>CM028379.1:148899166-148967526 GCA_013146195.2 Codonopsis lanceolata | reverse complement strand
TCAATAGTCGATAACAATCATTTCATCTCCAAAAACACCGGGCGAGTCGTGCGGAATAATGCTGCTCCGGCCAGCGGCGCAATAATACAGCCGGCACTATAAAGTTCTTTTGATGCCCAACATAACGACTTGGCATAGCCGCGAGTGCAAAATGAAGCGCGGACTCTCGGTGGCTAATCACCCAAGATATGTCCATGGAGCCTCTCAGAAGAAATCCTCGGTCCGATCATAGTCGAGAAAATTTAGTTTGAGGAAGCGGCCGCGAAACCATAGAGCCTTGGATCATATCTCCCAAAGAAAGTGCGAGGAGCCATCACCTTGAAAATGCTCTTCCGGCCACATGTGAATCGAGAATGGGGCCGGTAGGGGAAAAGTTAGGCCAGGGAAAAAGCATCAAGACCGGCTAGAGTCTTTGCCAAATTCGGGGCGATATTCGCCGGCGATCACGTGCACTGCGAGCAAGATCTACTCGCTGCGTCAATAAATCACGATGACCCACGGATATCTCCCACGAGCCGGGGAAAAGAGCCGTCAGCCGGCGCCTCAAATAATCCACGTCATCCTCTATGAACTCGTGAATGCTCGAGGAAAACGGTCAAGTCAAAGTTCACCCGTTATAGAAACGGGGTGGCGGCTCAATCTTTGAATAATTCCCTAATCTCCATGTAAGGGCGCCTCAGGGGCACGGCAATACCATGAGTGGCGGCAACTCCCGGCATTGCACAAATTCCTCAAAATTTGGGCACATCGTTCATCCCAAAATTAAAAGATGATCTGGCGAGACGAGAACACGGGCGCTCCTCTTAACCTATCCCGATTGATCACGACATTTCTCGGGGATAGAAGGCACTAAAGCCAAAAATGTGATCAAACCAATCGCGTTCGGCTCGGAGGCGAGAATCGAGGTCGAGGGAATTTTCATAGATTTCTAATTCCAAAGGGGTATGGTAAGGCGACCATTTGGCGAAATAGAATACTTTCTCTATCAAAAAGGCGATTGAAGAGGAAAAGCTATGAAGGAGCGAAGCGAGGCTGAAAGAAATCAGATATGAGAACTTGAGATCGCGGGTCTCCTTTTATAGCGAAATAAGAAAATCGACAAGCAGGGGTGAGCAGGTGGTGAGCAGTGGCGGAAAATCTCCGAGGAAAGCCAAACTAGGCGCCACCCTCATGAAATTTGGGCATGGCGCCCAAATCCTATAAGCCACGCAAATTGCTCATTACTACCCGAATTTGTTCGGTTTACGTCCAAATCGCCAATTGATATTTCGTCGATCACGAGGGTAGATGGCCCTAGGTGGCTTATCCCTCACCACGGGAGGGAGGCTCTTCTACACCATTGGATCGCGAAGAAAGCCCCATTAAAGCGAAGGTGTATTCTTTTCAAATTCATTTCTAAAAACATCGTGCCATTACCCTTAGGAGTCGGTATAGCTTTATTTTACGCCTATATTTTGAATGTGCATTTTATTTTATCATGTCATTTAAAATTATATTGCATTTATAATTCATGTTTGTCTGGATACTAATTACAAATAAAAGAAAAAAAAAAGAAAAAAGGCGACATGTGCGGGAAAAAAGCTAATAGCCAAAAGATGCTTCTGCCTCGCTAAAGCCACCTCCACGACTCGGGGGGCCGCCTGGTGCCATCGGTCGAATGCGTATCAGTCCCACTGCTGCGGCGCGACTCGATCCTACGCGCATCGTCGTCATCATCATCAACATGACGCTGGTGCGCGCATAGCGTCATTGCTCCGACAAAAAGTCATCCATCGATCGGCCGATAAAGAGTTTGTTGATCTTGAAGCCCATGGCCCATGATCTCTTGTATGTGGACACTTTGACTGAAAAGCGGGACATAAAAAAAAAGAGCATCGTCAAAAAAAAAAAATAAATAAATAAATAAATAAAAGAGAGAGGCATCAGTCAATAAAAAAAAGAGTGATAAATATACCGTGCGGGCCTGATCAGGAACGCGATACTCCTCAGGGATCTCAACATCAGGAAGAACCTCCCTTATGAGCCTATCATCTCGCCGATACTGGAAAGTCGAAAAGGCATCATCGGGCATGGAAAACTCAAGCCGTGCATCCAGAATCAAATGAGAAGACCCAGCCCAAGCACCATCAACAGATGCACGCCTCCCAATCACGGAGGAGGAGGAGGGGGGATGGAGCATCGTCCTCAAAAAGTCTTCATATGCTATGACCGGGAAATCACTGGCGGGCATCTCATATTTGGACAAGTAGCGTTGCCGGTTAGGTATAAAGTCTGGCTCGATCACATTCGGAGGAGGTGCAGGAGGTGCCACTGGAGATACCGAGAACGGGACATGCTGACGGTTGACCCGCTCACCCATGTACAAAGAGTCACACATGATCGACACCATCAAAATCCGGCAACGACTCAATAGCAAGGTAACCTCGATCGGCCCTACCAGATTCCGCCAAGGGAACAAGTTCACGAACACGAGGTCGAGCTCGCCACTACGTCTGCGGCCCGGTGACTCAATATAATGGCCCAGGGTGTCCTTTTCTTTCCGATTGGCATTCACAAATTTGATCAAGTAAGGCGGTCCAAGGACATCGCTGCGCAGTGAGCCCGTTACAAAGTCAAAGACAGAATAAGCCCACACCTTGAAAAAAAAAAGAAGAAAGAAAGAGAGAAAAGGAAAAGTCAGCAAAAAGAAAAATAAAAAATATATATATGCTGACAAAAGAAAAAAGGGAGGAAAAGAAAAATATACCTCCCAGGCAGGAGCAAAACCGGTCATAACCTTTGAGTCATTCAGGCTCGGCCTATCCATCGACATAAAGCTCGGCCAAACACACTTTGCCCAGATCATAGTCAATCACATGGCCCAGGTCTCGAAGGCAGCCCAGCAGAGAGACCCTCAGTAGTGGATGCATTAGCAAAGAAGTCGGAAAAAATAAAATGTCAGAGCGACCGCAGCGTCCGCAACGCTATCCTCATCAACATGCCGGCATTCTCTAGCCACTTCTTCACCTTGGGAATGGTCACCTCGTCTCTTGTTTTTGTACTCGGGCACAAATCCCAAAAGATCCTCCACCTCGTCATGACGATCACGGAGAGTATAATCAGGTGCCAAATTCTGCCCAATGCTGGTAGAAATACCAGTAATAGCAGCAAAGTCGCAGGGAGTCATAGTGATCTCTCCCCAGCTGAGGTGGAAAGTGTGGGTGGTATCCACGGAAATTCCAGCGACACGTCGAAGATAACTCTATAACTGCGGAAGGGAGTAAAGGCCCGCATGAAATCTCCCAAGCCCGTCTCATCTACCAAAACTTGGGCTGGCAAAGGCATTGAATGGAATATATCATACACTCTGGCACAAGTGGCTCTGGCCTTGTCCAAAATCTTGCGTTCCTAAAAAAAAAAAAAAAAAAAAAAGGAGGAAAATAAAGGTAAGACTCTCACAAGTCCTTTCTCCTTGCATAACTTAATACATTAGATTTTTCAAAAAAAAACATTTTGCTTTTGCACATAAATATATCTGTCAGCATTTTAGGTATTAATTTTTTTTTTTACGATAACAATTGTTTTTTGCACATATTATCTGCCAACATTTTAGGTGTTACAAAAAAAAAACATTTGTACATTAAAAATTGTTTTTGCACATAAAAATACATGTTATCATTTTTAGTATCATAATAATAATATACAAGTATACTTTGCATAAATATACATGTTAAAAAAAACATATATATCTACTTTGCATTTAAATATGCATGCCACATTTCTTTTATTTTCAATTCATAAAAAAAAAAAAAAAAAAATTACCATGCATTCACATCAAAAAAGCATCTCATGTATATTCAGCATCACATTGGCATTAAATAAAGTAATACATGCATCCATTATTTGCATTCATTAGTCAATAAGCTGTATTAGGAATGCGCGAAAAAGAAATTAAAAATGCCACCTGCCATGGAAAAAGAATATCTACTTGGCATTTCCTATATCCTCACAGCATTAACATGCATGAAAAATAAGTTCTGGTACATAAAATATATCTGTTTTGTCTTGCATATATCCGAAAATGTATCCGAAAAATGTGTCCGGAAAAATTCGCATTTCATTCTGAAAATTCCATATTGTGAATATATGCCATGTAAAAATATTTTTAGATCTAAAACATGCATCATATAGCCTTATTTGCATTAACATTATAAATCATGCATAGTAGGGTCAAATAGTAACTACTAGTTCAATTTGGGCATCGCAAGAATAAATTGTCCAAATCTCATGCATTATTACCAAAATTGCATCATTTTAGCTCATAAATCACATGCATAAATATCATAAGCAGCATATATATACTCCAAAAGTCCAAAACAGCAAGGAAAATGAGCAGATCTGAAAAATTAACCAAATAGGTGGAAGAAAGTTATACTCACATTGGGATCAGGAAGATTCGAGATGTGCTTGTACCAGTCTCGCACCAGATTGCCCAAATCGTGCTCTGAGTAATAATAGCCGACATGGTTCCGGATCAAGGGAGGAAGTTCTTTCTTTTCTTCGCCAGATTCTGGGTTCATTGGTGCCTTTCCTTTTCGGGATCTAGAAGAAGAAGCCATCTGCGTGGAAAAACAAAATTTTTGGCGGAAGAAAATTGAGAAAAGGAGAGAAAATCAAAAAAATACAAAGAAATGAACTCGTCGGCAATGGAAGGAATGAGAAGCAGAGGCAGAGAAACAGAAATGAAGACATACGTCTTCATCATGTGAAGAAGAAAAGAAGGAAAGGTGAAATTTTCACTTTTTCCCCTCCAAGCAACTCAGAATCAGCACTTAAGTCTCCAAAATTTCAGAGTTGCAAAGTGGCCCCTGAGACTTAACAAAAAATTAACAAAAGCAATTTTGTTAACCACATTCGGCGGTCTTTTACCCAAAAAGCAAGAAAAGCTTATATCGACAAGTCGGCCGGACAAGCGAAAAAGTCGAGAAAATTCGGCAGAGGTAAGCTCCATTTTCTTTTTCTTTTTTTTTAAAAAAAGAAAAGCAAAATCAATCAAAGGAAAGAAAGAAAGAATTAAAAAAAAAAAGTCGAGGAGGAAAAATAAAGTCATGAAGAAAAAGAAAGAAACAAAAGCAAAAAAAAAAAAAGAAAAAAAAGAAGGAAATCCCCAGCATGGAAAAATCAGAATGACAGAAAAAGCCAAATCTGCTGAACCAACAGCAGCAGTCAAAAGCAAACAGGTAAGAAAGGTAAGATTTCTTATTCTGCTTTCAAAAATAAAAGAAAAATCTTTTTCAAAAGGTTTTGTTTCAAAAAAAAGAAAAAAGAAGAAAGAAAAAAAAAGAGGAATATTCAAAAAAAAAAAAAGAAGAAGAAAAGAAAAATCTTTGTCGTATCCAACCGGTTTCGGTCAGTTGGATACAGTTTTTGAAAAATTTGAAGAACGTTCTTTGTTGTATTCGATGTCGGGTATTTATCGGTCGAATACTGATTTTAATCAAGGTCCTCTTATTGTGTTTGGAAACAAGGTATTTACCCGGACACAATTAAAGCGCCTCTTAACATATTTTAGCGTCGTGTATTTATCGGTTGAAATATGGTTTTCGAAAAACACAAAAATCTTCATACCGTATTTGACAACGGTTTCGGACCGGAAGAATACAGCTTTTCGAAAAACATGAAAATCTTTTATTCGTTTGTGTTCTCGGATGGGTTTTGACCCAAAGGACACAACTTCCTAATTGGTTGTTTGTTTCGGCTTAGGCCGAACTACGTTTGGTCTGATTCCTTTTATTAAGGGATACGTAGGCGCCTACATTAGTAGGTCCGACCATCGAGCATTTAATTTGCATATCCGCTTAAAAGCTGCGATAACCTCGCTATAAGCGACTAAAAATGTCTAGGATATGGAGGTTTGATAAATTCTTTGCATTATAAGCGCTACTGCTGCATATTTCTCCCTCGTTTTGAAATGAAAGCGAAATTGGAGAGTCTATTCTTATCAACGATGTTCGTCTACTCGAATGGGCGCGGGTTGCAGTAGACTCCATCGTTGAGGGGCTCTAGACACCCCAATTCGTACCCACGGTATGTGACATGACATAAAATATCAAGACACTGTTAAAACATTAACAAATGTCAAGTTCTGAGGTCAAAAATGCAAAAGGACAAAGCGAGGATGCGCAAAAGGACAAATGCGGGGACTAAGTGCTCAAAATGACAAACTTTGAGAAATGGGCGTGGCTCCCATAATAATTGGGCATGGCGCCCAAATATAATGAGGGTGGCGCCCAAAAATGCTTCTACGCTTGTTCATCAAATAGTTCGTAAATGCAACAAATCCGGTATTGTACCGATTGATGCATAGAGAAGGAATTTTAATTCCTCCCGTGTCCCTGATTCAGCCTATAAATAGAGGCTTCAGTCGATCATTTTCAGCACTCCTTCCTTTGTAAAGCTTCTCCGCGTTAACGTTACGCTGGAGAATTAGAGAGCGGTGTGAGATAGTGAGAGATCACCTCAAAAGCCTCGAAACTCTGCCAAACTTCCTCCAAACACAAAACCAACCGATAGAAGTGTACCTTAGCCCCCCAGCTAGGTATCCACCCTTTTTCCCCGGTCTAAAAATCGTGGAAAGAGCAGTTGCTCTGCCCGATTTAAAAGGCCAAATCGGTCGAAAATAAGCCATTATTTTGCCCGATTTGACCTACCTCAAGCCAACAAACAACCAAACACAAGCAGTTACCTGCCCAGATCCGGCGAAAAGTAACTTCAGGCGATCCACGCTGCCCAAATTCACACAACACACAACACACAAACACAACAACAACAACAACAAAAAGACTCTCTCTCCAGGGACAGGCGAGCACACCGTCACGTAAGTTTTTATTTTAAAGTCTTGTCATTTTTTGTAATAGTATTATTTCCAATCCGGCCCAATGTAGTCATATAAGCAGTTGTGCTGCCTGGATTTAATTAGGAAATAGTACTAGATGTAGCCGTTATTATGGCCAAATCTTCTCAGTTGTATTTGTAATTTTTTGCTTTATTTATTCATTAAAGTCTTTATTTGTAATGTATTATTTCCAATCCGGCCTAATGTAAATATATAGCGGTTATGCTGCCGGATTTTGTTAGGAAATAATACTAAATGTATGCCGTTACTATGGCCAAATATTTTCAAGTATATTTGTGATTGTTTGTAAAAGAGGCGGTTGCAAGTCAGTAAATAATATAGATGTAATGGATGTATTTGTAGGCGATTAATGCTTTATTTACTGTTAAATAAATATAACAAAAGCATACTTTAGCCAAAAACCGTTTGAGACCGAAAGGGCGAGTTGGGTGCCTAGCACCTTCCCAACTCGTAACTTAGCCTCCGAACCCGTTTTCTTTATCTACGGTTTTCTTTTTACGGTTTTGCTTTATTTTTTGCCTTAAAATAAAGATGGCGACTCTAAAACATTTTGGATCGGTGGGGCCTCGCAACATCTTTCTTTGCACTTTCACGTTCTCCCTAAAAAGGGAGAATGAGAATGGAAAAGGTGATGTATTCCTATTCCTATGTTGGTATCCCTAAACAAGGGATAACTTGACGTAGAAAACCCAAAGCACTCATAGTGATCCGAAATAGGTCATAAGGCTATTTTCATAAAATCCATAGTGGGGCGCGCAACATCTTTCTTTGCACTTTCACGTTCTCCCTAAACAAGGGAGGATGAGAATGGAAAGGTGATGTTTTCCTATATCTGGTATCCCCTAAAAAAGGGATAACTTGACATAGAAAATCTAAAGCTCCCATATTGGATCAAAATCCACTAAAGGCAACCGAGGCGCATTCCAACGCGCTATTCTGACAGCACTCCTCCCGCACTTTTGATTTCGTCCTCCCCTAAACAAGGGAGGCTGGAGCGGGTAGTGGATGTCACCGCATCGCACGCGCACCACTATCAGCGCGGGCGCGGAGCATTTCAGGAACCCACACACAGTTCTGTTTTTTACTAAACCAAGAATCCAAATTGTTTTTTGAAAATTGATCAAGCTCTTCTCGCATAGCATTGATCCAACAGTCATCTTTTAAGGCTTCATTCACATTCTTTGGTTCAATAGTAGACACATAGCATGATACATGAAAATCTTCACATTCAAAAAAGGATAAGCAAGCTAATTTCCTATAGTCAACCTTACCTTTCTTCCTAGTAGACATACCATCATGTACATTACGTATCCCTTAAGAAGAATGATGAACTTTCTGAATATGACTGGGAATATATTGGCTGCGATCAATCACATTGGGATGTATTTTAGGTTGTTTAGTTTCTGTTTCAGCATCCTTAAAATTTCTGATCAATGTAGCTTCCGGAGCAGCTTGTGATGCAGCTGCATCCGGAACTGCATCCTGAATCACATCCATATAATTTTTAGAACTTGTAGAATCTGTATTTTCTGGAGCTGGAACAGTGTCTGAATATCCAATAGCTGCAGAATCTAAAACTTGTGCATTTGTCTCAAGATCACCAAAAACTAGCAAACCTTTTTTACGCAAAATATTAACACATTGATTAGCAAAATGACCAAACCCTTGACAAGCCCTACATCGAATAGAATCAATATTTTTATCACTTGATGTAGAGTGTTTAGCAAAAGGGTTGGTAAAAGATTTTTCAGAGGTTTGGAAGGAGTCTTCTTTGGGAACAAACTTAATATACTCATGTTTGAAAGCAGTTTTGGAGTTTGAAGATGGAGATCTATTTTTTCTTTGGCTTTCAAAATATTTTTAAACTTGGTTGTTAATAGAGCCATTGACTCTTCATCAAAATCAAATTCCTCAAGATTCCAATTTGAGTAATTCGTATTTGTTAATGTAGAAGGGCGAACAAAATTCTCATATTGAGAATCCATCATGGCTACAACCAGAATCTTCTCTTAGTGACGTCATGAGGAAGCTCTGATACCAATTGTAAGATTCAACAGTAGTTAGGATTCACCAAACTGTCAATGCAATTCCCAATGTAGCTTGTGAAGAAGCTACACTGGAAGGTGCATTGGTTAGAAAATTAACAACAACGAAAGACTTTAATTTTAAAGTAGGAATTTAAGCAAAAACGTTTACCAAACAATCTACAAGCCTATGCTTGTAGATCTAGCCTTATGGTCAAAAAGATTTCACTAAACAAGATAGATTGTTTTACAAAAATAATGTGAAATCACCAAACCAAAAACTCTCACAAGACAAGTCTTGGAGAGCAAAACCCACAGAAATACAGGTAAAGAAAACGTGGGAAGAAAAAATCAACTTCCTAGAAACGCTAGGAAGACAAAACGCCACAGCAGCTCAATGTAGTTCCGGATGTTATAGCATTCGGAACTGCATTGAAATTCCAGCAGCTTTGGATTTCTAAATACTCTGATTATGCTGCCTTTCTGTGCTCTGTTCGCTCACAGTCTGAACTTCCAAGCCTCTAGATGTGTCCTCTATTTATATCATGAAGGAGACCTACACATAAAGAAGGAAATAAACTCCAATACAGTAAAGGATTAGGAGATAGATTGGTAATCAAATAAACTTCCTAAATTCACTACATTTCATTACCAAATAAACCAAAGACTCTAGGACACGTTTTTAAGGAAAAAGTATTACCAAGATATATTACCAAGATATTGTTTCCATAATATCTCCTAAACTTTAGGATCAAGAAACTAAAAATCTTAGGAATATTTTGTTTCAAAAAATGCCTAAACTTAAGGACCAAGAAAGGTGAGAACAAGACCAAAATAGGTCATGCCTATTTTGACCTTACATAATTAAACTTTTTAAAATTGTAAATTTACTTATTTATGCATTTTTTGAATTGCTTTATAAATATGTAATTTGTTTAGAAATAAGACTAATTTATCAGAACATACAAAAAAGAAAACTGAGACTATTATTTTTGAAATATTATTTGGGTAGATTGTCTATACTACCCTTATTGATAACGAGATTTAAAAAAAAAGATGGGTCCATCAACCTACACCATTAATAGATACTTGACGGAATTAAAGAAAAATTTCATTGAGTCAACCGGTTATATATATATCTAATGTGAGACCGTCTTATGAATCGTAATTCGTACAACGACGCTCCACTCTTTTACAACTCAATCAACCTTGAACACCACAATTTAGCCCAACCCACTATATTTTTCTCTAAATGTGTATGTGTATGAGAGAGAGAGAGAGAGAGAGAGAGAGAGAGAGAGAGGTGGGGGTTTTCAATCAGAAAATTAAATGAAAACTCTAGAAAGAGTAAAAGTTTACGATTTATACTCATGATAATTTATACTCCAATGTTATCACATATATGGTTATAAATATAAATTTATATATAAACTAGGCGGGTCAAGGTTGAACCTAAACTTGTCAGGTTTTTTAATGCTGGTTCTATAACCTTCCGGTGGGACGAGTTACTTCAGGTTTGGGACGGGTCAACTTTTTAATATTCCTATTTGGACCCCCAAAAACTCGAAGCCTACCCCCAAAAACTCAAACTTCCTATTCTACTCATCCCCTATAACTAGACCACCTTTCATCCCTTATCATTCCTTATTCTCTCCCCCCATCCAGTACTCCCCCTTCCATTCAGTCTCAGTTTCTCTCCCCCCACACATTACTCCCTCTTCCCCTTCAGTCCTGTCTTCGTCTATGTTTCTCCCTTTTTCCAATCACAATCATACATCTCTACCCAAACATTCCCATCCCATCTCAGGTCTGGTCTTCATTTTTCTCCAGCTCCGACCTATGTCGCCTAACCCCAACCGGTTCCTTCACTATCTAAAACTCTAATCAACACTTGAAGAATTTTTTTTTGGATTTTTATTGTTCAACCTTAGATGTCCGAACAACACAGACACAATGTTGTTTGGCTAGCGCTAACCGAACAACATTCGGTAATTATTTTATTTTATTTAGTGTTTAGTCATGGTTGACCGAACAATTTAGTGTTGTTTAGCTAGGGCTAGTTGAACAACACTTTATTGTTCAGCCAACCAGATCCAAACATTATAAATCAAACTTTTTTTTTAAATCTCTAGTGGTGGTTGGAAGAAGAAAAAAAAGAGGGATAGGGAGAGAGAGATCTTGATTGCCTTGTCTTTTTTTTGTTTGTTTGTGCGTGTTGTTGTTGTTGAAGGGGGAGGGGGGATACGCTGGAGTGTTTAGCCCTACCCTTCCTATTTTCCATAGAGGGTTAATAGCACCACTGGTCCTTGACTATGGGTCGATCTCACCATTAGTCATTTAACAATTTTTTTTTACCAATTTGGTCCTATGACTTTTAAATTTTCACGTGGTCAGTCTTTTTGATGGATGTCATTAGTGAAGTGCCGCTAAGTTGTCCATGTGTCTCCCACGTGCAATTGGGTAAGGGCAAATACACATTTTTTTAAACATTAACTATATCAAAATTTGCAATCGAGTTCCTAGGTTTTGAAAAAAAAGACCACAATGCCTTCTTCCTCAAGATGTTTCACCCAAATTTATCTCTCTCCTCTTATCACCCCCACACCCAAAAAATGTGTAAAAACACCAAAAATAAACCTTAATTAGTAGTATACCGCATACTTATTCAAAATTCCAAAAAACTCCTTGCGCATGCACGCACACCCAGTTGTCTCTCCCTCTATTTCATTCACTTCCTCTGATCAAATAAAAAATCCTCTCCATGAAAATAAATAAAATACACTAAAATAGTGTAGTCGTACAAGTAGAGTATTAACCTCCAATATGCACCATTTTTTCTTCCTCCTCCTTCACTTGCCACTTACCCGACCGAGCCCTAGCCCAAGCAGACACCGACTTAGCCTATTCTTTGTACTTCAATTTCCTCCGTAGGCCACTCCTAGACTTGCGACGGTCGTCCCTAAAAAAGAATTACAACCTAAGGTGCCAATATGCCCGCCAAGGTCTCCTATAGTACAATCCGACTACATCCCCAGAACTAACTCATTCATCCCGTCTCTTGACCGTCGATTCGTGTTGAGACTCGTACCAGTCTCTCGTCGACGAATTCATTCCTAAATTCGACACACGACACACCTACGTGTTTGATACCAGTTGGATTGCAGAAGGTTGTATGAATATAATGACTCGTGAACACTTCGAGGCATGCGTGTCACCTTCGACGTTAACCGACGTCATCACGAGGTGTAATCAGTTGCTGGAAAACAACTCGGCGTATGTGTCGTGCACTACTCCAAGCCTCCAATTTGACTGGTCCCTCTATCGAAAACCTCTCCGATTACACACCATATCTTTTAATTTATCATGCCGTATTCGCAAACCAACCCAACTCTGAATTTGGGTGAAATAGTTTGGGAAAGAAGGTATTATGGTCTTTTTTAAACTGTAGGGACTCGATTGCAAATTTGTGATATAATTATATTTTTGAAAATTTGCATATTAGCCCTTACCTAAACGCACGTGTGAAACACATGAAAACTTAACGACATCTATCAAAAGGATTGACTGCGTTAAAATTTAAGTCATAGGACCAAATTGGTAAAAAAAAAATTGTTAAGGGAACTAATGGCGGAGATGGCCATAGTTATCCACCGATGGTATAAAATGCTTTTTAGTAAGAAGAGCATGTACAACAAAACTCCCCACTTTGGGGAGCTTAAGCTCCATTTTTTTCATTTTTATTACAAAAATGTCATTAAACTCCTCACTTAAGCTTTCCAACAAAAATATCATTCCAACAATGCACAAATTCTAACACTTTTCATACCTTACCATCTTTATCTCCATTAAAATTGAACATTTTACTTATATCAAAAATGAAATAGCTAAAAACTTCAAAAAATCATAGATTTTTTTTTTGATATCCAAATGAAACAAACCAAGTTTCTATTTGTAGGTAAAAATGTGTACTTTGATTCAAGAAAAAAAATAAAAAATAATAATTTTTATGACTGAGTTTGTCAAGAAAAACGATGGTGGAAAAGAAATTTTGTCCACTACATTTGCTCCACGTGGAAAGAGGAGTGGCAGGAAGGGCATCACTCTTGTAGGGCTTGTTAGATGAAAATTTCCAAAACGACTGAGTTTTGTTTGAATTGTTGTTGACCTACGTCGTTTTGGTTGAATTTTTTTGCTGAAGCGTGACAACTTCTTTGGCCACTGAATCACCTTTTGCTTATCCAAGCAACCATCAAGAACCCTTGTTATTTTGATGAATCCCACAAAATCTCTCAAACAACAAGGCAAGCACCCTTGTTGTTGTTGTAAGTGGTCTAAGCAGTCATTTGAACATGACACGTGTCAATCACAATCTTTATCTTGATTTTTTTTAGATTTTGGTTGGTCACATGTCATGTTTCAAAATCATGCACTTGCATAAAGAAGATTATACACTACATGTGAATGCAAATTTAATTCATATATATAAGAGTTCATGTTTCCATTTGAAGTGGTTCTAATACAATGTCTACTTTCTAGTTTTTCTTTTTTAAAAGTTAACTTTATTATTTAAATTTGATTTCCGCTTTAAGTGATGTGCCTCACTCACACGCATATCATTTTAAAATACATATTATTTATAATAAAGTTAATTTTTTTTATTATGCACACCATCTTAACACAGAAGAATCTGTTGACATGGTGAGGTAATAATTTGATGCACGATAGATTTAATTTACACAGAGGTGGGCCAGTATATGACATATGCACTCGATCCTGCTATTATCTGCACCCCTGAGTCTTTAAACTATTGCGATACAATTAATTAGGAAAAAAATGAATAACAAAGAGATTGATAAGCTCTGCGATCAATAAGACTTGATTGAATAATAAATTAATATAGAGCAAAAGATTCGATACACGTTACATCAAATTCCTAGATTATGAGGTTAGTTCCTCATAATTGAAAATACAAAACCTTGAACCATTCTTGAAGAATCCTTCTTCATAGACAAAATAAAATAATATATAACGTCTCTTTGTTTTTCTAACCTCAAAGAGATCTATTTATACCTAATAATTGTACAATAAATAGGGTAAAGGTGTACAAAACAATTAGGACACTAAAAGGAGTCCAAAGTATGACAAAAGAGGACTAAAGGTGGCCGCCCCTTTTCCAAGGCAGCAATGTGCGGTTGATTCAATTTGGAGAAAAACTGATTTTCAGCTTTTTAGCCTTTAAGTTTCCAACTTTTGCATTTTGGTCCTTGAAATTCTTCAATTCAACATAAAGTACCTACATTTTGCACAATTGTTCCCCAAGTCCCTGAAACTATGAAACACAACTAAAACATATATTAGACAATAAAAAACCCTAAGAAATAACATAATTTAAACTAGAATAATACCTAATAAATACGTATAAAACACATTTATCATTCATATACGAAGTTGATTGCCTGGTCCTTAGTGATACTGGTGAGTGGCTTGGCCTCTATCTACTTAGTGAAGTAATCCACCGCCATAATGACGTACTCGCATCCTCACTTAACTTTGGGGAAGGGACCTATGAGGTCTATTCCCCACATGTCAAAGGGACAAGCTGCGACCACTGGTGTTTGGTTGACTGAGGGTAGTCGAGGGATATCTGCGAATCTTTGACTCAGTTTGTGCACAGCGACGTCCTCACTTATGCCTTCCATGTCTTCGACTCTCTAGGCGAATACGTCAAAACTTTCTTTTAGGAGCTTGATGATTGTTGCTCACTTCATCCTCTGGTATTTCTCTGCCCACCTTAACCTTCTGCTTGGGAAAGTCATGGTTGATTATGATTTCTTCCATATATTCATGTGGTTCGATGATTGGGTGATCCTTGGTATCCAAGCTTTCGATCGTGATTATTCTTGTAGTAGTTGGAATTTACGAGTGTATGCTCGGTGTCCATGGGTGCGGGCACGTCGAGCATGCCTATGCTCGTGTCTCATTTTTCAGGCGAGCTGACGTTCCCAGCTCGCGCTGGTTGCTATGCTTGGTTCGGGGAGCATGGGGAGAATTTCTTCCTCCATTTCCATTATTCTTTTGGTCGATTTGTTTAACTCGACCACTTTCCCTTCTTGTAAGGTGATTGTTACATTCTATTTGCACTTCCTTTCTCAGTACATGTATTCCAAGGTGCTTGTTGGATCATTTAATACCATTCTTGTTCCATTTTCAGTGGGGAACTTAACCCTTTGATAAGCCATGGATGCAACTATCTAGAATTTTATTGAGATAGAGACCCTAAAATGACATTATAAAGGGAGGCTAGATTGAGTACTAGGAAGTCGACCTCCTCCGTTTGAGGAGTCCTGCTACCTTCCCCCAAGATGATCGTCATAGTGACCGTTCTTTCACCGTGACCTTATGCCCAGTGAATCCTTCCAGTTATATGCTACTAGCTTTGAGGTGAGCGTCCCCCAACCCCATTTCATTGAAGCATACATAGTACAAGATATCTCTTCCAGTCCCCTTGTCTAAGAGAACTCGCTTGACTTCGCTATTATGTATCCTTACTCGTAGTGTCAATGGTTGCTGCCGAGCAGTTTCGCTGGTCGCTAGCTCACTTGGCCAAAACGTGGTTCCTCCCTCATCATCCAGTTGAGGTATAATGTTTACCACATGTTTCAAATTGTAGATCATATGTTTTAGTCGAATGCCACTTGGTGTTGCTTCTCGTATGGTATCGATCACGTTCCTTGGCCCTGCATTATTTGCTCGCGGATTTGATTCCTCTATGGTTCTCTTCCCCTTCCTCCTTGATTGTTGTTCCTCTGCTCGAACCTTTTGAGCTCCCCTCGGTCCATCAGCCTCTGGATAGCCTTTTTCAGGTTGATATATTCCTCGGTCGTGTGACTAAGGTCCTTGTGGAAGACATAGTGTTTGTTGGGGTTCCGAGGATAGCGAGTGTCTTTCAGTGGTCATGGTCTCTCTATCTTGTCCTGGTCAAGTAACACATTCGTGATATGCTCGCGAGTTGTATTTAGGGGAGTCCAGTTGACGTCATCCCACATGTTCCTTCATCTGTTGTCATCTTCCCTACACGTTGATCCCTTGTTTCCTTTGTTCAAATTGTCATGAGCTCGATGTGTTCCATCGTGCCCCTTCTTCTTCCCATATTTATTTGCTTTCTCTGTGTTGATGACTCAGAGGGCATTTGCATTTATTTCCCCTACAGATCTGTGGTCTTGAAGCATCATCTCATGTCTCATCAATCCTTGTTGTAGGCCTGAGATGAAGCACATTTTGATGGATTCCTCATAAATGTACGATATCTACTTGACCCTGGCCATGAATTTGTCCATGTACATCTAATTGGATTCATTGGTTCGCTGTGTTAATGTGTTATGCCGCACAAGTCCGTTTACTTTTTTGGTTGGAGTCTGGCCGAAGAGAACTACGCGACGAACATTTGTCTGAACTCATCCCAGGTTTCAACCGAGTTCAGTGGGAGGCCAATATACCATTTCAAGGCCTTGCCTTACATAGTTTCGGCGAAAATCTTTCCCTAAACATCCTCGTCATCGGGGGCCATGACATTCATTTTGACCTCGAAGCTTGCTATGTGGTCGACTGCACTTGTGAGGCCTTGGTAAGAGTCGAAGTTGGGGAGTTTCTTTTCAGATAGCGGGGCTTTTATCATTCTTTCTTTGAATGGTCTATATTTTGCAAAGGGAAACATCATCAGTTTTCCCTTTTCCATGGCCTCAAGCCTACCTCTGAGAAATTTCACCTCTTACTCGACTGCGGGGGAGGCTGTGTGGATTTATTTATGTACCACAGTGGACCACATTCCGACCATCCCTCTGAAACTTTCTCCTGAATGCTGGGAATATGTGCAGTATCTGCATGTTTTGTTTTTTTTACCACTTCAGTCCTTGGCCTCGACTCGCCTTCCTCACTTTTTTCTCTTGTGCGAGAAGGAGGACAGTTGGATTCGTCTGGAAAACATAGTCAACTGTGCTACACTTGGTTTGGGTTTGTGCTCAACTATCTTTTTTCCCAGTCTGGATTTCGTGCTAGGGCGAGGTCTAGCTTTCTTTTTCCCTTTGCCTTTTGATGTAGCCCCTTTAGGAACTGGGCCTTGCTCTTGAGTGACCACAGCATTGGTTGTGGGTCCTGCTTTCTTGCTTAACTAAAACAATTTCATCTCGGATTATTGGATTCCTATTAGGTAAAGTATCTGGCATTCCCAGAACTTTATCTCTTCCAAGTGTTGTTGTTGTTCGATCGTTTTGTTGTTTTTCCCAGCATGGGAACTCATGATTCGGATCTCGTTATCCTCCCCGCCCTCGGCCAAGAAGGCGTCTGCCTGATTAATGTCAGTCCCCAGGCTACAAATGGGGTCAATCATTCCTTTTCCCCTAGAGCTTACGAGCTGGGGTTAACTAGGTCAACTTCCTGTGGCTTGCTCACCACTGATGGATGTTGCATGGTCGATGGGGTAGCGTGTTTGCTCCTTGGTTGGTTTTCTTAGTTGAAGTGAGTTTTTCCATTGTTTTGAGTCACAATGAAAGAAGAAATGAAGAAAAACTTCGACTCTCGATAGTGAAACCACTTGATTACGCCAAAGAAATAGGGTGATTGAGTTGGTAGTCCACGTAATGGACTATGGCTGAGGTGTAAGGTGAATTGGATATCTGGGCTTGTGTTCTTCTGCAGATGAAACTGGACTGGGAATCAGATTGGTCTCCTAAGCTCTTTGCTGTGATCATGACCTGAGAGAGAAAGTATCGTTAGGGAGCTGGGAGGTTGTCCCAGCTAAAGCCCTCCGGAATGAGAGTCAATAACTGGGTTGAATATGATGGAGCCAGGCGTTAGCTTCTAATGATAACTTGTATTGAGAGAGTGCGTTGTGTGCTTGAGAGTGTAAGTGAGAGCGTAACCTGTTGAAGGTGGTGAAGGACGTTATTTATAGCCCTTGATTTGGTCGCCAAGCCTAGGTAGGTAGTTTGGACGTGGAGACCAAACTGTAGTTGGTAGGGCAGCTAGCTACTGTTCATTGGCTTTGTACCCTGTCACTTGTCCTTTTCATATCAGGGGTATGTTAGTGGAACGGAATGCGGCTGGTGCAGAACACGCCCGCGTCCTTCCAATCAGAGAACAATACTGACGTTGTGATATCGATGTCGAGGAGTCTGCTCGTCAAACATCAATGCTCCTAAGTCATGTGGTCGGCCATGGTGGGTGCTCGACCTTATCCTCGGGTACCGAAGACTCTTAGCTCATATCCCGTGATGGCGTGATCTCATATCTTAGTGGGTGGTTGGCTTTGTTACACAAATCGTGGTCGGAGAGTGGCCCCCTCCCGGTCGTTCTGGCGACCACGTGTCCTTCCACGTAGGAGGTTTTAGGTTCGGTCCCTTCACACACTATCCTTTTGTGTGTCCGCCTACGTAGACTGGGCTGGAGTCTTCACGCCGGGCAGTTTCATGAAGATTCCCACCCAGTCCACGTAGGCAGCCACGTCGGACGTCCAGTCACCTTCTCGTCATAAAACTAATGAGTTTTTGACGAAATGTTTTATTTGGAAAAAAGATTTAGGTTGAGGTTTTTCATGTAAAAAAATAAACAACACATGATTCAAAATGAAAAAAACTAAAATAGGTTAGGTTTTTTTTGCAATTAACCCATAAATTTATGAAATGGAAATAGAATGGCTAATTTGGTTGAGAATGAGAGGGTCCATTTTGCACTTTATACAGAAAAAGTATTTGGCGAGAGACGCACATAATTAATGTTTAATGTTTGTGACTGTGATGCATACATTTCTTCTGGTTTATGTAATTCCACACTTTTCTTCTTCTTCTTTAATCTTCATCTTCTTCATGTTTTAAACTTTAATTTTAAAAAAGAAAAAATATTTTTAATAACATCATTTTCTCTCTCCTAATTTCCCTTGTACCCCTCCACTTATTATATATATAATATTATCCATTTCTTCTATTCCAATTCATTCACCATCTTTAATATATACACGCAAACAAACCTTGATGTTTCCGTTGCTGATTGATCTTCTTGTTACAACCCTCTTTGATTTTCCTTTTCTTCTCAAATAAAGAAGAGTAGTGATTGGTGAATCAGTTGCAGAGAGAGAGAGAGAGAGAGAGAGAGAGAAAGAATCCATGGGGAGAGTCTTTGCGGTGAATCTTGAGGGGAAGATCTACAGCTGTAAACACTGCAGAACCCATCTTGCTGCTTGTGACGACATCGTTTCCAAGGTTCCCGATCATACCCATTTTCTTTTCTTTTTTCTTGTAATTTTCTTCTGATTTTCCTGTTTAGTTTTTGTATTGGAGTATATTGTTTTTTGATCTTTCTTGATGGTGTCATTATGGTTTTGACTCTTTTAATTTGAATCGTTTGTGTAATTAATTGCGGTTCTAAGTTGAAGCTGTACTGGTACAATATTGGAAAGCCCTTTTCTTGCAAGTTATATTTCTGGGAATTCACTTTTGCCCCTTCTCCTAATACTTGAGCTTAAGTGGGTTAGAAATTAGAATTGAAATTGGTTCAATTTGCGTTTCCATGGGCAAGGGTTTGATGGTAGAATTCTTTATTAGATTTCTTATCATGGTTGTAGGCCGTAGCTCTTATATATACTATAGTATGGTTAAGCATTCTTTGTTATTGCCTTACCGATCACATTGCGTTCGAAGGGTGTTGAGGTTAATTGATTTTGAGAGTTCGCTGAAGTTGTATGAATGGATTGAAGAGTTAAACTTGTCAATGGTATCAAAGGAGGAGCTATATGATTTGAAAGTTGTATCATGTCATTGATATCAAGGGGGAATTATAATTGTTAGAACAGGTGCATGGGTTAAGTAGTCGCTTAAAAGTTCAGAGAATGACCTAATACTAAAAAGTGGTCCAGGGGTGTGTTAAGCTATGTATAAGCTTTTGTATATATTAATATTGTTGGGCCCTCTCCAAGAGATTAGGCTTTTAGGTGAGATGGTAACTTAACAGTGTATCTAAACTCTCGTTTGGCAAGGTCTTGGAGAGTTAGGCTAGGTTTTCAGCTGAAGTCATCCTACTTGCACT
Source organism: Codonopsis lanceolata (assembly GCA_013146195.2). Classification (NCBI taxonomy): domain Eukaryota; kingdom Viridiplantae; phylum Streptophyta; class Magnoliopsida; order Asterales; family Campanulaceae; genus Codonopsis; species Codonopsis lanceolata. The sequence continues at coordinate 148,947,531 of CM028379.1, read as the reverse complement.
TGTTTCCCACATTATTGTGAGTGATGTTGGCACCTTGTTCGGTTTGTGATTTGTGATGCACCCAATAGGCACATGAGGGGAGGGGGAGTATGAAGCTTAATATATATTGTTGGGCCCCCCTCCAAGCGTAAATTTTTTAGTTGGTAACCTAACAAGGTGCTTCGTCAAGTGTCCCTGAAGAGCAAGTAAGCTTACTCTATAATGAGAATAACAAGACTTGGCACTCGTGAGATGATGAGAGTTGTCGAGACCAAGATGAGGAGTGGATCCCATAAAGCGGTCTCCCAAAGTACTGCCATAAATATGCACACCACCTTGGATAATCCATGAATACTTCGCACACGTGATCTAGTGGAGTGATCTATGCGGGAATAGGTATACGGACCCATGCTTGCTCAGTAAGGCTTGATTCCTTGGAGCCTAGAGGACTGTATGCCCAGTGAACTTAGTAAAACAGTCTTTGTAGTTAAATGTTGCACAAAAATAATGATTCCTAAAAAAATTTGGTCCAAGGTTCTAAGCATATCAAGGCTCTATTACCTTAATGTACAATAATATTGGGGGTGTCAATTGTTTGGTTTAGAGTAAGAAATGTTCTGACTGTTTTTCTTCAGTCTTTCCACTGCAGGTATGGGAAGGCTTATCTCTTCAGTAAGGTGTAAGTTTTCTTGAATTTGGGTGCCTTCAATTATATTACAAATTTACATCAGAGTGTTTTGTGGATGCTACTATTTACTGGTATTAGATCTTAAATGTTATCAAAGTTGTGAGTCACCATTTCTGTTATGCTAAGATGTGTAATTCTTAATCTGTTTCCTTCTTCCTAGAGAGAGAGAGAGAGAGAGAGACACACACACACACGATGAACTTATTAATCTACTTATAGACAACCATACTGTACTTCTCAAAAGGAAAGTTGTAGCCAATGACATCAACTATTGATAACTTTCCCGCCTGTCCACTAAGTATCAAACGACTGGCTAATCTCGTGAGTGATTTGTTTGAACGAAGGGTACACTCTAGATGAGCTGCACTCATCTATAGTGTATAACACGGAAAAATTTCTTACATTATTTGTAGTGCAATACATTCCAACTTCAATACACTAATAGCATAGGTAAGCCTATCATCCATCACATTGGCATACCCATTAAAATTGATACATTTTAAGTTTCTGTTGCAATTATGTTTTTGCATTTGGAAACTCTTATGTTGTTGTGATGGTCCTCTCGTTTTTGACAGGGTTAACGTCACTATTGGAGCAAAAGAAGATAGAATGATGATGACTGGATTGCACATTGTTGCTGACATTTTCTGTGTCAAATGTGGATCAATTGTTGGATGGACATACGTAAGCTCACAAAAAAATTGTTTTACCATTAAAGGGATGCCATTCCTAGTCTTAAATTGCTAATTTGAAATGCACTGCGAATAATCGACTATCTTGAAATCCAACTTTTTATCAAAAGTGACATTCACTAGGCAAAGGGTGCAGATTTTTCTAAAATTCTCCATCCTCCACATCTATAATAGCTATACTTTGTTGGTTTGTAACTTTCAGGAAACTGCCCATGAAAAGAGCCAAAAATACAAGGAAGGAAAATCAGTTCTGGAGCGGTATGTATTGCAGAAAGTTAATTCCATTTGAATTGACGTGTGTAATCATTGAGATGGTGTGGTTTTTGTTCTTCCTGGTTATGCAGGTATAAGATTTCAGGGCCTGACGGCGGCAGTTACTGGCCTAGTTATGAAACACATATTGCTGGAAGTGATGCTGATGATATTTGAAGATAACTTATTAACCTTTGATTTCAAATTGTACATTCTTTGTACCCCTCAATTATTCTCTGATCATCCCATAAACTGGAACTGGATCCTTGAATTGTTGGTTTTCTTATTTGGGCAGCTTGCCCATCTATAACTCGTGTCCAGATCTTCATTGTTCATATTGATTGAAGCATCACTTGGCTGTCATATAACTGAACAGTATCACTTTACATGTCTGGACCGAGTGTTTTAGTTGTTTCAGCCTGTGACATGATTTCAATCGCTTATTGGGAAGTTTCAATATAAGAATTTAAAAGAGGTATGATATTTCAAGCTTAGTTTATGGCATTCCTACAAGCTTCAGTTTTATTGATGTAAGATGAAATTTACTTAACTCCTCCACACTGATGCCATCATATCATATTTGCCCTTTTTATTAGTTATGAATTATGAAATATATCATTTTCAACTTAACCATCTAACGGTTCTAATAGTAAAGCTCGAGTTTGAATATAATTTGTCAATTAAAAAGCAATTGTTAAAGCATAAAACATAAAGCATTTGGTTTCCTCTCTGACAGACTTACAGTTTTAGATGATTAAGTTATTTAACATGATATATGAGCTCATAGTTTCACGGAAAAAAAGAGAAGGTATTAGCTGGAAAAAATATTTAATTTTGTCATTGTACTTTGACAAATCGTTACGTTTTGCTATTGTATCATTTTTCGAGCAAAATTGACATTGTACTTGAAAATAGAGATTCAATTTTGCAATTATCACTAACTGTCATCCAATTTTTAACAGAATTAATTTCAGTTGCCTCCCCTAAGGTTTCTTAAAATGTAGAAAGATGCTTAATGATAGTTGAAGTTAAATTATATGATTTATGGTTCATAAATTATCAGTTTTTTTTAGAGGTTTAAAAATATATTTTATGAACAACTAAAAGGAAAAAAAATGAATGAAATATAAGAATGCAAATAAGAAGGAAATATATATTTTACCTAAATAAAAATAAGAGAAGAATATTGATAATACAAAAAAAAAAAAAGTAGCTCACTTACAATTGACAAAAGTTTTATCGGATGAGATTAAATCGTTTTAAAATATTAATCGGTTGGGATCATCACATGTGTGGAGGTGGTTATCCTTTTTATTAATAAATTATTTACTAAATTATTAAAAGATTACTTAATAATTATTAAAAATAAATTAATAAAAAATTATTAAATAAATTATTTTCTAATAAATTATTGAATTATTTAAAATAATTCATTTTTAACATAAATTATTAAAAAATATTTAATAAATTAACAAATAATTATTAAGTTAAACATATAAGACATAAATCATCAAATAACATTAAAAAAGAGTATTATTCAAATAAAAAATAAACACATCACAATTTTCATGGTGGCTGTTATAGGTTAAATTAAAAGTTTTTTAAAACATTAATACATTATAATTAAAGTCAATTTTCTTTACGAATTAAATTACATGCATTTAATGAATGAGTGTTAACAATTAGATTTAATGAATTAACTTTTTTCAAAAAATTATTAATCGATTAGATTTATTTTAAACATATTATGTTGTTGTTGTTGTTGTTGTTATTATTATTATTATTATTATTATTATATTTTTATTATATGATCCATTAAGACAAAATTTATATATTAATTAATTTAAATATTTTTCTCTTATTTTTTATTCAAACAATATATCTTTTCTTCTTATTTTTATTTTTATATTTCATTCATTCTTTCATTTTTTGTTTATAAAATAATATCTTTTTTTAACCCTTAAAACAAAAAAAAAAAAAGAAAAAGAAAAAAGGACCACCCCCTTATAATTTAAGAACCAAAAAAACAATCTACTTTTTAATATCAATAATCATTAATGATCTTCCAACATTTTAAAAAAAATTAGGGGAGACAACTAAAAATAATTCCTTTAAAATTAAATGAAAGTTAGGGATAGTGACAAAATTACATCTATTTTTAAAAGTACAATGCTAATTTCGCTCAAAAAATAGTACAGTAATAAAATGTAAAAATTCATCAAAGTAAAGTGACAAAATTAACAATTTTTTCGGCATTAACCCTATATAAACAATTTCTTTTTGTGAGGTGCATGTGCATTTAAGTTAGTTTCAATTTTATCAAAATAAGGTTCGTGTTATGTCGGTCTTATGGGTTGGATTAAGAAGGTACTATACACAAATCAAAAAGCCACCCCTCAAAATTTAACTTAGGCTTCGTAAACTATCAACAATGATAAAAAGAAGGTAGATGGGGCCAGTAACCTATCAACAAAAACATTGGTTACCCAGTGAAAAATAGGTCAAAATGTGAGAAAAAATAGGCAAAAAACAGAACAAATGAAGCTGAAACCCGTGAATCGACCCAGATCCACCAACACAGCTTGTGGGTCGCCCAAGAAGAGCCACGCCACATGTCACCTCGCTGAAGGTGACAACACATTAAAGAGAAGTTTGTTGTTTTGCTCCGGTGCCCCCAGTGGCAGATCCAAAAATAAATCTCAGCGGTGTCACTAATGTCAGTATTCCAAAACTCCCCGCCTATGCCCCTCTCTACCGCCGCGATTTTCTTAGTCGCTGCCTAATCGACCAAGTCGGCGCCTAAGCCAAACCTCGCCGACCTTAATTTATTTTTGTAGCTTTGATTTTGTGGCATGCGGTGACCAGAGAAGGAAGAAGGGGCGAACTGGAGAAGGAGGGGGGAGTGGTAATGGTGAGGCAAAGAGGGAGATAGAAAGAAAAGGGGTTTGATTTTGTGGATATTCGGTGGGATGAGAGAGAGGATATATAGATTAAAGGATTAGATCTAGGAGTAAAGAGATTGGAGGATGAAAAAATGAGGAGAGTCGGTCTGCCGGAGAGAGAGAGAGAGAGAAGAAAAAAAAGGAAGAAAAAAGGGTTGCCGGTTTGCCAGATAGATAGAAGAAGAAAAAAGATGAAGAATAAGTGGGCTGTCTTGAGACTCAGAATTTAGAATGAGAAGGGATTAAGGAGGATATGTTAGACTGTGGGTTGTAGGGGTAGTAGGTAGGTGAAATAAAAAAAAAAATTAGTTCTAAACTTGACTGGTTTATTACTTTGGGGTTATTGAGAATTGTGATTAATGGTATAGGTTTGTATATTTTTGTTCATTTTACAAACATAGACAAATGTTTGATAAAATGACAAACATAAATTTTTTTTTTTGTAGTCAATGTGTTTGATCTTTGATGTAAATTATCAAAAAAATGGTAATTATGCCTTAATTATAGGCCCCGTCTAGGCCCCGATTACGCCCCGACTAGTCCCTTAGGCGCTAGGCACTATTGTGCCGCCTAGCGATCGCCTAACGATTTTTAGAACATTGACTAATGTTAACTATTACTTAAAAATAAAATTAAAATTAAAACAATGTCGTTTTGTAGTGTATAAATTAAAAAAAAAAAACTTCAGCGGGGCACTTACCCCCCAAGTCTAAGGCATAGATCCGCCACTGGGTGCCCCTGTATTTTAAAAGTTTGCTGCAAAAAATTCCATTCTTCCAATGCCTTGCACTTTGTCCTCTGTTAGCTCCGTTAGCCTTATTTGCCTTGGAATGTTTGATGAATCTTAACAAAATTTGACGAAATGATAAAAGACACATTTAAAGCCAAACGTGACGCATGTAAAAGGTAAAAGTGATACTTTTAATACTTTTTTTTAAATACTTTTAATACTAAAAAGTGACTTTTTATGTGATTTTTTAATTAAAATACAAAGTAATACTCTTAATACTAAAAACTTAAAAAGTGACACTTTCAAGTTTTAATACTAAAAAATGATAATTTAAAACTAATAGTGATGATTTTAATTGATACATTTATAATGCAAAGTAGTACTTTCTATATCAAAAGTAACACATTTAAGACCAAAAGTAATATATTTAAGGCTAAAAAGTAACATTTTTTAAAGGGAAAAGTGATAATTTTTATTAAAAAGACAAATGAGCACATTTTATGCTGAAAAGTAACACATTTTATATTAAAAAGTGATACATTTAATACTAAAAAGTAATACTCCCTCCGTCCCTAAATAATTGTCCTGCTTGACCCGGCACACAGTTTAAGAAAAAATAATTGACTTGATTATTTATATTAGTTTAATGTGTAGTTTCCATTAATGTCCATGCATATGTGGTCCATAATTAAAGTAGATTGAAAAAGTAAGGGTAAAGTGGTAAAAGTGATGTTCTAAAAGGTAAGTTTAGTTTATTTTACGATAATTTAGGGACGGATGGAGTACTTTTTATTTATACACATGATAAATAATACTGTAATTTTTAAAAGTCAAAGAGTTATACATAAATTACTAAATCTTGGCGTATTTAACATGAATAGATCCGTCTAAGACCGTCGCCATCTCTTTAATTTATGCCCTTTTTTCAAATTGTGTTGTTGCACGTTACTCTCAGCACAACTTTGCTTCATGTCAACTCTTGTGATTGGACGCAACCGTAAAGAGTAGGATGCATTATTAAATAAAGTCTTGAAATTTACTTTTTGTTGCCAACGACCTTTTTACTTTTTTCACTTTACAAAAGAAAATAAACAAAATACTCCCTCGTCGGTAGATTATTCACCTGCTTTTTTTGCTTCATTTGTTCCAAAAAAAAATTGTCTTGAAATTTTTATTTTTAAGAAATATTTTTATTATTTTATTTTTACCTTTTTAAAAAAAATTATAGACTACATGTAAACGAGTTTTAAAAGATACTACTGATCACACTAAAAATATGATAACCTTGTCGTATCGTATTCGGAGTGTCGAAAGTGACGTCATGTTGGGTCGTCGGAATAGTGATCCGACGATAGTCGTCGTGGTAGGATATCTGGCTTGTAATATATGCAAAATGAAGTACCGTGAATCGGTGGGGGGTGTCCCAAAAACCCTTCGGTGTGATAATTAGTATTGTGCATATGTCTTTATGTGTATGAGAGAGATAAAATGGAGATATATGTGTTTTTGTATGTAAACCATGAGGGAGAGAATGAGGGAGGGCTGCTCTTTTTCTTTTTTATTGTGGAAGAAGAGATTGGTTCAATGTGGAGAAGTTCCACATATTTATATTAATGAGCTACATTCACATGTTAGGCTTGGGCCCTTCTTTCCGGGTATGGGCTTGGCTTAATCTTCTAAATATGTTTTTGGAGTACTCATTTGAGCTACCTTTTCGGACCTAATATTTTGATGCACATTAGTAGTCCTCCACTCCTTATCCGTCGTGGCAGACATCAAGGGTAAGGAGTACGATCTGCTCGTAGTTCTTTCTTGTGATGACGAGGGTTTTGAGATTTTGCTTTGAATTCCAAAAGAGTTTATGTAGTTGACTTTTAAACCTTGGAGGAGAACCTTTGCGTATAATTGATCCTTGATTGGTAGATTAGATCTTGGCTGGTGATAAATAGATATAAAAATAAGATAAGTAGTCATCGGCAAGGATCATAGAGAAAATCGTGCTCTAAGGCCTTAATAAGATTTATCATCGGCGTGGTGAAGACTTTCATGAAAACCGAACCATAAGGCCATAATAAGATTTATCCTTAGTGTGACGAGGTTCTTTAAGAAAACCGAGCCGCAAAGCCATAATAAGATTTTTCCTCGGCGTGGCGAGAACCTTCAAGAAAACTGAGCCATAAGGTTACAATAAAATTTTTCCTTAGCGTGACGAAGACCTTAAAGAAAACCGAGCGATAAGGTCATAATAAGATTTTTCCTCGATGTGGTGAGGACCTTCAAAAACACTGAGCCATAAGGCCACAATAAGATTTTTCCTCGGCGTGGCGAGGACCTTTTAGAAAACCAAGTCATAAGACCATAATAAGATGTGAGGAGTGCTAGGAGCCCAATCACTCCTCGGCGTGCGAGGAGGTAATAGATATATGAGATATATATGATGGATGCATCTCTCTAACTATTCTAGCTAATTAGCGATGCATGCACATGTAAAATATGTCCATGAGTGGATGAATGTATAAGATGTATATGAATTACTCGTAGGGGGCACATGGAGCCCTTTTCTTCCTCAGAGTGCGAGGATTTTTTTTGATGGGCATTAGGGCCTTGTTCTTCCTCGGCCTGCGAGGGTATTGAATGGGTGCTTAGACCTTGTTCTTCCTCGGCCTGTAAAGGTATTGAATGGGTTCTTGGGCCTGGTTCTTCCTCGATGTGAGTGCCCCGTTTTTAATCGGATCCGCACCACTAAAAGGCGGAGTGATTTCGAAACTTTAAAGCGCGTAAGTGAACAGTGGTTGCACATGAGAATTCATGGCGCCACCAAAGGAGTCCCTTGGCGCCGCGCCATGCTCCCCATATGGCCGCGTCAAGTGCCTCCTACTCTGCTGAAAATTCTGCCTGGTATCCTGGTTTTATTGTCCGACACTCCGTTGTTCCTGTGTCTGATCACGAGAAAGAAAGAGAGGCTATGAAAGGTGGCTACGAACACGAGCTCAATAGCCACAGGGCACCGAAAGAATAAGGGAAGTGGCCGTCTTTCTGTTCCGGTATCACCTGAAAAGCCCACTCCGATCCAAATGTGTATTCTCATAAAATCCCTTTTCTTAGAATACAGCGTGCCATTACCTTTTAGATGTCTGGTATAGCTTTATTTTATGTATGAATTTATTTTTGCATGTGTAATATACTGCATCACATACATTTATATTGCATTATATCATAATGTCTGTACAGGTTTCTTTTATAAAAAAATATATATATATATACATAAAAAAAAAGAGAAAGATACTAATATTCGCAGGAATCCAAAGCTAATGTGCTCGGGACAACTGACTCCTATTAAGGCCACCACCCTTGACCCAGGGACCCGTTGTGCCACCAGTTTTGTATCCCCGACCTCTGCCCCGGCCGCGGCTCGACCCGGCATCATCATCATCATGATCATCACCTCGATGTCTGGGCCGCCGCGCTGTGCTGCTCCCCCTGCAAGAGAACTCATCAGCAAGTTTTTGATAAAGCTTGTTGGTACTGAAAAAGCCCCGCAGCAGCTTCTTATAGGTAGACACGTTCACCTATATTAAAAAAAAAAGAATGAAAAAAAAATGTGTTAGTCTTCAAAAAAAAAAATGATGAAAAAATATATGTGTGAGTGCATAAAAAAATAGATACAAAAAATAATAATAAATAAGAGAGATAAAGAAAGAGAGACAATAAGGGTGAATGTGTCTACCGAACGAGCCTGCTCCGGGACCCGACGCTCCTCGGGAATCTCGACATCAGGAAGAACCTGCTCTACCGTGTTACCGCCCCAGTGATACTGGAAAGTAGAGAAGATATCATCAGGCTCTGTAAACATCAGGTTCTCGCCGAGAGATGAAGTAGACGGCCCTGGCCTAGCAGAGGCATCAAAATGCCGCCTGGGCATAACAAGAGCAGGAAAAGGGGGATGCAACACTAATCTCAGGAAATCCTCATACGCCATCATTGGATAATCTGTCGCTGGCATGAGGTATTTCGCCAGGTACTGATACCTGTTTGGCAGTCGATCGGGCTCTATCACCCAAAAAGGAGGCCGATGAGGCACCACTGGAGCTACTAAAACGGACTGATGCTGACAGTTCACCCGCTCGCCCATATATAAGGAATCCACCATAATGGAAACCATCAGTATCCGGCAGCGGCTGAGTCCCAAAGCAACTGCATAATGCCCCCTCCAAACCCTCCCAAGGAAGGAAGTGCAATGTACCAGGACGCGAGCTAACAATCCGTTCCAGCACTTGCTCCCTATCCTTGCAACCACCGTCCTGAGTCGGATAAACCCTGTTATCATCAACGTACTGGGACAAGTATGGAGGCTGGTGAACTCGCCGAATGAGAGGAGCCGACGAAAAATGAAAAAATGAGAAGGCCCAGACCTGCAAAAAAAAAAAAAAAAAAAAAAAGAGAGAAAGAGAAAAAAATATGTGTTATCAATAAAAAAAAAAGGGAGCAAAAGAAAAGTATGTGCTGAAAAAAAAAAGAGTATACAAAAAAAAAATGTAGGAGAGAAACATCAAAAGCAGGAAAGGGCATATACCTCCCACGCCGGGGAAAAACCATTTAGAGTCGGCGAATCATTCCAGCAGGCCCTATCCATGGAAGCATATAATTCAGCCAAGTCTGCCTGTCCCCAGTCATAAGAAGGGATCCGCTCAAAGTCTGCTAAACAAGCCAGGACGGAAACCCTCAGGGTGGTAGAGGAGTTGGCGAAGAGCGAGGTGCCAAGAAAGAAAAATAGAAACGCTCTAGCCACTCGAGTCACGGCAACTATATCATTGGCCGGCACCCGCTCGGCATTGCTGAGAAGCCATCTCCGTACGCTGCCGATAAAAATCTCATCCGTCGATTTGAACTCCGACTCAAAACCCAGGAGATCCACTACCTCCTCCCTACGCCGACGGAGAGAAAAGTCAGGAGCCAGGGTCTCTCCTATGCTGGTAGGAATGCCCGTGATCGCGACAAAGTCACACGGGGTCATGGTCGCCTCCCCCCAACTGAAATGGAAGGTATGGGTGGTGTCCTACCAGAAGTCCCTAAGCACATCGAAGATGGACAAGTAGCTGGTGAAGTGGCTGAAGGAATGCATGAAGACACTAAAGCCGGAACCCTCCACCAAAAGCTGCGTTGCCTCGGGCAACATGGCTTAAATCTCAGTAACATTGGCGCATGATGCCTGCGCCCTCTGGAATTCCTTGCGAATCTAAAGAAAAAAAAAAGAAAAGAAAAAAGGAAAAGGTAAGTCCACTATCCTTATTTTTCCTTGTACAGTCTTTTGATAAATAAATATGAATAGATAATAAACATGTTGCATGCATTGTACTTCATAGAAAAAATGCAGCGTGCTAAATAAAAAAAATCAAAAATCATTTTTTGTATTTTTAAATAAACACTTACCATCTTTATGTACACATGTACATAAATTCACATGTAAATAAGCATTTAATTTCATTAAACATAATTCTTTTATGAAAAAAAACAAAAGGTATATATAATAAAAAATGTATATGTTGTAAATATATGTCACATTCTTTTACATTCTTTCGATAAATAATAAAAATACATTTAAGAATGTATTTCAAGAACAAAGAAAAACAAAAAAAAGAGGATTATATGTAATTATTTTGCATTTAAATAGTTATTTTCGCATCCTAGGCATCATAGGAGTGCATGCATGTTAGACTGCATTTATAATGTACATAACAAAATAGGAAAATGTTCATGCATCATGTTAATAACCATCCCATAATTGTTTTGTATTGCATTTGCATCAAATAAAGTAGTTCATGCATCCATTATGTGTATTTTATTGTCCAATAAGCTGCATCGAGAGTACACTAAAAAGAAAATAAAATGCCGCCAATCTTGAAAATAAATATTTTAATGGAATTTACTATGTACCTGCAGCATTAGCACACATGGAAAATGAATTTAAGGGCATGAAATATATTTGTTTTATCCCATTTTTATCCGAAAATATGCCCGAAAGTGCGTTTCGGAGAATTTAAATTGTATTCCGAAAAGCCCGTCTCGTGATTCTATTGCATGCATAAATATGTTTTAGTGTAAAACATGCATCATATAGCCTCATTTGCATTTAGAGTATAAATCATGCATAGTAGGGTCAAATAGTGACCACTAGTTCAATCATGCATCGCAAAAATAAATCATATAAATTTTATGCATCACTACTCAACATCATTTAGGTATAAATAGGACATGCATAAACATCATTAATAAAAACATGAGTGCTCCGAAAGTTCCAAACAGTGCAGAAATTTAGCAGATCTGAAGTATAGCCAGGAAAATCTCGAAAAAGAAAGAAACTTACAGCGGTGGGAGGAAGATTGGACACGTGAGTGGTCCTGTCTCGCAAGATATTGCCCTAGTCGTCCTTAGAATACCGATATTTGAGCTTATTCCGGACCAAGGGAGGGAACTCTTTCCTCCTCTCGTCAGATCTTGGGTGCATAGGAGCCTTCTCCTTCCTGGATCGAGAAGAAGATGCCATCTGCTAAACAAAACACTGAAATTGGCGGAAGAAAATTGAGAAAAGGAGCAAAATTGAAGAAATAAGAAAAGAAAACGGACATCAGCAACAATGGCGCTGAAGGAAGAGAGAAAGAAGAAGGAAGGAGTAGTAAGCTCCTCTCCCTCACTCCCGTCCATTATAAGGGAGAAAAAATATTTTTCCTTTTCACTCCCTCCGAAGTTTGAAGCTGCGACACTTAAGTCCCCAAGTTCCAAAGTTTCCGAAATGGTCCCTAAGCTTAACGAGGAGTTAACAAAATTAATTTTGTTAACTAAAAAGTTGACGACCATCCATTAGAGGACAAAGAAAAATATCTCCAGCAGGTCAGCCACGAAGTACGCACAAAAATTTTCAAGTGGCAGAAAAAAAAGAGAAGAAGAAAAAAAAAAGAAGAAAAAAAAAGAGAAAAAGAAAAGAAAAGGAAAAGAAAAATAATAATAAAATCCCCGGCTTGAAAATGCGAGAGTGGCAGACATGCCAAAATCAGCCAAATCCGTGGCAACCACCTGGGCGCGAAAAAGGTAAGAAACGTATAGTATTCTTACCCTAACCTTAGAATAATTTCCTTTTAAAAGGAATTTTTTTTTAAAAAAAAGAGGAATATTTCAAAAACCAAAAAAAGATGAATATTTCAAAAACACAAAAAAAAGAGGAATATTTCAAAAATCCAAAAAAAGATGAATATTTCAAAAAAAAAAAAGGAATATTGAAAAAAAAACCAGAGAGAGTGAGAAGAAAGGAAAGGAAAATTAATGATCTTTTTACAATTTTCGAAAAAACTTGAAGAAAGTTTTCTTTGTTGTGCTCGACGACGGATTTTTATCGGTCGAGTGCAGTTTTCTGGAAATTTGAAAGTTTTCTTTTTATGTTTGGAAACAAGGCATTGACCAGCTAGACACAATTTTAAAAATTCTTCTTAACATGTTTCAATGACAAGGTATTGACCGGTTGAAATGTGGTTCCCGAAAAACATTCAAATCTTCATACCGTATTTGGCGGCCGTTCTCGACCGTTTGAATACGACTTTTTCGAAAAACACAAAAATCTTTTTCCTGTTGTGTTCTTGATCGGGTTTTCACCCGAAGAACATAGCATCCTCATTTGGTTGTAGTTTAGGTTTTTGGCCTCAACTACGTTTGGTCTGATTTCCTTTAATAAGGAATACGTAGGCAGCCTACATTAGTAGGTCCGACCATCAGAACACTTCAAATTCATATCTGCTTAAAAACTTCGATAACCTGTTATAACTGACTAAATATGTCTAGGTTTTGGAGTTTGGATAACATGATAAACTGTGCATTATAACTACCACCAATTGCATTTCTCTCCCATTTTAACTGAACGAAATTGGAGAGTCTATTGTTTATCAACGATGTTCGTCTACTCAGTAAGCCTCGGGTTACCCGTAGACTCCATCGTTGAGGGGCTCTGTAGACACCCTAATTTCGTACCCCTGATATGTGACTCTGACATGTGATATCAAGAACTGTTCAAACTTAACAAATGTCGAGTTACAGGAGTTAAAAATGCGAAAGGCAAAGCAGGATGCGCAAAACAGTGAATTACGAGGGGTGAAAGTGTCAAAAATGAAAGTGGAATAGTGACTTGGCGCGGCCTAAAAGGAAGCTGGGCGCCGCGCCAAGAATGTCATGTGTCGGCGCCAAGGAATGAACAGTAGGCCTAAGACTTAACGCATTGCACAATTCGTAAAGGCCGCGGTACAAGTGGTTGAAGCCGGTTGAAGAATATCGAAAATGCCCAATGACTCCCTCGTCCCACCTATAAATAAGAGAGCTGGGCTCCCTTCTCCAGTTGTTCAGAAAGCGATTAGAAAAATTGCAAAGAAACTCTCTCTCTCTCTCTGCGTTCCCTTCGACGTCGAGAGAAATTTTAGCGAGAGGTGTGAGATAGGTGAGTGTAGCCCACCAAACCCCGTCCAAACTCCGCCAAAACTTAAAATCAACGGTTATAAGTGATCCCTAGCCTAGTAGTTAGGTATCTACCTTACTTCCCGGCCCAAAAATCCCAAAGTAAGCCGTTACTCTGCCCGAGTAACGAGCTGAAATACACAAAAACTAAGCCGTTATTCCGCCCAACCAAAAAGGTCAAAACCTTCTAAAATAAGCCGTCACTCTGCCCGAGAGAACGAGCCAAAACCTTCAAAAATAAGCAGTCACTCTGCCCAAATCAAAACAACAACCACACACAAACAACAAAAAAAAAGACTCCCTCTCCCTGAAGGATAGAGCGAGTACACTACCGCTCTAAAAGGCAAAAACCTTTAAGGGCGTTATTTTATTTATTTATTTACTCGTTCGTTTATTTATTATTTAAAATTTTTATTTAAATCCTGCACAATGTAGTCAATATAAGCTGTTGTGCTGCCCGGATTAGAATATGAAATATTATGTAAAAGAGCCGCTATAATGGCCAAATATTTTTAAGTACATTTGTAATTATTGTAAGAAAATGGCTGCAAGTCCGTAAATAATGTTGCCACGGATGTATTTGTTTTAATTTCTTGTCTTTTAATGCTTTATTCGTTTGCTAAATAAATATAACAACAAGCATACTTCAGCCAAAAACTACTTTTGAGACCGAAAGGGCGAGTTGGGTGCCTAGCACCTTCCCAACTCGTAACTTAGCCTCTGAACCCGTTTTCTTTTTCTCTGGTTTATTTTTATTTTTCTGGTTTTGCTTTATTTTTGCCTTAAAATAAAGATGGTGACTCTAAACTTTTTGGATCCAGTGGGGCCTCGCAACACTCCTTCTTTGCACTTTTCCGTTCTCCCCTAAAAAAGGGAGAATGAGAATGGAAGGGTGATGTATTCCCATATCCTGATATCCCCTAAAAAAGGGACAATTTGATGCGGGAAACCCAAAGCTCCCATAGTGATTCGAAACGGGCCATAAGGCTATTTTTTAATAAAATCCATAGTGGGGGCGTCGCAATATCCTTTTTTGCACTTTTTCGTTTTCCCCTAAAAAAGGGAAAATGTGAATGAAAGGGTAATGCATTCTCATATCCTGGTATCTCCTAAAAAAGGGATAACTTGATGCGGGAAACCACAAGTTCGCATATTGGATTAAAAATCCACTAAAGGCAACCAAGGCGCATTCCAACGCGCTAACATAGACAACACTCCTCTCGCACTTTTGATTTCGTCTTCCCCTAAACAAGGGAGGGTGGAACGAGAGCAGTGGTGTCCCGCATCCGCACGTACGCGCCCCCCTAACCAAGGGCGCGCGGGGCGCGGGCGCATCCCGGGAACCTCACATACACCCAAGATTTATCCATTGCAAGAATGGTCAAACCTAAACTGAAAATATACATGTAAACATCAGAGAAACGACACTAAATTAGGAAGGATGGAGAACAACAATTTGTTTGATCAATTAACCTAGATATTAGGCTTTCACTCATAACAGATTGTAGCATACACAAGGAACAGTTTTTTATTCTAAATTAGCTTCAGAATAACATAAAATGGAAATGCAGTCAGCACAGATCCACATCACAGGCAATAAGTTAGCTTAAGTGACAAAAATTCCCCTACATTAAACTATAAATACAATAAGGCAATAATAATTTCATTTGTACATAGTAGTTTCAAGATATACATACCAAAGCCAAAATGCCTTGCACTTGAACCTATCTAGACTTGCTCAGTCTGTACTCCTAGATATAATTACTTGTATGTAGTAAGCACGCGTGTGTATATATATATATATATATATATACCTGAGATAATAATTTAGTGCAGATTATATCCAAAGTTAACAATTTTATTTTGGAATTGCAGTATCTCAAAGAGGCAGGTTGGGGCGATGGTGGGCACTGATAGCTTGCACTCAACCAAGGCGATTGGTCGTCAGTGTCTTTTTCGGCTTGACCAACTGTAAATATTTATAGTTTTGTATTTTTAACCTTTTTTAGAAACTCCACAGTGATTTTGTTGGAGGTTGCTGTTGCCATAAATCATGATTTTATATGCCTCAACCCCTGGCGAGATGCATGCCATTAAATGAACACATTAGAAATTTCTTGCATTAAAAGGATGACTCATTCAGCGTATGATTAACTATTCCCTCATTTTATAAGTGATACCTTTATCCTTAATGACTGAACTCATAATTGTTAGTAAACCATCTCCAAGACGGAGAAAACTTCAACTTTAAAGTCGACCTAAGTACTTATCCCAAAAAAAAAAAGTCGACTGAAGTGATTTGATGGAGGAATCTACTTGTTGATGGAGAACTATCATGATTTTTGATCCATGGATAATGGAATGGGATTGCAATTCATATGTGATTTTAATAGAACTGTCTATAAGTTGAATTATATTTTTGTTTCTACATCTAGTGGTCAGCAGGATGTTGGAATCACACTAGTTTCTTGAGAAAGGATCAATCCCTAGGTGACTGGTGTACTGTATCCAGAAGTTTGACATATATATTCTTAACTTAAGTTCTTCTGAAGCTTCTAATTTTTTTTTCTTTAATCAGTCTTATACAGTTCAGTGTCAGTGTCCAGAATCTTACTTATTCCCTCGCCTTTATTTGAAATCCCCTTTGTTGAAGTCTATTAATTGGTCTCCTGTCTCCTGTAGACTAGTAGAAATATTATGACTATGGATTGAATTATATTTTTCAAATATTGATCAGTCTTAAATAATTTTCAGTTTCTTAATATTGCACATAGGAATCACTATAATGACTTCTTACGAAAGAAAATTTGGTTTATCGGACATCAACATATCCTTCAATGAGTTGTGGGGTCCCATTCCCAAGAATGAAGCCTTTATGCATGCTTCCAAAGAAGCGTTATAGGGGAATAAAAATCTTTGTGGAGGAAATACTTTGACTAATGGACTAAAATCTTGTGAAATCAATTCTTCTGCGGTGAAGAAAAAAACGAAGAGCCAAAAGAAATTGACCACTCTTTTGATTGTACTTCCTATCATTGGAGTGCTTTCACTTGTTGGTATATTCTCCGGAATCTACATTATTTATGGACATCGAAAGCGAAATCTGATGGAGGAAGCAGTGGAATATAAACAATGTAAAAGTGTGTTTGCTGTATCAACTTTTGATGGAAGCGCAATGTATGATGAAATCTTGAAGGCAACAAACGAGTTTGAGGCATCCTACTGTATCGGGAAGGGAGGGTTTGCCAATGTGTACAAAGCAAATCTTGAATCACATAATATTATTGTAGTTGTCAAGAAACTTCACTCATCGTCATCTTATGAGATCACAGGCTGTAATGATGGTTTCCTAGAGGAGGTAAGGGCGTTGATGGAAGTTAGGCACATAAACATTGTGAAACTTTACAGATATTGCTCACATGCTCGACATTCATTCTTAGTGTTTGAGTACATGGAAAGAGGTAGTTTTGGCTATGATCTTGAGCAACAATGAAGAAGCCAAGAAACTGGATTGGCTTATAAGAGGATAAATATTGTTAAGGGAATAGCTCATGCTTTGTCTTACTTGCACCATGATTGTTCCACCTCAGTTGTTCATCGAGACATATCAAGTAAAAACATTTTGCTCAAGTTTGACAATGAGGCTTGTCTTTCTGATTTTGGTGTGGTTAAGCTTTTAAATCAAGAATCCACCAATTGGAGTGTTGTTGTAGGCACAATTGGATATATTGCACCAGGTTTTGTTTAGAGACCCTAAACTGACATTTGAAGTATATATCCATATATATATATATATATATATATATATATATATATACACACACACATACGTGTGTGTGTGTGTGCTTGGTCTCATTTTTTTATTTAATTGTGTGTGCTCAGATTACTTTACTTCCAGAGGTAAATACATTTTGTTAGTAACTATCTTTGCAATTATAGTCTAATATTGCAAGCCTTTGCTATCAAAACCTTCAAAACCACTTTCTCTTACCTTCTCATATTGTGCATTTTCTGCTTTCTGGAAGCTTTTGAACTATATATGGCTGCAATTTTATTAATTTTTTCCCTGGGTTTTAGAGTGAAGAAGCTAGTCCACAGGGTTCAACTTTTACATATAAGCCTCGAAAGACTTTTTCAAGGTCCTTTAGCAAGAAACTTACTCCATCTGACACAAGCACACATGGTGGATTCTCTATTCCCAAGCGACATGTTGATGAATGCTTTCCACCATTGGTAATTGGTATTTTGTAGCAAGTTTTATTTATTTATTTTTCTAACTAGTCTCCTAACAATAAGCTAAGTTATCTAGTCAGCTAGTCTCCTGAGCTGGATCTACCTTGTTAGCACAATGCACAACTCATTCATTAACTTATGGTTACAGGATATGGATCAGGAAGGCCCAACACAGGAATTGGTTGCAAAGGATTTGAATGGGTCAGAATGGCTTTTCCGTCATATATATCGTGGTATGGATAATCTTTCTTTGATTCATCGAAACTTGAAGAAATTGCTCGTTAAGTGATCTATTGATAGCTTTACTCTTGAAAGCTTTCACTTAAATACAAATGCAGGACAGCCAAAGCGAAACTTGATTACCACTAGCTGGAGTGTATTTGTGGTAGCAAAGAAGCTTGTTGTTGGAGACACAGTCATATTCCTTAGGTTCTCTCTCTCTCTCTCTCTCTCTCAACACACACACACACACACTCACTCACACATATATGTATCCACACATACAACGGCAGACATGATCCTTTTCCATATGTGCAAAGGAGAAATTGAGTGAATATGACAATGAATTAGGTAGAGAGGAAAGAAAACAAACTTGTTCAATCTGACCTTAAGGGAAGTAGAAGACCTTATCTCCTGCCTGAGGAATTTTAACCAGGGAACCAGCACAGGCCAGCCATAGTTGTGTATACAAATCAATCTTCCTACCTAAAAACCAGAAGATCTAGAGTGATTATTCTTAGCATGACTAAATGGGCAATAGTCAATGATCATGTGTGTAGAACAACAACCACCAAGGGACAAGCAACCACAGCAGGATCATAATATTCGACCCCATCCATCAAACCAAAACACCTTGGGGGCCGGGGATGAATGCAACAATGACCCTTAACCATTAAAGGTGAACAAAATTATAAAATGACTAAAAGTTAATACAACTCCAAATATATACATACATAAAGCTGATAACAGGGGAGAGCACTCCTGTTTGCCTGGCTCAAAGATTAGAAAAAAAAATTATATTGTATGGACTAAACCCTTCTAAAAATCCGACATAAATCAAGAAATATCAAAGATTAGCTTGGAAATTTTGTAAAGAAATACTAGAAGATAGGTGAATGCATGATGATACTCCATTTAAAACAAAAAACAAAAAAAAAACAGGATAGACAAGGATGTCCGAAATGCTTTAGAAATTGGAAAATAGAACTCAGAACTCAGGCATGTATATAAAAAAAATGACACCCATATCAACTAACGCACCTATAGATAGCTCTTCCGGTAGTGATGATCTATGTTGTTGATTGTTCTGGTAAGAATTAGAGAGAAGAAATGATGAAAGGGGCTGAAGCCTGAAAGAAGAGAGGGGCCGGCTAAGAGAGGGTTTTGGAGATTTGGGGATTTTGACTTTTGGATCTATCGTCTGCTCTTATTTACCGTGCAAAAGGGCTGATAGCAGGAGGAGAAATTTTTCATTTTAATAACCCAATTAAACTTTGTAAACTGCGCAACGTTTATGTCACAAAAGTTGTAAAACATTCCAAAATAACAATGTTTCTTTTAAAAAAATGTTATCAAATAAATGGCTACAACAACGTTTATTTTAAAAAACGTTATAAAACACTAATCAACAACGTTTAACTAAAAAACGTTGTCTAAAACCAACTTTTAACAACGTTTTTTCTAAAAACGTTGTGAAATAAACGTTGTAAATGCTCATTTTTGTTGTAGTGATCGTTTTCCCTATTCTGGGGGAAACGCGTTTTAAAAGTTGCATCGGTTTCCCTATTATGGGGAAGAGCATTTTAGAGTTGCATCATTTTCTTATTCTGGGGGAAACGTGTTTTAAAAGTTGCATCGTTTTCTCTATTCTGGGGAAAACGCGTTTTAAAAGTGGCATCGTTTTTTATATTCTGGGGGAAACTAGGGGTGTAAACGAGTCGAATCGAATCGGATAATGCAATATTCGATTCGTATTCGTGAAATTATTCAAGTATTCGTATTCGTATTCATTTATTATTCGAATATTAAAATTGATTCGTATTCGATTCGAAATTAATATTCGAATTATTCGATTCGATTTGATTTTTTTTTTTACAAAATCTATTTAACGATCAATGATTCGAGTATTCGATTAGAGTATTCAAATTCAATATGAATTAATATGAATAAAATATCAATTACATCAATTATCCATAACAAAAACCCATAACATTAAATATTCATAACAAAAGCCAATAGCATCCATAAGATCAAATATCCATAACATCTACAATAATTATCAAATACATAAATAAATGTCAATTGTCAAATTCATTAAAAAAAAAGCACCAAATAAAAATTTGACTAGTATTCGCCATCAAATCATCATGTTCGCAATATGGCATGAATCGGCTCGTACTCCTCCTAAATAAAAATAAAAATCAATTAGATATCAATTTTATTGTTATAATCATGCAAATATACAAACATCTCAAATGAATTTTAAAAAATAAAACTCACATGCGACATAATTGGCTTCTTAATCCCGTGAAGTTGACGAACCCAATCTGCTCCATAAATCAAAATTTGTACCATAACAGTTCTAATAAAATGAAACAAAACAATATGGCAAAAAGGTAAGTCAAGGAATTTTTCCCTTTTTCATTCCCTTTCTTCCTTAACAAAATCCATAAAGCAAACACAAGAAATTTAGAGAGAGACAGAACTTTAATTCGAGAGAAATTAGAGAGAGTACTTATGGAGGGTGGATTTAGGGAATCATGCAAGTAGCTAACAAATACCATTTTAATTTGAAGCAATACTATGCTTGTTGAAGCAAACTTGCCCAAGATAGATTTGGGCCCAAGATAGTTGGTAATATTCATAGTTAGAAGACAGATAAGCATAGTTAACACCAAGTTTAAAAATTGACACGTTTAAACACTATTCTCAAAAACAGAACTGGCAACATAGACTTGTTGAGTCGGTGCAGATCACAAGTCACCACCAGTTTGGAAGCAGTAAATTATTTGTTTTTCTATTTTGTTACTTTAAGCCATAAAGTATTACAAATGTGCTGCATGTTGCTGACATCAATAAGTTTAGGGAAATATTGGATAATTGTCGATTAATCAAGTTTATGTCACCAACAACAATAAAACTGCCAAGTCGGAACATAATACCTCAGGTTTTGTAAGTCAACAATGATGAAGTTATCAGAAAGGTATTAATCATAAAGATTTGTTCAATAAAATAAGTCAATAGCAACTGACAGTTCTTGTTAATATTATCTGAAACTGCTAATGTACTAAAATACAGCCAACTAACCTCAACAGTTGGCATTTTCCTTCATTTAACCAAATGACTATATACTGTAAATCATATATGTTTTACCTAGAATTACTAAGTGTGTGATATAGAAATATAGCTGCAATACTAGTGTGAAATTTGTAAAAATATTTCTCATGAAATGAGATTACTTTGAACAAACTTTTCCAAACACATTGCAACCTTTTGATAGAAGATATCTAATTAAGAAAAATGTACTGTTAAATATATACTCCTATCATATACTGTATGTGCTCTAAAAGTAAATTTTTTACTTGGAATTAAAAAAAACATTGAAATTTACCCTATTTGTATTGAAAATAAAAAGGGTGGTGAAATAAATGCCAAAAACAAGAGGTACATGTTAATTAATTATGTGGGAAGAGCATTTTAGAAGTCCTACCTGTTTTGCCTATGCTGGGTGAAATGCACCCGAGTCCCACATGTTTTGCCTATGCTGGGCAAAATGCACCATATATCCTACCCAGTGCTTGTTATTGCCTGTCGACTTTAACCGAACTACGTTTGGTCTGATTCCTGAGAAAGGGATACGTAGGCAGCCTACTTATTAGGCACGACCATCAGAGCACTTCACTTGCATATATGCTCTAAAAACTATCGATGACCAACTAAAACCAACAAAAAATGTTTAGGGTATATGAGATTTGAACTGCTTCATCCTTAATTGTTGCATCATAAAATGCTGCATATTGCATTCATCCCCATTATAATTTTCACGAAATTTGGGAGTCTATTTCTTATCAACGATGTTCGTTTACTTGGCAAGTTTCGGTTTACCCGTAAACTCCATCGTTTAGGGGCTCTATAGACACCTCAATTTCATACCCTTGTTGTATGACATGCCATAAAATATCAAGACCTGTTAAAAGGACTAACGGATGTCAAGTTACAGGGTTTAGAATGCAAAAGAAAAGAAGAATGCATAAATAGTGAATTGCAGGGGGCCAAAGTGCCAAAATTGGAAAGGAAAAAAGGGCATGGGCGATGCCCCAACCCATTCTCGGCGTCGCGCCCACTTTACCCCCTGCACTGTAGCTTTTGTCTTTTGGTGCAACCTTTTCAGCACGCGGTACAAGCTGCTCAGCCACGATGAATGATACTTAACAGTGAAGGAACCCCCAATCCTCGGCTATAAATAAAGCCTCCGGCTTCAAAATTTCACACACTTCACGCAGCAGTTTGTGAAAGTTCTCCTGAGAGAACGCCAAGGTTATTTCCTCTCTAGCCCCAAAGCTCTATCAAATCTCCCCTAAACACTAAAACTCTTCGGTCAAAGTGAACCCTAGTTACCCTGCTATCCGCTCTATTTCACCGGTTCCAAAATCTCAAAAGGAGCAGTTGCCCTGCCCGAATCCAGACGTCAAATCCAGCAAAAGCAAGCAGTTGCTCTGCGCGATTCAAGACGCAATATCAAGCAAAAGCAAGCAGTTGCTCTGCCCAAATCCAGACACCGAAATCAAGCAAAAGCAAGCAGTTGTTCTACCCGATTTCAGACTCAGCAAGCACGCAAAGTAAGCAATCAAAAGCAAGCAGTTGTACCGCCCGGATCCGAGGCGAAAAGCAACTAAATGGAACAGCCACACTGCCCAAAATCCAGCAACAACAAAACGAAAAAAAGACTTCCTTTCTCAAAAGGACAAGGGAAGCACATGTAGACCGCCTAGTGGGCTTAAGTCCAGGCATACCGGGTTCAAGCACTCACGTTCCAGGAGGTAAGTTCTGTCCCCGTAGTTATTTATTATAATCTCTAACTTAAATATAAATATCTAATTAAGTTTTATGTCGGTTTATACTTAATGTAATAACAGTTATATTTCCTTTCTGTTTAATTAGTTTCTTTTCTGTCTTTTCTTTAAATGTAATAATAGTTATATTTTTCTTTTATCTTAATTAGTTTTTTTTGTCTTTACTTTAATGTAATAATAGTTATAATCTCTTGCAGTTTAATTAGTTTCTTTTCTGCACATACATTAAATATAGAAACGGTTATGTTTCTTATTAGTTAATAAGTTTCTTTCATGCTTTTACGTGTAATGTAAATAAAGTTTGTTATTAGTATAAATGTTTTATCCTTAAAATAGCTTATAAAAATGTTGTAATTATTCTTTAAGTTGTATTATTCCAGTTGTAATTTTACTTTCTTTTCTTTAATAAGTGTAAAGTTATTTCTCTTTATTTCTTTCTGTCGTATATAAATGTATTATTCTGAGCCAAAGTGTATAAAATAAAACAAACATATTGATAAACTCATTATGAGACCGGAAGGGCGAGTTAGGTGTCTAACCCCTTCCTAACTCGTAACTTAGCCCCCGAACCCATATAATCTGATAATTTTTATTTTTCTTTGTTTAACCATAAAATAGAGGTGGCGACTCTGTTATATATATTTTGGTTTTTGGCGGGAGCCCTCCCTACCGACTCACGGTGTTTATTTTACAGATAATATAGTCAGATATCAACCACCGGACGGCAATTCTGACGACTCACGTCCATCACTACCTTCGGCACCCCTGATATAATGCTTTTTTGGATACATCAAAAGTATAACTTAAAAATTATGAGACTCGTGTATATATGAAATTATATTTAATATATATGTAAGAAAGAAAGAAATGAAGTGATTAATTATTGATGGTTAAATAATTAAATCGACTGATACATTTCAAATAAGAAGAGGTGGTGGCTGTTTTGAACAATCATCATGTTTGAATGGGTGGGAATTGCTTGTAGCAGTCACCTAGTTGCCTAGTCTGAATTGTGTCACTTCGACAAAAACACATCTTTTGGGTTTGGTTGTGTTTCTTGAAGCAACAACTTAGGGCCAATAAAAACTAGTCTTACACCTGTGCGTTTAACGCATTGATATATATATTTTTAATTAAATTATATTCAAATAAAACAAAGACAATAAATTAAATTAAAAGAATGAATTGCAACTATCTAAATAGAAATACATCGTTGTATCGGTAATATGATAAACTCTTAATTCCTTATACACAACATTTGTTGTGTTATTTTGTTGGTTTTCCTTATTTATCTCATATCAATCAATATTTTTAAAACATAACGATTTGTTAACCTAAAAATCATGATCTACTTTGAACCATACTTCAGGAAGTGTCATATATGCGGCAATGATTGTCCTTAACTATTGTTAATTGTTATTGCATATGATAGTACTAATGATTGACCTTAACTTTTGTTTGACCTACATGTTTGCTTTGGTTGAAATTATAAGTAATTGGTTGTTACATTTTTTTTCATGTTTCTAATATTTTAATAAATACATTTTTGTAGGGACTATCTTGATTTTACATAAAAATATATATATAATTTTTTTAGAATACACGTCGACTGAAGCCGATTGTTTAAGTTCATTATATTTTATCTTTTATAAGACCACAAATTTTTAACGTATAAAATATTATTAAAAATTTTGATTTCGATTTATTAAAATGTAAAATGGACAATAAAATTAAGATATTGATGGTTTTAAGTATTTTTTCAACGGGTCCGATGGAGATGGAAAAATGTTTTTCTATTTATGCTTCTTTATATTTTTATAGATTTGTCAATGAATCGCTTTTACTTTTGGTCCATTTCATTAGATGTGCACTTTAGTTTTAAATATGTCAATAAGTTGTCTCAACAATTGTGATGAGGATTTAGATTCGTTAAGTAGTACTATTTCGATATTAATTTTATTTTCGTGATCAAGTTTTTTTTTGTTTTGTGATTTTCATGTCATCTAGATGTGATATTCTTATTTTTACTGATGGAGACAATGACATTCTTGTGATACTTTGTCTCCAACATTACTTGCATTCAAATTTTAGCTCCTACAATGAGATATCCAAGTCTTTTAATGGTTAGTTGGTAAAAAAAATTACAATAAAATATTAATTGATTTTTTAAATACAATAATAATTAGATTTTGGGGATTGAGCATTAAAAACCGAACAAATACCAATATTTTTACAAAAAAAAAATCTAATTCGGATTTGATGGAATTTGGCTCGTTGGTTAATATTCAAGGTTTTTTTGTTTGACATACATGCTCGGATTGAAATTAAATCATGGTTTGTTATTTTATTTTTTTCTATTTTGAATATTTGAATAAACACACTTTTGTCGGGACTCTTGATTTAATATAAAAGTAAAAGTGTAATTTTTTTAATAATATATGTTGGCAGAAGCCGATGTTTAAGTTCATCATATTTTATCTTCTATAAAACAACAAATTTCTTAACGTATAGAATATTATATGTAAAAAATTATGATATCGATTTTATAACATGTAAAATGAACAATAAAATTAAGATCTTGATGATGTTGAAATATTTTGTTAACTTTGTTTTCAATTCATTAGAAGTTTGTTCATATTCCAAGGTAATATTTGGTTTTCATATTCCAAGAAAGTATTTGATTTTCATACATTAAGGTAGTATTTGATTAATTATGACACATGTAATCAATTAATTTATGTTTTCAATACATGACTCACAACTTTTATCACATATAAATGACTTTCTATTTTAGAAAGACAAATTTTGGAAAGATTTTGCTATTTTTAGACTACACGAAAAATATAATCCTTTTTGAGTCTTTCTTCTACAAAATATGTTTCTTATATACAATCACAATTTTGATTTATTGTTTCATTAATATTCAAAAGAGTGTAACATTTGAATTGAGTGCGTAGGTTTTGTATCGTGGAGATGAAAATCGTTGAGACCATTTGACCCACAAATCGAGTCTTATATACAACACCCACACGATTAAAATCAAGGGAGAGGATGGTATTATTAACGCCCTCACTATAAAAAATTATAATTAATATTTTTTATTTCAAAACTATCAATAATTTACAAGTAAGAATTATTAAATGAAAACATTGATTATATTGAGATTAATAATACTGTTGACTACCAAACAAGCTCTTAAAACTGATCACGCCAATTCAAACTTTGATTTAGAATTCAAAATTGAAATTTCCATAATAGAGGTCGTATTCACTATTCACATACAGTGGTTTTCACTTTGTTTATGCTTAGTTATAGTTTTTTCCTCTCGTCCTTGATTCAATCATTAGAGGGTCCACATTGAGGAGTTTTTATCGACCTGTTAAAGCCCTTTTAAAATCTTTTACTGATACCGGACCATTGTGAAGTTTTTTAAATTCACTCTATCTCTATATTTTACTAAGGCTGACCCGAAACATAGAGGGTGGCTTGTGGAACAGTAATTCCAATTGTGTTGAAAAATATAAATAAAAAATTAAAAAATATGGTGGTAGTT
Organism: Codonopsis lanceolata; assembly: GCA_013146195.2. NCBI lineage: Eukaryota > Viridiplantae > Streptophyta > Magnoliopsida > Asterales > Campanulaceae > Codonopsis > Codonopsis lanceolata. The sequence continues at coordinate 148,920,897 of CM028379.1, read as the reverse complement.
AGATTTATTAGTTGAGATAAGAGGTTTGAAGTTTTTAGAGGATTGCATAAAAAATGATTATTTGAGTGAATTATTTTTTAAAGTATTAAAAAAGTGTAAAAGGAATAGAAAACGAGGTGGGTAGAGTGTGGTATTGAGTGTTATTGTTGTGATTGCTCTTACAAAACTAAAAAAAAACAAAATTCATGGATAAAAAAGACTGAACAATCTTTTTAAACAAACAAAACTTAACGGAATGAAGTTTTTACCTGGAGTATCAGACATGATAATTGCAACATAAAACCTGTTAACTCACCCAACTCATCTTGAAAATTTTCCTACCCATTAGTTTTCTTTTGGTCGAAATGGTTGCTCGTTTCAACAACAAAAATAACGTGTCGGGTTTCAACAACAAAAAATAACGTGTCGGGATAAACGGGTCAGACCCATTACCCATTTGCCCCGCTATTTTTTGTTATATAAATGTATAGTTTTTTTAATGGAAGTGCGGGCAGAAACGAGTCACCCCATTCCGACCCATTTGATATTTAGTTATAATAGATCACGATTCGTTACTCATTTTAATCCGACCCACCCAATCATTGACCCTACCTAGTATATATGTAAATAGTAAATACTTACAAAAACATTCGTGACCCAACATAACAAAATACCAGTTGAGTACTTGAGTTAGTAAATATGGGTTATAACTTATAACAAGAGAACCCCATTCCCATTCCTCTTCATATTTTACCTTGCCCTTTTTGCACCATATTCAAGTGCTGGGGGTCCTCCAGTGCATCCTAACTCCTAATATGTTTGAACCCTACGAAATGTACATCATCAATCCATGCAGTTTTTTATAATAAAACTGCCCATATACATCATTTAATGTTTTGATAATAAAATTGCCCCAAGCTGTTTTATTATAACAGATGTTATAATTAAACATCTGTTATTATCCATCCAGATGCTAATGTTTTTATCCATCCAAAATAACAGATTTTTTTAATACACTAAAAATATAGTTGAACATTGTAAATTCGTACAAGCCGAAAAAGAATTTGCAAAAAAAAAAGGCCTAATCCACATTCAATCCGATCCGATTCCCAAAGTGAGGGTTGGATTGAATTTTTCCAATAGAGGGCGGATTGTTGGTGATAAAATCATCAAAGTGTGATTTAAAATTTAAATGATAAAATACCGTAAAAAATCCGCCCAATGTATTCCCCTAGGATGAAGTGTGTAAATTCGAGGATAACTTATAAGTATAAACCATATCCAGAAAAGTATAATCCGAATTCTTTCCCGGAAAAAACAAAGGAAGAAGAAAGAATAGGTCAAAACCATTCCAATCAACAGATTACGATACATAATTGTCTAAGGATGCAACAATAGGAATCGAACTGCGTGATTTCCCACTAACGGACCTCGAAGGCCCTATACTTCCCCAAATCAGGAATGAAAAAAGATGTGTACTTCTTAATTACGATTGACGGTTTCCATGGAACTACCCAAGTGAGTAAACCATTCGCTCCGAGAGATCCGTACCAACAGCTTTCATGTATCTATGCAACTGGGCTTCCAAGTACTTCCTTTCCGGGTGACCAAATGCTGCTTGTATATCCTTTTAAAAATAAAAAGGGGACTGTTATTTTTATGTTTGAACTTCCATTTATTTATTTATTGATTATCACCATTCCACAATTAGCTACAAGATCTTTAGTTGAGTATGAAGAATTTGAAACATTACCCCCAAAAATGTAGCAGTAATAAGATGTGCACAAGTTAAAAAGCTCAATCTAGCAGAAATTGGTTGGTGTACCTTATATTTCAGACGTGTTCCCTTCAACCCTATCATGATATTACTGATATTTCCGTTTTCTATTTCCAATGTCAGATTAGTGGTTTCTGGACCTGACTCATCTTCAGAGTCATCAAAATCAAGCTCAGACATCTCTTCATCCTCATCAATTGGAACGGCATTTGATTCTTCTTGACAAGGGTCCTCATTTTGCAGGTCCATGTGATTTTCAAACAAAGTAGATGCTGAATGCTCTTCAATTTGTAACATCGGGAAATTAGATAATACAACATACGGTTCTCTATCAAGTAGTGGCTTTGCAATATCAAATGATACCCACCTGCGGAAACGTGTCTTGTTAGAAAACTAATAAGAAGTATCATATATATAATGTGAGCAGCTAGGGCCTAGGGGGAATCTATCATATGTCATCAAACAGAAATCTAACAAACAAAAGACATGCACAAAATTCCTGTCCAGGATACATGAATGCTAAAAGAAACCTCGCCTAAATGCCGTGAGGCTAATCATCACCAACTATAATTACATGCACCCCATTTTATGGGATATGTGAAGAGCTCTAACAGAAATGCCATGTCTCAGAAGAAAATTATGGCAATCACGTGTCATTTTAGGTGAAGAAATTATAACATACAGTGGCTTAATTTCCAGAAGGCGAACTTCAAACCGGTTGAACTAAATGCTTTTGGCCCATTTTGCAGCAAGCATAAGATCTCAACATGTAAAACAGTTCAAGACCTTTTTTATTTTCTTTTTTGCAGAATCACAAGAAAGTATGGTATAGACCCGAGGGTTCAAGTTCCCATATTTAGTTAGCAGCAACACCCTAACAGCAGTTTCAAAATCAAGGATTTAGTGGACTTTTGTACCTAGTTAGGTTGCTGGTCATATGCATTAAGCATAAAATGAACTTACTGGTAACGAAGAGGACAAAGAAGCTCAGATGGACGATAGGCAGCTTTATATCTCATTTTGCTGCAGGAATGAATGTAGTAGCCAAGATAATAATACTGCAGACTGGGGCAGTGCGATTCATTCTCTCTCACCCAACTTATTTCTTGTAGTGCTGAATACTTGCCTAGCGAAAGAAATGCAAGATCTGGATCCCAAAATAAATATTTGCTTGATAAACATTTAGGAAGGATATCTATCACACCTACTGCAACTAGACGGCCATTGATCACATATTGCTGATGGAAAGAACCAAAGCCACAAGGGGGAGCAGTACCATTACCAGTTGATGGGACAAAGGCTAGGGGACTGTCAACCAGGAACCTCCTGTAAGAACTTTCAGTGACCTGATCTGGTGTATCGTTATGCACTTTAATCTGGTATCTCCTATACAAAGCATATTCTTCTGGATCAAAACTGGACCTTTTCAAACGAATTTCAAGGCTTTGTCTTTTCGCGACTTGATTCTGTCCAGAACATTTCTTCAGACAGCTGTCATTGCCAGCACTAACTGTGGCAGAATCTTTGGATACAGCAACCTTTTCAGTTACTGAATTTGAAGGAGTTAGTTTTGCAGTTGAATAAAAATTAATGTGTCCATTACAGGCTTTAACAGAAAAACCATAAGCTTTGGCTGAAAGATTCAGATAATTAGACAGATTTTCCGCAATCGTTTTTGGAGTCGACTCATCCACCATGTTATTTTCTTCTGGGCTACGTGCAGATGATTTCAGGCAGTTCTTGTTGGCCCGCCTTATAGCAGCTGCAACCTGAAATGAAATGTTGCTGGAATACAAAAGATCTTGTGATCCTTCAACTAGTAATTTCCTTTTGGCTTGCGCAACACTTTTGACAGAAGCTTGTGGTAATTGAACATGACAAGGAAACTCCCCACGCTCAATGCATTTGTGTAATACTCTGTCAATCTGGTCAGGCAAATATTGTATAAACTGTTCAGGCATGTTCTTTGGTTCACTATTTTGTACCAAAAAGTCCATTGGTACTGCGCTTGTAGTTGCCCCATCGGAAATGTTGCGAGAATCCCTTGAAGAACTGGGCTCTGTGTGTTTGTCTGATTTTTCAACATTCAACAAGCCATCTAGAAACCTGAAAGTTAGTTGGTTACTCTTACTCATGCTCAAAGTAAAATTATATTTCCAAATCTAAAGATAGTTGAAATATAGCTAGAACAGTCGAGAGATGAAGTAACACAAAAATGGTATGAACTAACATATCATTTCATGCTCAAACAAAATCAAACAACAAGGTTCAAGAAAAAAGATCCAGCAAAATTACCGGCCAGTTATACAGCAATACTCTACTCCGATTGTTTCAAAAAAGAAAAAGGATTTGCATAGCATATGGAACCAGAGATAAAAAAGGAAGACACGAAGACACCTTTGCATTCGTTTAGACACCCGAAGTTGCTCTTTGGAAGAAACGAAAGTGCTTGCCTTCAAGCGAATCGTGTAAGAAGGGCAACATGTCCTTTCCATCTCAGGTTTGTACAGGAAACAGCCAGATCGTCTCCAGCCTCTGTCAAGAAGACCTACAGTAAAGAACAGATAAATCATAACAATGCACTCACAGCCAGAAATGCTGCTTAATACTAACAGTTACCTAATTTTAAATACCTAATCAAAATTGATGTAAAGGATGCTAAAACGTCTTACACTGAAAAGAGAGAGAGAGAGAGCTCAAAAAGAAAAAGAAAAAGAAAAGGGGGATTGTGACACATCAAAAAGGCCCCTTTGGTAAGTTAATCAGAATAAGGGAAGCATGTCTTTACTTCGAAACCAAAATTCAGACTATTATGCAAGAAGAACAGAGCAGTGGACAACATCCATCTAAGCTCATACTGACAAGGGAGTTTGCTTTATGAATCAATCTTAATTGGTTGAGTAGTATTTCAAGCTCCATGGATGTCCAAGAGTTGTAGGTGAGGTGCTTCAGTTCCTTTCTTTCCGAAGAGGCAGAAGGAGAGATCACCTAACTAGTCTCTATTCTTTTGAGAAGGAACCGGTGGCTTGCCCCAGCTGAGGCAACTTCTTGTTCAAATTCTAATTGACTTGGCTAAAACCATAAAGGTTAGGATATGTATGAGGGTGTGATAACCAGTCTTGGGAATCAAACAGCAGTCATCTAAAGTTGAAAATCCATAAACCCAGATTTTGGAAGTCCGTAACTACTGCTTGCCTAATAATTCCATCAATCTCCAACTCAGATGTGCACTTGTCATCATCTTAAACTTGTAGATATATGGTACTCAATCCTCCTATAGTAATTCATTAAAGAAACTTTCCTCATCAAACCATCATTACCTCCGGAGCTGTCAAAACGGACCAACCCGCAAAATGGCGGACTGGAAATACTTTGGTCCAACCCAACCCACCTTGGGTTGCGGGGCAAAGCAGACCAACCCGCCTAAAAAGAAATTAAAAACAAATTGGCAAAGAGGAGTTTCAAGTTTGTATTTATGCTAGTATGTAAGTGAGAAAGAACTAAATAATTCAAAGTTCACTAAGTAAAATCAAGGCTGCTTTATAGGAACTTGATGCAATCCTTCTTTGAGAGAGAATCTGGGTCCCCGAATCCCATAAAACAAGTGCTCGTGGGTATGGCCTATGAATTGGCAGGTATTAAGTGTTTCTTTTCTTTCTACCTCCTCTTGTTCTGGACGAAGACTCTGGTTCTTGCTCCTGTGCTGCTCATGATCTCAAATTGTGTCATGCAATTACAGAAAAACGAACTGACAGAGCTGAGAGAGCAGAGACAATGCATTCAGTCGAGAAGGGGAAGGTGTAGGAAATCTTCCTTTCTTTCGTCTATTTCGTTTTCCTCTAGCACCCGAACGAAATGGATCGCCTTTCTCTCCTCCGTTATTGTGCCCTAATTTGAAGGCATACCTCTTTTCCCCCTCTCAAATTACATATATTGAGCATTTTATATAAACTACATATACATACACAAATAATTTATGAATTAGCGGACCAACCCGCCCCGCCCCAACACGCGCCCAGTGCGGGCCTAGCCCATTAAGCCCACCTCCTAGCGGGGTTGTATTTTTAAAACCCAACCCACCTTTTTCTAGTGGTGGGGCGGACAAACCCAACAGGTTTAGCCCATTTTGACAGCTCTACTCCTGACACAACACAGAGAACAAGAAGAACTAACTCATGATTACACCTAGTACTACTAACAACTCCTGCATACAGCACATAATCTGTAAAAATTACCATGTCCAAAATTTTGATAGGCCTCCCTTGTGATAATTTTCTCTTCAAAATTTTTAAGCCCTCAATCTATTTGATGACATACTCAACTATTTGATATTCCCCTTAGCGTTAAAGAGGTAAACTGCACAGGATTGGAATAGCGATAAGAAAATATCATCATTACTCCCATTAAAAACAGATTTGTATCTCTTTAGCTGGAGAAGGTTTCTAAATGATATATTGAGATGTAAAGGACTAACATTTTTAACATGTCCCTCTGTTTTGTATTTGAATTTTGTATGAATCTACTCTACATTTGGATATATACACACACACACACATATATATGTGTGTGTGTGTGTGTGTGTGAGAGAGAGAGAGAGAGAGAGAGAAACTTATGCGAAATACCGATTAGAGGATATGTACATGAAGTAAATGCAAATTTCTTACAAACAACATAAGATGCCACACGCACCAACCTTGATAGTCATCAACCGTCAGACTGTGTGCCCATAAGCCTGCAAATCAAGAAATAGAATGTCAGAAAGAGAAACAATACATAAGTCTTTGTCTACATTTAGAACCTTACTTTCTATCCACTGGTAGAGGGGAAAGAGAGAAAACTTAAGATTGATAATTGATGCGATTACTAACATCACCTTTACAATTCACACCATACTGTAAATTATTATTTATTTTTTATACTATTATTTGGTTTACCAAGGTGTTCCTGGGCACGTAGGCCCAAGACTAATCCCCGAGTCAGGTATGACCACAAGGCGATAAAGATACCCTACAAAATTTTAACACAACTGCATTCCCATGGCTCGAACCCAAGACCTATGGTTAAGCTAGAATAGCCGCTACCAGCATTCTGTAAATTATGTTGTTGTTATGATCTTCAAATATTTGTACCTATGCATTAGAGACTATCATTTCGCATCCAATCAAACTCTTTGGCAACTACCAAGTCACAAGTTAAAGGTATTATTGGCATAAAAAATGAGTTGGAATTAACAGTGGAATAAGTATTGGCGTTGAAAAATGAAAGTACGAATGTATAACTATTTACATTTAATTTTACATTTAATTATCATTTAATTTTAAGTATATATATACAGCGCAAAGCAAATGACGTGTCCTTTGAAAAACTTTCCACCAGAATTATCCTTTTAGAAAACAATCCAGCAATGTTTTGCCTGAAGTTGAAAGCAGTATATCGAGAGAGTGCATGTAAATGGAAAAAGTATGTACTCATGCTGAATGGATGATCAAAAGTTAGATATCCAGTCACAGGAAAACATATTTGGAAAGCTATCACAACTCAAAATACTCCATGCAAGCCAAAACCATCCTGTCTTTAGATCACAAGGCCACTGCTCAATACATGCTTTGTTAGCAATGGTCTTCACTGAATGGATGATCAAAGTTAGATTATCCAGTCACAGGAAAACATATTTGGAAAGCTATCAAAACTCAAAATACTCCATGCAAGCCAAAAGCATCTTGTCTTTAGATCACAAATACCTAAGGAAGAGGCCATTGCTCAATACATGCTTTGTTAGCAATGGTCTTCACTGGTAGACTAGTCGCAAACATATCTTAGGCATTATTTGGAGTCTCCAACTAAGCTTAGCAGCCATGATTTCATTCATGTCTTCAGTTTTTCAAACCTGGCTGAGATCACAAATGAACCTGCAAACATATGATTCTCAAAACATTGAAGCAAAGGGAGACAATTCTGAAACCCAATGCCCTAACCAAAAATACCATCCTTATAAACCCAAACAACTCGATAAAAGTAGACCGACTCCTTCAGTAAACAGGAATATCAAAAACCAAAAGAAGTGAAAATGTGAAACTAATCATAGAAATAGCCTCTCTGGCTCCCATAAAATGTCTCAACTCAACTCAGCTTTTGTGGGTTGCCTACATGGGTCCTTTTTCGTCATTCATTCCCTTTCAAAGCAGCATTTCCGGCAAACCACAGTTAATGTGCAATTAATCATAGTAATAGCCTTGCCGTGGTTAGTGATATGAATTGCTCCCTAGCCTAAGGATATTATCACACTCCATAACTGAAGGACTTATTAATATATGTCGTATATGTTAAAAGCATCCACGTTTTATCTTCGATTTGGGATATCCTTTTTGCCTCATGACTTTGCTCGTATCGGATTTTATCTTCCCTAGTTTTACCATGTATCCTTTTTAGCATTCTCATTTCAGCTGCACTCTTGATTTTGTTGTTGTCCAACATTATGTACAATGAAGTAAAGTAAGTGTAATAGTTGTCCCAAAGAATTGTCCTTTCAGCAGACGTACTTGTTGATTACATAGACTCCATAAGCATTTCTCTATTTTACCTAACATTATTTAATTTCATGGATAAAATCATCTCCCACCTCACTTTCTTATTTATCAGATGACCCTAGACAACATAGCTGATCACATTGTGATGATTCTTAGTTGTTAACTTAATAATGTTTACGTTTGTAGTCCTTTGACACTAAGAGCATGAACAACGGTGGATCAAACACCGAATCAAACCAAATCTTAGCTTACAACGGTGTATCTAAATAAAATTTAATCTAATTCTTATTTGATTTGGATCAATATAGGCTACAAATCAAAACCAAATCAAAAAAAATCAAAGCAACCGGCTATGGTACAAAACGACCATGTATTACCAACAAATGCTACAAAACATGGTCATTTTGTAGCTAAAAAATCAAAAAAAAAAAAAATTTGATTCGGGCCAACAACAACAGAAGGCCCTGTCACCTCCCTTTCCATGTGGTGGATTGGGTTTTATTTACCTCATTGCCTTTTTTGACCATTTTGAGCCAAAAAATTTAAAATTTTTTTTTTTAAAAAATTCCTGAATTAAAGTACGCATTTTTACCTATAAATATAGACTTGGTTTGTTTCATTTGGATATCAGAAAAAAAAATTCTATGCTTTTTTCATGTTTTTAGCTATTTTTTGAAAAATAAAATAAAATTAATGGAGACAAAGATAGTGGGGTATGAAAAGGTATTGGATTATGTGTCACTGTTGTATGGTTTTTTGGTTTTGAATCAAATGAGTATCAAATAGATTATTTTATTGGTTTTTAATGGGTTGTGTTTGATTTGGATTGTTTGATCCAAGTGTTGTTCATGCTCTAAAGCTTCTCTCCATTTCTCTAGTTTAGCATTACCCTCTGCTTTAGTCTCATTAATAAGGACCGTAAAATCAACAAAGAACATGCACCATATAAATTTATCAATTCTTCCGGCTTTAAGGAAAGGGCTTATTGCCGATCCTTGATGTAGTCCTACTATAAGTGGGAGTGCCCAAGTTTCTCCTACTATAGTGAATGAATATAGTCATACATCCATCATAAGCGCTCTCTAAATCTTTAAAAAATTCATCTCTACATCTTCCCATTTATCTCCTCAGGAAGCAAATACCTTACATCACTGAAAACTCCCAGTCATTAACGCAAGCTAATTAATCAGATACCTTAATCTAAGACCGTAATCTACTACCATCGGCCCCTCCCAAAAGTTTATACCTTGCAGACTCATTAGTTTTATTCCGCCGATCATTTCTAAAAAAAATAGGAGTCTTCTTCTTTTTTGCAAATAGTTACTATAAAGGTTAAGTGACTTACAGTTGGCTTCCACAAAAAATGTAATGTTAAAAATCATCGAAGGTACAGAACTGTATAATTACCATCTATAAGCAAAATTATCATAAAACTTCCAAAGTAAATCAATCATCCAATCACAAATTGTGCCAGATTCTCAATTATGAAATGCACACATAAAAGAGATGTAACTCTAAAAATTAAGGAACTGACCATGAGAAATACTGGAGCGTGCACCGGATTTACAGTAGCCGCAAGAGCTTTTACGGCGGCCGACATCAATAACGACGCTTTCACCGCTGTTGGTACCACCGCCGGCGCCGATGCTACTGCTATTACTACTGCTGGCTTCGCTCATCATCTTCTTCTTCACGTCCGCAATTAATCGATCCTCTCAAATCAAATCTTCAACTACGATCCATTTCCATAAAATTCTAGGGTTTTTGAAAACGAAGAAACGAATAAATAATAAGCTCGAATCAAAGGTCACGACTCCTCTCTCTCTCTCTCTCTCTCTCTCTCCTGCCTCAGTTGGATTTCTTTGTCTCTGTATGGAGAAGAAGTTTGGAATCGCACATCAAGTCCTCCATTACTTTTAAATTTTTTACAGTATTAATTAGACCACCCCGATCACCTATGCTGACTTAACTGAAAACGGTGATTCTATTAAAGAAAATTTACAGCATACTCAACAACATGAATTAGAAGCCTTCATCTCATAACCTCCATAATTTCCATTGATAACGTCGATCATACTTCAATGTGCAGTTTGTGTAATTCAAAGTTTTAAATTAAGCAATTTTATGCCGATGTATATGGGTGTGCATGATTTTTTTGGGAACTGAACAGTACCAATAGAATCGGATCGAACCAATCAAAATTGAATCAGGCCAATATTTTAGTTTGGTTCTGAATCTGAATTTTCATAAAATCGGATATTTAGGTTAGTCCCGGTTCTCGAACTAAAAAAACATAAAATCGGATCGAACCAACCAAATATGTTGTTTATTTATTTATTTTATTATATTATTATATAAGTATATTATATATATATATATATATATATTAATTCCTAATACTTTCTTTGTTCTACTTTTTAGTTGGTATTCTTTTATTATTTTGTTTCCACTTGTTTGTTATGCTACGAGTTTATAAGTTTGACATTTTTAATTGTTCAATATATTTTTATCAAAAGTTTTTTAATTTTTTTTATGAAGTTTCAGTCTTAAAAATTTTATTATGTATTTGTATTAAACAGTTAAAAAGTAAAAAGGGTAATGCTAGGGCCATTCTAATAGCACTTAATTTTGGGTACCAAATGATGTGGTTTCCAATGTGTCACCTTATTTGGCATTTTATGGGCTCCACTATAAGTTAAAAAGTTATGTTAATAATATGACACATAAGATGTCACATCATTTGGTACCCAAAATTGAGTACTATTAGAGTGGCCCTAGCATTACTCAAGTAAAAAATCATAGTATTGGTCTGATAGGATCGGTACTGACTCTTATACATTTTTTATTGGTTCTGGACCGAATTAATGTATTGATTTTTATATATATTTGATTGGTTTTAAGAATCAGACTATTTGTCTGGTTCTGATTTTTTCTTTTTTTTCATAAAATTGGACCAAATCAGACCAAGCACACCCAACCCAACCCATGTATACCTTACGAGTAAAACAGTAGTACAATATAAAACAATCGATTTTAAATGAAATCGATGTCATTTGAGTAATTAATTGTGATGACATATGCAGTATGATCTTAAGTAGGCGTCCACTTACCCACTCCCACTAAAACCTTTATGAATACACGTGCTCAAACGATTTACGGTTCTCCAACCGTCAGTTTTTGAAGGGACATATAAAGAACCGTCAGTTTTTGAAGAGACATATAAGGAATCGGATTCGTATCGTGAACCTTCACGATTCGGTTCTAAATCGTGAACTTTAATCCGGTTCTAAGGTTTCAAAGTTTTGATTTAAAAAAATATATTTTGTATTTTATAATTTTTTTTTTTTTGAAACTATCTTCAAACCTTTGTGAATTTTGTGTAAAATATTTTTTGAATTTTTAAAAATGACCAAAAGCAATTATTTTAAACATTTTTTACTTTGTAAAATAAGAAAAATATTTGTAAAAAAAACAGAGACGAAGAGTTTTGAGAGAATTAGAGAGATTAGAAGTATAAAAAAATTGAAGGAGTGTGAGTATTTATAAGTTAGGAACAAAAAAAACCAAAAAAAATATTATTTTTTTCCATAAAAAACGCTAAAACCCGTCGTTTCACGAAAAAAAAAAAAAGTTTAGTCGAATCTTAACTGAACCGATGAACCTCTGGTTCTGATTTAATCGAAGGTTCGATTCTTGGACGGTTCGTTTTACGATTCGAACCGTGAACCGCAAACCTTTTGTGCATGTCTACCTAGACACCCCCTCCTCCCTCCTCGGGCACACCACCTTTCATATTTACATTAGTAACATTACTAATCTACTAGTCTTTGTGCCCGTGCCTATGGCACGGCGCCAGTATGGGAGGATATCAGTATGGGACGATGTCAGGACGGTGTTAGTATTCAAATAAATCAATATAATAAATAATATAAAATTAACATATCTTGGTAACCAATTAAAATAATATGATTATCCACAGTGGATAATAATAATAATAATAATAATAATAATAATAATAATAATAATAATAATAATATAATAATAATAATAATAATAAATTTCACTTTTGATTTACTATGTAAAGCATGTGGGGTACAAAGTAAATTTTCTAAAAATAAAGTGTGACAAAAAAAATAAGATTAAGAGTATGTAATAAATTGTTTCACTAATTCAACCCGAAACAAATTGACAAAGATACGTAATTTTATTAGAATGCCTTTTATGATTAAAAAAAAATAACTTTAAACCTTCACATGAAACCTAATCTTCATATTTTATTTCATTGTTATAATAATTGGAAAAAAATTAATGAGAGATAGAATGTACCCAAAAACTTATATTATAATTTTATCGTGCTTAAAATTCGATCTCAAACCTCACATTTTGTGAAACAAATTCATCTTTACCACTTGAGTCATCTCTTAAGTCCATTAAGCTTAGCTTTTGAAAATAATATAATAATAAAAGTATAATGTAAAAAAGAGATAAAATTACAGAGGTGTAAATTTGTGGTCAATGGTGCAACTTTTTTCCTAAACCGTATATGTCTTTTCTCACTCTCTCTCTCTTTAAGTAAAAGGATTCCATTTTAAAATGAAACCCAACAGCCACACCAATTACCGTCACTTTAAACCTCGATCCTGTCACTTTCTTCTTCACCCTTTCGACTCTCTCTCTCCTTACATCCTTCTCCTCTCCACCAACCGTAACCCATGAAACCCAACAGCCACACCAATTCCTACCTTCTCTATCCAGCCACACCAGGCGCATGCGCGGTTAACGGCCATGGAACCCAACAGCCAACAGCCGCAACCCAACAGCCGATTCCAACTCACCACCAACACCTTCCTCCGCCTCTTCCACACTCTCCCTTCTCACGGAGCGAGATGAAAAATTTCAGAAAGAGAGATGGAAAAGCTGGAGTAGGTGTGTGGGTTAAAAGCTGATGGGTTAAAAGCTGGCATGGAAAAGTCTTTGGGCAAAAAAGAAGAAGAAAAAAAGAAAACAGAAGAATGGAGATCGAACTCTTTTCTTACCGGTAGACAATGGGTTATGGGTGATGGGTGGAGGCAGAACAAACTTTTAAGTGTATAATTTCCCTTCCTTCGAAGTTGTGCTTGACAGAAGAAAAGATAGAAGAAAATCGGAGGCCGAACGGAGTTTGAGAGAAAATCGGAGGGAGGGTTTCGGAGGGTGGGTTTTGGGTTTTCAATAACCAAATTAGAGGATGAAAAGGAGGAAGAATGTGTTGGTGGAATCCAGAAAAATCGGAAGTGGAACAGAATAGGATGAAAAGGATGAAAAGCGGAAAAATTGCAAGCACAACCGTGAACGGAACAGGAAGTAGCATTTTAGGAATTTTAACCACCTTTCACACGCTTACAAAATTCATTTAATCTTGGCCGTACGAATTTGGTTACAAAATCAATCCCAACCCCTCATTAGCCTTTACCAATTGCACATGTGCAATCCCATGTCTATTGTAATATAGATTGTGCATAAACAACTAGGGGTGTGCATGGGCTCTATACCAAGTGGCAGATATCAATTCTAAAAGCCTAGTATAGCAGACCAGCCCATGAGCTTAAGTGGACGGGCTTCAGGCGGGTAGAGGACGAGCACGGGCTTCGATGAGCTTTGATGGATTGTCTTGTTTTGTATAATTATTTGAAGTTTAAGATAGATAACAATTTTAAATGAGTTGATTCAATAAGGAAAAATTGACTTTTTAGGACAAGTCAAATGATAGGGGTCAAAACCAAATTTTGATACTTATCTAAGAGTATTTGCCCATAATTAAAATATGATGAAAAAGTAAAGGTAAAGTGGTCAAAGTATTGTCCTAAAAAGGAAAGTTTCAAACAAGACAATTATTTTGGGATGGATGGAGTAGTTAATTGCAAGTCGCATTTCCAAACCATTTATTGTTGTGAAGCAAGAGTCTCAAAAGAAAGATTAAGTTGTTATTGAAAATGATAAAATATTATTGCTACAATCTCATTTCTTTTGCTAAAAGTTTGAATATTTCATAATTGGTTTTCCTTTGAAATTAATGAATTATAATCAATTATTATTTCTGATGCGTCCAAAATCTTCTAGACGCACTGGACTTGTCCAACTGGATACCTGGCTTTCAACGTATCATTTAATCTTCAAAGCCCAACTCTGCAATTAAACAAAGGAACCGTGAACTAGGCAAGGGCACTCCCTGCAAAAGCCCTCCGGCGTGAGAATTAGCACAAGAATGCAGGAGAGTATAAACTTTAGCAGAGTTTAGGCTAGCTAGTCAAAATCACGTACCTTCCCTCTTCATTTTGAGGGGCTTTTATAGTTGCCGGAGAGAATAACCGATCATAACTGCCCACTAACATTCATGACATTAATGGCGGGCATATTAACTGGCCCATTAACTGTCTCATTAACCACAACGGTCAAATGGAGAATTATCCGGACATAACTGTCCTCAACTGATGACAACTCTTAAATTCACGAGCATAACACGTCATGCTCGCTACATGCTCATGCTCGCTAATCAAGGCCCCAGCTCGCTAATATCTCTTGCTCGCTGAAGGCTGAGATCCTGCTCGTGATATACAAGAACCATTTCATCTTCTCCTCGTAGCTTTGACTTTTGGATGCTCGTGTGTTGACTAAATGGTAATCACGTGCTAAGCACGTGTCTTACGGCTTGGGCCTATTGGGCCGGGCAGCTCAGTAGCCCCCTACTCCTTGTCTATCGAGTATTCATGCTCGAAGCGAGGAGAAATTATGAATTTTTCAGTCAAATCGTTTCTTAAAATATGAGCTTTTACTAGTACGCCGAGTTGCCCTTGATCAAAAATTAAAAGTGGAGGCCAGCTAAAAGGGTTTTTAGGGATATGAGCCATCACCTGCCGCCTGCGCAGTTACACGGGCTCGCTTCCCTATAGGACATTAAATGTTGCCTCGATCCTTGAGCTGCAATGATGAGAAATCCCCAAGCGACGGTTACCAACCGGTATAAAAGCCAACCTTCTTTCTCATTTTGAACTTTTATCGCCCCCTAAATTCACAAGAGCAAAGTTCGTGAGAAGCTGAAGATTCAAGAAATCGTCCCCATCTCCGTTTACCAGGTCTGCAACAAAGATTTTCGGAGCCCTCATTTGCAATCTGCACCAGTTTCGACAATCCTTTTCCGAAAAACCTTTAGAGTTTTCACCAATCCATCCAGCACTTAACAGGTATGGCCTTGAAATCTCTTCTCTTATTTTCCTTCTGTATTTTTAGTTTTAATCTGCTTGAACCCCTCATATTAAGATCCAGAAACTTTTCCTAAGTTTTGAATACCTTCTCTAATCAATTCCTTCAAAACCAGAGTTCACAATTCTCTTGTATCTTCATCTCTGTTTTTCTGATTCCCCACTTTAAGCACGTCGTACCTTTATGCACTGTGTAAACTTAGCTAATTTCCAGTTGGAATCGAGGATCATCTTAACCAGTGCCCCGTTCATTGGTTTGAGGATAAACCCTTGCTTGCCACGGGTTCTTGCTTAATTGTTTCTGCTTGCCACCCCGAGCAGGGTTTAACATATATTCCTCGATTCCTGTAGGATGTCTTCTGGTGATAGAACTTCATCTGAGATCGAAGGACGGGCATACGACCATGGAGCCCCCCCCCCCAAAAATGAGGAAAGCCCAGACTAAGGATCTTCGAGCTCAGAAGAAACCGAGCGAGAAGAAGTCCCACTTGTTCGGCAGAGACGCCCCCGAATTCCCCAAAATATCACCAAGCAGGTAATAGAAAACCTTCCTAGCTTGAGCAGACCACAAAACCAAGATTCGGCCAAAGGGAAACAAATTGCTTCAACCAGTACCCCCTTCATTAAATGGGACGACCTAAACAGCGAGGATGAAGTATCTAGCTGGTTTTATTCTCTGGGTATGGATCCCAAGAATTACAGGGTTAGGGCTTTTGACCTAGATATCGATGAAGCCAGGCACAACTTTCAGGGAGACCGGATGGTTTTTTACTTCAATTTCTTTTTAGTCGACCTCAGATTGCCCTTAGATCCTTTCTTTGCCGAATTCCTTTTAATAAACAACGCCCTTCCCTGCGACCTGACTCTGACCACCGTTAGATTTCTGATCGCATGCATCGTCGCCTGTAGACTCCTTAGCTTCGAACCTAGCATGAACCTTTTTAGAAAATTCTTTCTTTTTTCTATGGATAAGAAAAGTGGGCGCATCACTGGTCGCTCCAACCCCAATTACTTTAAACTTCTGTCTGATAGCCCGAACAAAGTTGATGCCTGGGATTCCAAAGCCTTGCTTGTAGAATCCTGAGTAGGCTGGCCTTTTGCTCCCTATCTTGAAAACCTAGCCGTCGCTAAATACGACAAGCAAGCCTTTCGAACAGGAGAGCCAATGCTTGCTAAGACATTCAGAAAACTTCTTGGCGTGAAAGAAGGAAAACAAGGGCAAGATTGGGTGTTAGATTGGGTGGCCCTAACTTCTGACCCTGTTTTACTCCGACAAGCTGGAATAATAAGTTGGCCCGTCCAAGGCTGCGAGCCCCAGACTATCCTAGGACCTGAAACACCACACCCATTCTGGGGTAATTGCCATAGGGGAAAGTTCCCAAGTGAATGTCCAAGCTGCAAGCGAACCGGAAGAAACTGCACCCCTGCTTTCTCTATTTCTGGTCTGCATGAATTCATTCTCCACTTTAATGCTTTCTATTTCAATTATAACTTCTAACCTCTTTTCATAACTCATTTTGCAGATATGAGGCAAATGGAAGATTCCCAACGCTTTCTTCAAGCGATGAGGAGATGAGCCATTGGGAGGAACACCCAAATGGCTGGGCAACAGCCTGCTCGCCTCCCTACCGTTCCAGCCACTAATACTGGTCGAGGAACTAGCCGAGCACTGGAGTCAAGCCGAGCAAAGGAATGCTACCCTACACCGCCGCCGTGGATAACTCCTCGCCTCCAAGTGATTCTCGCCCAATTGCTGCTCAACTTAACAACAAAGAACAACAAAAAATACTTGCCCCAATCTCCCCTCTAGAAAGAAGAACACGATTGAGGACCGATCAAAGCGAGCCCACTAAGGCTTCTAACTCGCAAGCTCCCATCTGACAAAGGGAGAATTTCGAAATGCCCGAAACTCGTGAGCTCACGGCCAATCTCATTGCAGAGATAGGCAATGTTCCTGATCTGGCCAACCTGAATACCAACACAAGAGGCGAGCATGCAGCTACCGTCGGATTAGGGATGGTGAAGAGACTTCGCCACACTGGCATCCGCCGAAGAAGCACTGAACTCTCCTCTTTTGTCCTGATCGGTAAGATTGGGATGTACATGACCGAGGTAAATAGCTTTATCATCTTTACAGGGAAGATTGAATCCCTCATTATTATTCCATGCTCACTTTTTTGTCTTTATTTCAGATGGCCAGCAAAACTGAACTTCTCTATGATCGCTTGATCGACAACCTGAAATCTTCCAGCACGCTTTCTTCTGAGAAAAACACACTAGAAGAGCAAGTAAACTCACTCAGGAGCGAGCTGAAGGAGAGCGAGGAGAGATTGACGGCCAAGGTCACTGAACTCTCTAAGCTGGAGGAGGAGAAGAGAATCCTCGAAGCCCATCTTACTTTCTACAAGAAGTCTGAGGAATCTGCCCTCAACAACATCACTCAAGTGAGGAAAGATCTTCGGGAAGCAACTAGCGAGCTGAAGAAGGTCAAAAAAGAGGCAGCTGATAGGGAGAAAAAATTGAAGGCTGAGCTATCACAAGCCCGCGTGCAGCAGAAAGAAAGCATCATCACCGAGTACAAGAATTCTGAAGACTTCGCGGCTACTGTTGAAGAAGAAGCATACCCGTTTTTCCTGCAGGGAGTCAACCATATCCTTCGGCAACTAGCCTGCAGCGGTCTCAAATTTAAACCAGAACAGCTCGCAACATGGGGAACCAACACCCCTTTCTGCTCTTCCGCCGCCTGTGTCATGCTTTTAAGTTCCTTACACCTGATGGATTAAACTCCCCGGCCGAGCCGGATTCTCTAAAGGGCTAAATACTGGACCTCCTCCAACCTGTAGAGACTCACGTAGTTTGAGCTGATGTCCCGAATATGGATGGGTAAAAACCAGGAGAACCAAAACTTGGCCCTTCAAGCTACCGGCACCAACAACGATGTAATCATTATTGAAGCCGAGAATGAAGCTGCTATCCCCACTGATCCTGCTACCAATCAAGTTGCTGTTGTCGACCCAGCTCAAGCTCCCACTGATCAAATCACCGTTGCAGACTCTTAAACTCTTTCTTGGCCTACGTGCCTCAGTTTCAAAAACAATATACATTTGTGGTTCTGTAATATTTGCTACTCGTTTACTTTGCTTGTTTGATGAATGCCTTCATTTCGTTATGCCTGCTTGCATTCTAATATTTCAACTATGAATTACTGATTTGAATGCCAACTCTTTTTTCAAGCAAAGACAATGTATGCTCGTAAAAGGGAAATCATATATAATTGAACAAGCAACCAACTCGAACACCAACTCTTTTCACAAGCATAAATAGCTTATGCTCGTAAAAGAGAATAATCGAGAATCATAAGAAAAACAATTATCTCGAACACCAACTCTTTTCACGAGCATAAATAACTTATGCTCGTTATAAGAGAATAATCGAGAATAAAAACAGTTAACTCGAACACCAACCCTTTACACGAGCATAAATAACTCATGCTCACGAAAGAGAATAATCGAGAAAAATAACAAAAGCAACTGACTCAAACACCAACTTTCAAATCGAAAGTATAATTGAGCTTTGCATTAAACATTATAAGCTGAACACATCTGCTTATTCAATCCATTATCACTTGCCAAATAAAAAGAAGACATAAATGAATTATATACTGCCAATCAGCAATAATACTTCTTCAAGTGATCTGCATGCCATGGATATTTCAACTCGTTTCCATCCTCTATTCGTAGCATATAAGTGCCCTCTTTAACAATTCTGGCAATCTGAAATGGTCCTTCCCAATTCGGCGAAAGCTTCCCCCACTCTCCTCGATGGCCTGTTGCTTTAATCTTACGAAGAACTACCACGCCCACAAAGAAATGAACCACTTAACGAACCTTTTATCGTGGTGGGCTTCTTGCTCAGCTGCTTGTAGTTTGCCATCCTCATTTTGACTCCAACTTTTCTCTTTAACAAATCTAGATCATGCCCCGAGCTACACTATTGATTCAAAGATTATAGTGCAACATCCTATGATCAAGCAAGTACATTCCACCGGGGCCATAGCCTCGCATCCATAAGCCATAGAAAAGTTGTTTCTCCAAGAGGACCTCTCGACTGCCGCTCAACTCACCACAGGCCGAAGGCAACTCATCTACCCATCTTCCCGCCTTATCTTCTCGCTAAGGTTTCGCGAGACATGCAAGACTTGTTTGTTACCTCACCGCCCATTACCTCGGTATGCCACCGAAGATTGCCAATGCTTCACTCAGATCCGCCTGCCGCATGCTTTAGTAAATTTTTCTCAAAATTGAGTCCCATGACTGATACAATTGCTCGTGGAACTCCAAACGACACCATATGTGCTCATGAACAAAGTCGATCACATTAATCACGATGGTCGCCAAGGGCTTAGCCTCCACCCATTTGGTAAAATAATCCACAATACCACGTGATACTTAAACTCATCGAGCCATCGGAAATGGGCCAATAAGATCTATACCCCACATATCAAATGGCCACTAGCAACCACGTGAGTCCCGTCAGAGGCAAACGAGGTATGTCTACAAAGCGTTGACACTTGTCACATCGCCGAACATACATTTCTCGCATCCCGCCTCAAAGTAATCCAAGAAACCAGCCGCCAGACTTTTTTCGCTAATGACCTTCGCCGTGATGACCGCCACATTTACCTTCATGTATTTCACCTAAAATGCCCTCGCCATATCTCCGTCGAACACATCCGAGCAAAGGCTCCGTGTATGACCGCCTATAAAGTACGTTATCTAGATGACATACCGACATGACCACTTCTCGAATAGTTCGAGCCTCCGCCTTGCCCCTGCAAGATCCCATGCTCGATGAAAGCCTTTAAATCGCCTATCCAACACTTCAAGAAGTTCAATATCCATGATCACCTTTTTTCTATGACAGAACCTCCAAATATTCAATCATGACTCCCGCGCAAGGACCGAATTTCATCTTCACCATTTTAGATAAATAGTTCATCACATATTATCCTCGCGAGCAATTCGCACTACCCCAATAATCAAGTCCTTTAGAATCTCTTTCACCATCGAACAATAACGAACCAACACTAGATGATTGAACAACATAATCGCTCTAACTTGATTCACAACCGACTGGAATCGCAATAAACAATCACTCTCGAACTCCCTACATCTTATGCGGTTCGAGCCCCGCGATCAAGTTTCATACTCTACTGTTATTGGAAGCCGAAACTTAAACGTAATGTTTTTCAAACTCTACATCCTGCTTCTGTTCGGGTGGGACCAACACCAACCCACCCATTTCCGAACCTAACCATCCACATGCAGCCTCCCAATACACTGTCGAGGCTTTGGAATGGTGTACTGATGAATGCTCGGTCTCGAAGGAACCTCTCCTCGCACGAATCCTCGGTTTAGTCTCACAAAGTCCGCAAGTGCGTTAATCACGAGGTTGATAATCAATATCAAACCCGTTAACTCAATGGACAAAGTGAGAAATCGACTCAAAAAGTCCGGGCTTGTGCAAAATTTTCCTAAGAGGCATGTCGGTGTATACAATGATCGAATGTGCAAAAAATAAGCTCGAAGTTTCCGAAAGCAAAGAACAAAGCTTAATAAACCAATTTCTCTCAGATAAAATATCGGCCCTGTAAAGCAGGCCTTTGACACATAATAAAATGTGCTTTTGTACATTACATTCTTCCTTAACACATTTATACATGCTTCCGTGGCCGCTAAATACACAAACAATGTCTCACCGAGGACCGTTGTTCAAAGAAAGGAGGACTTCCCGGATATTCCACCAATGTCAAGGCCTTCGACATTCATTGCCCACTCAAACCTTCCTTCTTGCTCTAAGAACTTCAAGAATGACAAACACATTTCGACCTGAGATAAACGACTCAAGGGCTATTTCCTACCATTGAGATTTTGAACATCTTTGATGCATCGGGGAAGCTTCATAGTGACCAATGCCTTAATTTTTCTTTGATTAGCCTCTATGCCCTCTCGCTACCATGAACCCCGTAAGCTTACTCCGCTTTCACCCGAACACACCGCCAAGTTAAGCTTCATGTTATTTTTTCCGAGGTCGGTAAGGTTTCACCCAAGCCCACCGCATGCTCGTGCCCCTTGATCTTCACCACCATGTCATCAATAAGCTTTAAGCATTCCTTCCATTCCTCGGTGAAATAATATCTTATTCATCATC
>CM028379.1:148871603-148899066 GCA_013146195.2 Codonopsis lanceolata | reverse complement strand
TCGACATGTCCGTGACTAAGTATATGAGGAGAGGTTTGTGTATGGGCCGGGGCTAGCACAGAGGATCGGGTGAGATAGGCTTTTATTTTTTCAAGGCTACGGGCATTGGGCCCCATACTTGGTCAAGATTTTTCTTTAGAGCCACAGGGGCCCACATGTGGTGGTGAGTCGTCTGCGAAGCGGCTGATATATCAGAAGTCCGTTTCTAGGAAGTCTTTGACTCGTTGGAGTTTTTGGTCGTGGCATTTTATGATGGTTGGATATTTGCCTCGATCTCAATGCCTGCTCACTACTGCTAATCCTGTGACCTTGCCTCTCGTGACCTCGTGCACTTGGTGGGTTCAGTTTTATCTCGATGTTTTCTCGAAGTTCTCTTTCAAGAACTTCCGAAGATCTCCGATATGAGCACCGCGATGCCGGGCTGAATGTACGATCATGTCGCCGACGAGACCTCCATTTCTTTATGGATCATATCGCATGGGAAGAGTGGTGGCATTCGATAAGTAGCTCCCAAGATTTTTGAGCAAATCCAAATGGCATGACAAGATAATAAGAGTAGGTACCCCAAGGAGTGGTGAATGAAGTCTTCTTGGTCTTCCGCCGCCATTTTAATTTGATTGTACGAAAGCATGCCGCGTCGACGAAAGATCTCGATCTTGTGAGCAAGAACAAGATCTACCACAATATCAATATTTGGTAGCGGAAATCATCTTTGGGCGACGCTTTGTTGAGGCGAAGTCTACGCAGATTCGAACCTTCCCGCTGGGCTTGGGAACAGCCACTATGTCGATGGATTACCAGACGGGTATTCAACCACCCGAATGAAGTTGACATGGAGTCGCTTCATAATTCTTTCTTTGACTTGCAAAGTGACCATTCTCGTTTGATTCTACGGAGCTCGCTTGATTGGCCGAGCATCCTGATATAGGGGATCCTGTTCGACTATGGTCGGATCTAGCCCCGGCATATCTTCATAGACTGTGCAAAGATATCTACGAACTCTTCGAGGAGGTCGATGCCAAGTGCTACCTTCTCGTAACCTTGCGTGTAGTCACGATTTTGATTTCTTTGACTTGATTGTTCAAACCCGCATTGATGATTGACAAGTCTTCACCGCCGCTAATTGAAAGTGATGTTGTTCCCTGCTTCAACCGACTTTACAAGCTCAAGCAAATATTTTTATCTTTTGGGTCCATTTCATTAAATGACTCATTATTATGATTATTTAATGTATCTTTTAATGTAGGTGCAACCACTATGAATAAGTAAAGACATTCATATTATCATTAATAGCAACCGCATCTGGGTTATTACATTATTGAGGACCTGGGTTTGAGATCCTCATTATTAGGAGAGATCGGATCGGTAGATGACCAATCCCAAAGCTAGAGAAAGGAAGGGGGGATAGTATATCCGGCGGCCTACCGCCTGCGGAGTCAAGAGCGGCTCTGGCCGCCGTAACGCATCATTCTCGCAGAGGCTTAGCTGCTAGAAGCTCGAACTCATCGTGAGTTTTCATATTCTTAGCCTCCGCCTATCATACCCAAGAAACTGTCTCCCGTGCCATCATCATCAAATAAGACCAGAGAATAGTCATCATCCCGATCTATAGACCAAGTGTTTTCAAAAAGTGGCGCTTTTATATGCAAAGGCTACTGGACCTGTGGTGACCTGCTCCATTTGTTCTGTGAGAAGACCGACATCTTCAAAGATTTCCCAACCAGCATCTTTTCCCATTTTGGTCTATCCAGGCTCGTGGAACATGAGATAGGCTTCTCGCTTCCCTTTCCTTATAAAATAACCATTTAAGGTTTTTCTCGTATGGTTGAGAGGGGGATGTGTGTAAGGAAGATTTTCTTTTCCGCCTTTCTTTCTCACGCTTTTGTTTCATGACAATGCTACCTCACCGATGGAGTAGGCGTGTATCCTAGACCAAAGGGAGGATACATTCCTTAAGTTCATCCCGACTAGATTGACAAGCCCCCGTTGGTTTCTACCAAGACCCTGCACTGCATATAATTCATTTTTCTGAACATGTTTAAAGGGACCATGTTTCCTAGGGATGTGGTTTTCTTCCAAGGATTCCAAATGATGTCGGCCGACCATATTCAAGGGCGTTGACCACAGCCATTTGGGGATAACCTCAAACCACCGAGGAAGAATACCGTGTCCTCATGCTCTATCTCGAGGATGGGATATCCTCGCTCCTTGTTTTCCACGATTTTGTCGCCTGAATAATTACTATGTGGTCATCGTGGATGAATTTGACACGTTGGTGTAATGAAGAGGTTACTACCCCTTTACCCCACGGATCCAAGTGGGCCCCAAGAACAGCCGAAAGGGCCGGTATGTCCAAAACTTGAATTCGACCCAAGATGGTTAGTGGCCCAATAGTCAAGATCGTAGTGACTACCCCTAAGACACATCGATCGGTGTTGTCATATGCCTTTACCGTCTGTAGGAAGGAGTGAGTTCTGATATTTTTGTTCCCATTTGGCTAAGGTGTCAAGGACATACATTCAGAGAGAGGACCCGTTGTCATCGTAACTCGAGGGACCCGCTTTCCATTATTCCCACAAAGGATATGAAGAGCATCATGTGGTCGGCCCCTTCCTTGGGCAAGCGTATCTAGATCAAGAACATTATGACATTTCCAAAATGAATGTTTCCGATCATCCGAGTAAGCTCATTCTGGGAGGTTTCAATGGAACAACGATCGGCTCGACTTTGAGATTTGGCCGTGGTATCACTGGTGGGTTTTGAAGCACAAAGTAAGCCCCTGATGGAAATGTTGGCCCGAGTTTTCTTCATCCGAGCTAACGAGTATCTTCCACCTCCTTAGCCCCAAGATCTGCTTTTGTCTTTGCCCCGAGTGGTCACCTTTTCCGTGTTTGGTTGGTAGGCTCGGCCTGCATCTAGTAAGGTGGCTAACATCCCCACCGACCCAAGTGGCTTTTTCGATGTCGCAAGTATTTTGGCTACCCAGATAGTGTCCCAAGAGAGCATATTACAAGCCTAGGCTCTTTTATGGAATGTAAATGAAGAGAAGGGAATGAGAATATATGGTAATGGGTGGCTAATTTTTTCGAACTTGGGCATAGTGATTTTTCATCAACCTCAATCATGTTGATTTGAGGTAGAGGGTTATTGACTGTGCGGTTTGGTCCTGGGGAGGTTTTTCAATCACCTTGTCATCTATCAAATCCTCGATAGCATTTTTGAGTGTGTAGCATCTGCCGGTGAGGTGACCACTACACGATGGTATTCACAGTACTGGGCATGATTCCATGTGTCAGGCAGGGGGTTTGGTGGCCTGTAGTTTTCCAAAGGCTTCAACACTCCCTGAGCCATTAGCCCCTGTAATATCACAGACTGAGGAGCTTGCAACTGTCAAAGTACCTGACCCCTGCTCCGCCTCTTTTTTTGGGCCATTATTCCTCCGATCGAATTGACAGACTGCCCGGGTCCATAGACCATGGAGTAGCACTATAGTTTTGGGTAGAAAGTGGGCCGATGCATCTCCTACCATGTTGACGGCCGGTGCCGGTGCGGCCGCTCTTTCCTTTAGAGTATCGAAAGAACCTGAGGGTGTATTGACTTTTAACCGCCTCCCGTATATCTTCATCAATACGAACCCCTATCTCCACTACTTCTTTAAAGCCGTAAGGGAGATACCGTCACATGTGTTCCGTGTATACGGGCCGGAGGTTTTGATGAACATCCCAAGATGACTCACCTGGATCGTCCGTCAAAAGTCTGGGCCAACTTCCGCTTCCACCTGACCGCAAACTCAAAGACATGTTTTTTCCTTTCCTTTGGGTGCACGACTCGAGGTCTCTCTTTATTTTCTCGGGCTAGTGTTGTCTTTATACCTTTCAAGGAATTCTTCTGCTATCCGGTCCTGTGTATTCTGTCGCTGCCGACAACATCGCCCATTGCTTGGCGCCCCTACTAGGGTGAGGTGAAAATTGGAAGCCATAGCTTCAAAGCTAGCTCCCTTGATCGCATGCCGCTGGAGTAGGATTTTAGATGGGATATAGGGCATCCAGCATCAAACTTTTCTATGTCGGGCATTTTGAACTTTGAAGGCGCATCGCCAAGGTTGTAATGCCCGCGTAGAAAATTCCCTTTGTTGAAAGTTTGAGCATCATGGTTTTCATGTTTTCCATGTCGGCTTCCATTTTGGTGGTGGGGGAGTTGGTTTTAGGTATATGGCGTGATTTGGGAAAATTGGGTTAATTTGCGGTGTTGGGTAAGGATTTTGGGTTGGGTATGGATTAAAGTCGGATTTTGAGTTGGGTGCGGATTTTGAGTGGATATGGGTTTTGGGCTATGTAAGTCGATGGATTTTGGGTTTGGATAGGGATTTTGAATCGTGCAAGGATTTTGAAATTTGGATATGGGTTTTGGGTCGTATAGGGATGTTAGGCGTATAGGGATTACGGGCCGGATAGAGATTTTGGGTTGGTGGATTTGCCGGTGGATTGTTGGCGGAGTAAGGGTTTTGGTGGTGGGTTATTGGCGCGATATGGATTTTGGGTAGTATAGGCCGATGGATTTTGGATGTTTTAAATTTGGATGGCTAGGATCATCGGAGAGGTAAGTAGGTAGTAACTTCGCCTAACGGGTTATAGCTTTGGGGATTCATATGTGGGCCGTTTTTGGAGCGGGTTGTTTATGGGAAAAGGGAGGTTATTTGGACTCTGGGGAATGTTGGTGTTTGGGAGAGGATATGGAGGGTATGATGGGTAAGGGTTGACATTTGGGTAGTAGAGAGTTGGTGGAGGGTTAGGATTTGGGGTGATGGCAGTGTTTGGTGGGTTAGTGTTTGGTTGAGGGTTTGGGTTTGGAGGCATATGTGAGGTTGATGCTTCGGGGAACTGCAGGGAAGAAATTACCTCACCACCTTTGGATTTCAAGCTTTGTACGGATTAGCCATTTGGCTCATTATTCGATCAACCGTTGCACCCAAGTTTTGGTCCTAGCCACCGCCGCATTGCGGTGGAGCATACCCCAGAGCCCCCGTATCTGTACCCATAGCGATCGTTTCACTTTTGGCCGCCATACTGCTCGATCTGCCTACGGATCGCTTTCGCCTTTATCTCGATCTGCTTCGATACCTCTCGATCCGATTTATGCACTTGATTCCCGTACCAATCGGCCAGTACTATCTATGCCTTTCCAAATTCGGGCCAGGTTTCTGGGAAAAATGGGTTTGGAGGTATCAGAAAGCTAGCTGAAGGCTTTCTGGGCTTGGAGTACAGCGTGCCTTTATTAGTATATTTTATTAATTATTAATTTCCCTACAAAATGACCGGATAAGCACCTGTTTAATTTTGACAGTCTCAGGACTTTCCTGGAACAGTGGATTCTTTCTCAGTATAGGACCAACGTATTCCACCCGCCTTCGACTCCCGAGATTGGACTGATCCCAAGCGAAGGGCCTATACTCTTTCCGGGATCCACCATTCGAAATGGTCTAGGTCGAGCATTTGAAAATAATAAGTCAGCCCCAGTGTATATTTTTTCTGGCTTGCGCACATTTTTTTTTGACTTGCGCACATTTTTTTTTTGACTGGGGCTGACCCACAATTTAAAACGCAAAAACCGGCCGGTCTTTGAAGTGTCCTGAAAAACTATATGCAGTCTAACGTTGGTTCATGCAGGGGGTAGGCTTGGCCATGGTGTAGGGTAGCAGTTCGGAATATATTTATATGCATGTGCGCGTGTGTGTGGTATCTAAAAAGCAAAAAAAAAGTTTTTTTTTAGATATAAAAATAGAAAATAACACAGATATAGTCTGTCTTGCTGTTATTTGTGGATTTTCTCGGCTTTTTAGTTTAAGCGTGAGCAAGCAAGCATACCATAAAGAAATAGAAAGAAAAGCGGGGAATCCATCTATTTTTATCAATTATAAATGAGTCATAATCCCCAAAATAAAATGACAGAATGAATGCATATATATATTTTGCAGAATGAAAATAAAGCGGAATAAAATAATGTAAGGCCGAAAATGAAAAGATTTTGAAAATAAAGCTCCGGCCCCTTTGTTGTGCTGCCCGGAAATAAAAAGAAAAATTACATATATATCATAATATATATATATATATATATATTATTTTTGAAAAATACGAATATTTTCAAGTATATCCGTAATAGTGTTTGAAATGAAACTGCTGCAAGATGGAGGATCATGTCCACAAATATAGACACGGATGTTAAAGGAACGCAATATTAGACTGTTTTAAATTAATATAACAAGCATACTTTAGCTAGAAACAAAAGAAAGAAAAGTTTTGGTTAATGAGTCTAGCCCTCCATTTTTATTTATTAAAATAAAAACGATCTCCCCAGTGGAGTCGCCACTGTGGGTTCCCGGGAAATGCTCCCGCGCCCCGCGCGCCCTTGGATAAGGGTGTGCGTCGTGATGCGGTGACATCCATCGCTCCTGCTCCACCTCCCTTGTTTAGGGAGGACGAAATCAAAAGTGCGGGAGGAGTGTCGTCGAATAGCGTTGGAATGCGCCTCGGTTGCCTTTAGTGGATTTTGATCCAATATGGGAGCTTTGGATTTTCTATGTCAAGTTATCCCTTTTTTAGGGGATACCAGTATATAGGAAAACATCACCTTTCCATTCACATCCTCCCTTGTTTAGGGGAGAACGTGAAAGTGCAAAGAAAGATGTTGCAGCGCCCCCACTATGGATTTTATGAAAATAGCCTTATGGCCTATTTCGGATCACTATGAGTGCTTTGGGTTTTCTACGTCAAGTTATCCCTTGTTTAGGGGATACCAGAACATAGGAATACATCACCTTTCCATTCTCATTCTCCCTTTTTTAGGGGAGAACGTGAAAGTGCAAAGAAAGATGTTGCGAGGCCCCACTGGATCCAAAATGTTTTTAGAGTCGCAATCTTTATTTTAAGGCAAAAATAAAGCAAAACCGTAAAAAGAAAACCGAGATGAAGAAAACGGGTTCGAGGCTAAGTTACGAGTTGGGAAGGTGCTAGGCACCCAACTCGCCCTTTCGGTCTCAAAACGGTTTTTGGCTAAAGTATGCTTTTTGTTATATTTATTTAACAGGTAAATAAAGCATTAACTGCCTACAAATACATCCATTACATCTATATTATTTACAGACTTGCAACCGTCTCTTTTACAAACAATCACAAATATACTTGAAAATATTTGGTCATAGTAACGGCTACATTTAGTATTATTTCCTAACAAAATCCGGGCAGGATAACTGCTTATATATTTACATTAGGCCGGATTGGAAATAATACTGTTACAAATAAAGACTTTAATGAATAAATAAAGCAAAAAAATTACAAATACAACTGAGAAGATTTGGCCATAATAACGGCTACATCTAGTACTATTTCCTAATTAAATCCGGGCAGCATAACTGCTTATATGACTACATTGGGCCGGATTGGAAATAATACTATTACAAAAAATGACAAGACTTTGAAATAAAAACTTACAGACATCCTAGGGTGTGCTCGCTCTGTCCCTCGGAGAGAGAGAGTCTTTTTTGTTGTTGTTGTTGTTGTGTTTGTGTGTTGTGTGTTGTGTGAATTTGGGCAGCGTGACTGCTCTGAAAGTTACTTTTCGGCCTCGGGATCGGGGCAGGGTAACTGTTTGTGTTTGGTTGTTTGTTGGCTTGAGGTAGGCTGAAATCGGGCAGAATAATTGCTTATTTCTGACTGATTTGGCTTTTTAAATCGGGCAGAGCAACTGCTCTTTCCACGATTTTTAGACCGGGGAAAAAGGGTGGATACCTAGCTGGGGGGCTAAGGTACACTTCTATCGGTTGGTTTTGTGTTTGGAGGAAGTTTGGCAGAGTTTCGAGGCTTTTGAGGTGATCTCTCACTATCTCACACCGCTCTCTAATTCTCCAGCGTAACGTTAACGCGGAGAAGCTTTACGAAGGAAGGAGTGCTGAAAATGATCGACTGAAGCCTCTATTTATAGGCTGAATCAGGGACACGGGAGGAATTAAAATTCCTTCTCTACGCATCAACCGGGTGTACAACGCGCTGGATTTGTTGCATTTTGCGGCAACTATTTGGATGAACAGTGGCAGAGAAGCATTTTTGGGCGCCACCCTCATCATATTTGGGCGCCATGCCCAATTATTATGGGAGCCACGCCCATTTCTCAAAGTTTGTCATTTTTGAGCACTTAGGTCCCTGCAATTTGTCCTTTTGCGCATCCTGCTTTGTCCTTTTGCATTTTTGACCTTGTAACTTGACATTTGTTAATGTTTTAACAGGTCTTGATATTTTATGTCATGTCACATACCAGGGGTACGAAATTAGGGTGTCTACACTGTGTTGAGACAACTTTTATGAACCAAATGATCAAAGATTATGGGCTACACATTGATGTGTTAACCATGTATTGTGATAACACAAATGCAATTTGTATAGCACAAAAATCTAGTTCATCATTCTAGAACAAAACATATTGATATAAGACACCACTTTATTAGACACATGGTTTACAAGAGATTATTTGCACCGAACATATTGGGATAAAAAATCGTTTGGCTGATATATTTACTAAGAGTCTTGATTTTGAAGAGATTGTCCAATCTAAAGAAATCTATTGGTATGTGTGTCATATGATTTTACACTTAGTTAATTATAAGAAATGAAACAAATAGGCATGATTGCATTTTGCATTTAGAGGGCACTCTAGATCATTGACTCACATGTTTGTGTCTTTTGTTGTTGTTTGAGAATTGCATTCAAAATCAATTGTGATTTTTTTTTTTTTTGTTATGATTCTCACTCTCTCCCAGTCACTGAGCAATTTTGAAGTCCACAAAGGAAAGAGCTACCTTAAAGTACAAGGGTTGTTGCATCTTATCTTGGTACTAAGGAACCTTGGTTCTCATAGGTTGATCTTGAGAAAAATGGATACCCTTGGAAAAGTGTGAAAGCTATCTAAAGGAAAAGAGCCACCTATGAACAAGGTTTGTTGTCATTCTCTCTTGGGACTATGAATTTTTGAATTTCATGGGTTGATCATGTGCAAATGGCTTCCCTTGATAAATAGTGTGAAAGGTTCCAAGTAACATGTTTTGTATAGTTTGAAATAAAGTAGAGCTATACTCCTAAGGAAATAAAGTACCTATGGATTTTTGTTATGAAAAATTTATGATCTTGGGAGAAAAATCTGGTTGAGAAAACAAAAGATACAAAAATTGCACAAAATTTTATTATTGATAAATGCACCTCTCAATGCAGCTACATCAGGAACTACATCCTTTGATCTGGTCTTTATCACTTCTGTGTGATTGCATTTTTTATTCTTTTGCCTAGCTTTTAGTAATCATGTTTTAGGCATAAATTTTTAGGACATGCATTGTTAGTAAGGATATCAGCTTGGTGAAATTTTGTCCTAAAATAAACTGTGCAAATCAATTTTCAAAACTTCCATGTTGAAAAATATTTAGTGGATGTCTAATTTTTGTGGGAACTAAGAGGTATTGAATCTGGATATGAAGTGCTCAGTCATTGCTAGGGGTGTGATCAAGTCATGGTGAACACTTAATTGTGTTTTTCAAAATCTTGGATTTTTGTGAATTTCTAAAAGATTGATTCCCCCTCTTCCTTCTCTGGTCAAATAGGGGGAGAGAGATCAAGTGCTTCTGGTGATGATGATGAATCTAATTCTTTGTAGATTCAATATTGTGATTGTTTCTCCCATAAGTTGTTTCATGTTTTGTATGCATGTGATTGCATCATTGGTATATTCTGATTTGTGCTTAGTAAATGATTTCTGATTTTATACCTTGCACAAATTCAGGGGGAGATGAATTTTCTAACCAATGCAGGTTAGATGGTTTGATTAGTGTTGAATAAACACTTGTCATTTGATTTGACCAGAAAGGTTCAACAAATGGGGAGATTGTAAGGGCAAAATAGACATGACATATTTTGGTCTTGTTCTCACCTTTCTTGATCCTTAAGTTTAGGGATTTTTGGAAACAAAATATTCCTAAGATTTTTGGTTTCTTGATCCTCAAGTATAGAAGATATTATGAAAACAATATCTTGGTAATAGATCTTGGTAATACTCTTTCCTTAAAACGTGTCCTAGAGTCCTTGGTTTATTTAGTAATGAAATCTAGTGAATTTA
The DNA here is from genome assembly GCA_013146195.2 of Codonopsis lanceolata. NCBI lineage: Eukaryota > Viridiplantae > Streptophyta > Magnoliopsida > Asterales > Campanulaceae > Codonopsis > Codonopsis lanceolata. Next base: position 148,888,914 of record CM028379.1, on the reverse strand, counting down.
GGAAGTTTATTTGATTACCAATTCTATCTCCTAATCCTTTAGTGTATTGGAGTTTGTTTCATTCTTTATGTATAGGTCTCCTTCATGATACAAATAGAGAACACGGCTGGAGGTTTGGAAGTTCAGACTATGAGAGAACATAGCACAGAAAGGCAGCATAATCAGAGTATTTAGAAATCCAAAGCTGATGGAATTTGAATGCAGTTCCGAATGCTGTAACATCTGGAACTACATTGAGCTGTTGTGGCGTTTTGTCTTCCTAGCGTTTCTAGGAAGTTGATTTTTTCTTCCTACATTTTCTTTACCTATATTTCTGGGGGTTTTGCTCTCCAAGACTTGTTGTCTTGTGAGAGTTTGTGGTTTGGTGATTTCACATTATTTTTGTAAAACAATCCATCTTGTTTAATGAAATCTTTTTTGCCATAAGGCTAGATCTACAAGTATAGGCTTGTAGATTGTTTGGTAAACGTTTGTACTTAAATTCTTGCTTTAAAATTAAAGTCTTCTGTTGTTGTTAATTTTCTGACCAATGCACCTTCCAGTGTAGTTTCTGCACAAACTACATTGGGAACTGCATTGACAGTTTGGTGAATCCTAACTACTGTTGAATCTTACAAATTAGTTTATTAGAATTTATTTATTATGGTTAATAATAGTATATATATTTTGTTAGACGGTTGAATATGACAGATTTGGGTAAAACCTATTTGACAAAATTGGTTGGTATATATCAAGTATGACCTTCTGATCCGAGAAGTTATCATTTTTGGCTTTTGACCAAAAAATCATATACACTATCCAAAATGCCCCTTTCAAACTAAAACGCCTCCCACACATAGTTTGGTTGTTCCCTCTTTGCATCAAACCTTTCGTTTGTCTCTCTCTTCTATGGCACGTTCGTCTCTAGGGGTGACAATTAGGTGTTAATGGATAACTTTTGGTTAGGTTATCATCAATGATGGTCAAATGACATTCTCAATCATTTTGAATGATCCTTGAATCGTTCAAATGAGGATGGCAGTCGTTTGAACTACCATGTAAATCTTTAGGAAAAGGAAGGTACTTTGGACTTTTACAATAAGTAGAGCCCATAAAACATCTTTTAAAATAAGGGAGGACATGGAAAGTTTTACTAGCTTTTATGTACAAACCCTGATTTTGGTGTGGCCAGTGCCCGCCCCAGATTTCGCAACTAACAACTTCTTTTACAAAGTGGGCAGTCGCCTGTTAGGCCTAATCGAAATCCAATCAGCCTAACAGATGAAAGGTACTAGTACGTTCCATCCATATATAAATTCAGAACTTGGGTCAACCATGTATGTGTGAAACATTATGTAGAAGAATGGTAGATTGGTATATGCATCTCCACCAGCTGATTGGGCTAGTAGCCTAGTACTGATCCAGTCCAGGTCTATTGGCCTGTAGTTGCTACATAGTAATATACTTGTGCTCTGGGTCGAGTGTACTGTTGATAGGCCTGACAAATTACCCAATGCTTAGAGTAGCGGTTCTATACTACTGTTGTAACACAAACATTTAAGGAGAAATTGATGGCTGGTCCTCTTTAGTAAGCTATCAACATGTTCATGCCAAGTTAAATGGGTGCCGTTTAGTGTCTATGTTCCAATTACAGTTGATATCTCATGCACACATTACAACTTATATGCCTCGTTTGGCAGTAGCGTAATCGTTGAGATTTGATCAGTATTACAACATAACCCATAATTAAGACATGTGTCCAATTACATGAAAGCCAACGTCTTTGAACTTTCCCATTTCTTTTGGCAAGGAGAGTTGATGGAACCCTGGGCTTTATCTCCATGACTCCATGTGCAGGTTTAATGTGAAGGGATTTCCTTGACTTAAAAAAAAAAAAAAGTACTCCATAAGACGAAACTTTATTCTATTACAGTTCAACTCACCAACACACGGTTAATTAGATAAGAAAAATCTTTCTTACAAAAAATATCTATAAGGCTGATTTGTACAAATTTTTGCCAAAAAAATTTACTGTACAACACAATACGTTTTGAATAAGTTCATGCCAAGTTAGGACATGATAAGCACATGAGGCCCAACGTTGATGTGATGGTTACTGTCATTGGACTGACAACTAATAAAACCCCTTCTTTTTGAGAAAACAATTGATCCCCGGCGATTTTGATTTCGATCTATTGACTGTTACTTAAACAAAATTCACCCATATTCATGTGACTACTTTTTACTCCCTCCTTATCTAAATAATTATTTTAGTTGATTTGTAGTATAGTTTTAAAAAAAACAATTCACTTGATTATTTATATTGATTTAGAGCATTATCATTGTGCATTTAGACTTAATTCTTATTTCTTGAAAAATGGTGTGAGTGGCCATTAAGTGCCAATTAGAAGAGAGAAGAGAGGTATTAGGAGAGAGAAAGAGAAGTTCACTTCTTCAATAGGAACCTGCAAAAAGGAAGGGAGGTGGGCAGGGGCTGTCGGTTGTGTGGGGGAGGGGGGTTGGGAAGGGGGTAAGGGATTTTTATATTATTTGGGTTGGTGTTAAATTTAATATTTTTTGTGTAAGAATAGTATGCAATGGGAAGATTTATTCTTAAGTGTGTAAGAAGAGAAAAATGTATAGGTGGCAGTGAGACCCAATTAAGAAGTTGATATAAATATTAACATTGAGGATGCTTTTAATGTGTAGTTTTCTTTAAAGTCCATGTGTGTGGCACATAATTAAAGTAGGGTGAAAAAATAATGGTAAAGTGGTAAAAGTGATATTCTAAAAATGTAAGTTTCAAACTGGACAATTATTTTGGGACGGACGAAAAAGGAAAGGAGGACGATAATTTAGGGACGAATGGAGTATTATTTTTTTGCATATTCCCTTATATGTACCTCTTCCACATCATTATGTATTCATGTGATAACATTAAATTACAATCTAAATAAAAAGTAACACCACACAATGCACATCTTTTAAATTTCCTTTTCTACAGCACATTCCGATAGACATCTCTCTTTAGGCAAAAACTTGTGTAAGACAGTCTTACGAATCTTAAATCAGTAAGACGAAGCCCCAAAAATGATAAAAAGAAATCTGATGAAGCGGGTAACCCATCAACAAAGACCACTGGTTACCCAGTAAGAAATCGGGTCAAAATGTGAGAGAAAATGAGCTCAAAATTGGACAAATTGGGCTGAAACCCGTTGATCAGCCCAGATCCACCAACACAATACGCAGGTCGCCCAAGGGGAGCATTGCCACCCGTCCGCTCGGCAGGGGTGCTAGCGCATTAATGACATATTTCTCATTTTGCTCCAGTGTCCCTGTATTTTTAGAGTTTGCTGTCGAAAATTTCATTCTTCCAACACCTTGCACTTCCGTCCTCTGTTAGTTCTATTAGCCCTTCATTAGCCTTATTTGCTTTGGAATATTTGACGAACCCTAACGGAATTTGACGAAATAATAAGAGACACGTTTAAAATCAAACGTGACATATTTAAAAGACAAAAGTGACACATTTTATTGTCAAAAGTGACTATTTTTATGTGGAAAAAAAATAATTTTTATTAAAATACAAAATAACACTCTTAGTACTAAAAAGTAGTACTCTTAATACTAAAAGGTGACATTTTATAAAACTAACACTGATGATTTTATAAAACTAAAAGTCGATGGATTTCACTGAGATTACTGAATCTTGGCCTATTTAATATGAATAGGTCCGTATTACGGATAAAAATCCGTAAGACCGTCCTATAGTAGATCATCCCTCTTTTTATAGATATCTCAAAATAAATTAAAAGAGAGTTATTTTAGAATGGCAGGAGTAATTAAGAGGATGTTGTGGGTCTGCTAGTATAATCTCTGCCTACCTAAATTGGAAATTGAATTCTAAAACCAGGTGGCTTAAATCACTAGTAGTTCCCTAATCATAATTTTGTTAGGCAAAACTGAACTATAGAGAATTCATATTAGACTGCAATTGCATGCAACTGTACAGAAATCTCGAGCGGTAAAAATTGTGATATTCTAGATCAGAAGATTACCTTTCTAGCTCGTGCATAATGGTTAGGTGTCACAAAAGGGTAACTAATTATTTTACTTTAAACATAGTTTCATGAATATTAAAAAAAAAAAATGGCCACAACAACCTAAACGATAAACTTTGTAAGAAGCAAGAATTAATCATAGGCTCAACCATGATCATGTCGGGGCATTGTCGCCGGAAAGGAGAAAGCGATGGTAACATGGCCGGAGTGGACAACCATTGCCATCATATCATTGTTTGAAAGTTTATTTTTTGCTCCCACTATTCCTACATAATCACAAACATTTATTTGATTTTTTTGTTAATTAATCATGATTTCTAAATAATTAACAATGAAAATTTATTTTCCGATGTCAACTTCGAGTCTCCAACAACCTTCAAGCTAGCCAAACTTTAATTTATAGCAATTGCTATAATGTCCATTTTTGTGGTAGTGATTTGCGCTTGATTAAATATAAGCACAACAATCTGTTTCTGACAAAGAGTATATTATTTTGGTATATTTCACATAAAAAGCATACTTTAAAAAATTATGTCTACTATCTAATTTTTTAAACATTTCAACTTTACCCTTGACATTTTCTATAACCATATTGATCATGCTCAAATATTTTTTTATAATTATAAACAACTCTAATACTAGTTATATATATTTCTTAAATATTACATTTTTCAAACATAAATTTTTGGGTAGAAGGGATGGCCCGAGTACTTCCTTGGTAAAAAAAATATCTCATTTCACAAGTCAAACTTTTTAAAATTGTAGTTTTACTTACTCTTAACTTATTCAAATTGTACTAAGCTTATTATTCCCTCTCTATCACACAAAGAGTTCATGTTTTAAAAATCTAATAATTAAGGAATATTTTCATGTTATTGAAGTTAGTCACAATTACAAATAATATTTAATTTCAATTAATATACCCACAACACAAAGACTAAAGATGAAACGTTATAAAAATGATAAACGTAATTTTTAAAAGTGAACTTTTTGCACAATATATTTTAAAATAGAATACTTGACTCTTTATCTGAAACCGAAAAAATATTATTTTTGATTTTTTTTTTGTCTCATATGGGCTATGAAAAAGTATACTTTGTTTATATTTAGGATGAGTTACTCAAACTATCGATCACTTGATTTTGGTTTGCATGTCGTACAATTAGTTCTTACTTCAGAGAAAGATTCAATCATACAATTTGAGATGTTATTTTTTAAAAGTTTACTTTCAAAAAATTATGTTTAATTGTTTATCATCTCCATAACATTTTAATTTTACACAATTTGCTATTAGCATATTAATAATGGTTAAACATTTTTATAATTATGACCAACTTTAATGTTAGTTATATACTACATCCATTCCACCCAAAAAGTTTTCATTTAAAAAATCTAATTATTAAGGGATATATTAATGTCATTAAAGTTAGTCATAATTACAAAAATAACTAAACACAAATAATGTATTGACAACACAAATAGATGATAAAGATGAAATGTTACAGAAATTGTAAGCATAATTTTTGAAAATTGACTCTTAGAGTAGAACACGCTAAAATAGTATAGTGGGCTATTTATCTGGAACGGAGTAAGTAGCTCTTAATAATAAAACTTTGCAAATAAAGATTTTTTGGGTGGAACGGATGGAGTATATGACACGTAGTTATCTACTTGCTTTTAAAGTTTAGATTTTTAAATATAATAATCTCATCCTGAATAAAAAAAAATTGGCTTCTTTGTTATTCTAGATTGGGAGCTCATTTTGTGCAGCGTTTTAAAACAAATTTTTTTAATTTTTTATTTTTTTGAAAAACCTTTAATGTGTAGCGGTGAAACGAAATGTCTATTGCAATATAAACAACCGAAAAATTATTATTTTTTACCTGCGTTTAAGGCAAAGCGCGCTATGCTTTATTATTACTATATTTTTATTTTGGACAATAAAATTTAATATTATGTGCTTCATACGGTAATAATATTTATATCAAAGTCACACAAGTACCGAGCTAACTCGAGCTCTGCTGGGCTTGTGTGTTTTGTCGATCGAAGCAACTAAGCAAGGGTGCTCACGATCCTGTGAAAACGAGCTGGGCTCGAGCAAACCAAACTCAATTCATGAAAAAATTTATTAGGGAAATTTCCGGTCGGTTCTTTTTTCTAAGTTTTTAATCACAAAAATTTATCGTTCTTTTTTTCAACCATAAAAGATCACTTTTCGAAATATTGTTTCAAAAATGTCATCGTCTTCTTCAACAGCTCCGGCAACACACTTTGGATTCGAAAATCACGATTGTGCGCAACGAAACGAGGATTGACCTGCCCAGTCAGGTCGCGGGAGTCGAAGGGGCAGCGCCCCTTCGTAGGGTTTTAGGGGCATCGCCCCCGAAAGGTAAACAAGTTTTTTGATTCATGAAATACGAATTTATAATGGATATGTGCTGGTTGAAGGATTTTTCAGTTGGGACGAAGGCGGAGAAGGAGAAGGAATAAGAAGGCTTACGACGAAGGAGATGGAAGAAGAAGGTGGAGGATGTAAAATAGTTATTTATGCTTTTGTATCGCAGTGCAAAATGAATTAGATAATATTTTTGTACTGTGGTTCAAAGTTTAATTTACTAGCCTATTTTTGAATCGCGGTTGTAAATTTCATTTCATTAATTTTTGCACTGTGGTTCAAAGTTTAATTTCCTAGTCTATTTTTGAATCGCGATTCATAAATTACATTACATTAATTTTTGCACCACGGTTCAAAGTTTAATTTCCTAGTTTATTTTTGAATCGTGATTCATAAATTTTATTGCATTAATTTTTACACCGCGGTTCAAAATTTAATTTCCTACTCTATTTTTGAATCGCGGTTCATGAATTTCATAGCATTAATTTTTGCACGGCGGTTCAATAGTTTAATTTCATAATCTAATTGCAATGCGGTTCATAAATTTAACCCAATATTTTTAAATCACGATACAAAAATATAACGCATCTCAGGCTCATTAAGGGTATAGCTGTCATTTCGCCTTCAAAAATGTCATTTTCCGATTGAAAAAAAAACACTGTACTAGAGGGGTTATAAACTTTAAAAAGTGGACCAGTCCATAATTTTTTCAAAAATATTTACCCTCCCAATTGAAGAGGACATATTAACTTATTGCAAAAATTAAGAAAAATATTGAATAACTATTAACTTAATTATCATGTTTTTAAAAATTATTAAGAAAACATAAATTATCTTGTTGATACTCTTCATTGCTTTCATCAAGTACAATTAATGAACAAACCCCCACTCATAACAAAGGTAAAGTTAAAAACTAAAGGCGAAGTGAATTTAGTGTAATCACTAATCAGTAATCACACGGCTTTCCAGAAAAATGGTTTAGAGAATGGAAAAAGGGGCCTTTAAGGGGTGGCTCAGTGGTAGGCATGGAGGACTTTACAAAGTATGAGATCTCATGTTCGATTCCTTTCCATGCCCCCCTTAGGAGGAAAAAAAAACTTTAAAAAAATGGAAAAAGGGTTAAGGGTATCAATGGTTTCTTGACTTTGAACCATTCTTAGTATTAGTCACTTAACGATTTTTTTATCAAAATTGAGTTTTAAAACTTTCAAATTTTTATGTCGTTAGTCATTTTGATGGATACTGTTGGAGAAATCCTGTTAAATATCACATGCATTTGTGTAAATTCATTTGATTTTTTTAGACCATAAAGACTCAATTGCAATTTTAAAAAAAATGGTGTGAATTTTTTTTATTCAGTCCTTACACACATATATATATATATAATACTTTAACGAGATTTTTTCAACGACATTTATCAAAATGATTAATTACATAAAAAAATTAATTTTTAAAATTTAATTTTAATAAAAAATTGTTAAGTGAATCAAACAATAGAGAAAAGAAGAGGGGGGAGTAAAAAAGTTAGAACCTAAACCTACTCCAATAGTACGATTAGGTACTTTTGTCTCCTCTTTTGCAATCAATAAGCAATAGTACAATCTCTCTCAATCAAACTGAAATTAGTTTGCTTGTCACATCTCTCTCTCTCTCTCGAGTCTCTCCTCAACTTCATTCTTTGTCGAAAATAAACTTAATTAAGAACATTAATTACCGTACAAGTTTATGAGAGGGTGGTTATTGGCTAAAATAATCATGAAGGAAGAAATTTTGGACATATTGTACATGATTAGAAACAAAGCAAATCATACTTAACGATTGAAAAGAAATTGGCCGACAATATTATCGAACTCATTACAATCATTACATTAAAATCACCTTCTTCTTCTTTTCTTTTTTTAATCTAATTTGGACTATTTGGTAAATACTGTTCAACAAAAAAATTATTTTTTATAACAACGTATTATTTGAGAAAACTTAAATAATCTCGTGCTTTCAATACTATAAATATCGTTAATGTATTCAGTTTCCCGAGAAAATATTATAAGTGCACAAATAATTTAGACAAAATATTACTCCCTCCGTCCCTAATTTATTGTCCAGTTTGACTCGGCGCACCGTTTAAGAAAACTGATTTGACTGGATTATTAATATTGGTTTAATGTGTAGTTTCCTATAAAGCCCATGTGTATGTGGCCCATAATTAAAGTAGGGTGAAAAAGTAAGGGTAAAATGGTAAAAGTGATGTTCTAAAAAGGTAAGTTTCAAAGTGGACAATTATTTTGGGACGGACGAAAAAGGAAAGGAGGACGATAATTTAGGGACGGAGGGAGTATCAATTTTGTTAAGTTATCATCCAAATTTGTGAACGAAGTGATGATGTAGATTTTTAAAGGTTTTTTTTATAAAATTTTAAAGTAAAGGATTCTTTAAACACATCCCAATCGCCTAAAATATTTAAGCAACTGTAAATAGGGCTCACGGCACGCCTCCACCACCTAGCAATGGCAAACGACGAACAACCCCTCGTAAAATCCACTGTTACCGCCTCGGACCAAACCATAGATCCAACCACCCAACGCAATCACGATGCAATGATCTCCTACAACCTCCACCAATCTCGACTCTCCACCAAACCCAACACCATCGATTTTGAAACCCCCAATCCCATTTTTCGAATCTACCTAAGCCTTTCTCTTTGTTTTCTCAACCTCCAAACACTCAATCCAGTCCCAACTCACCCTCATCAACAACCAGTCTACCCCAAATCCTAATTCCAAATCCAACCTCAATAACTTCTCTCTTTTCATCTCCCACCTCGAGAAACTCCTTGCCGAAAACTCATACTTCCTCCCACCTTACGAAGTCCGCACCTACCTCAAAGGCATTCAAGATCTCAAACAAACCCTAGATTCCGTCAACGCCAAAGTCAATCCGAAGAAGAAATTCTCTTCTAAGAACAAATCAGCAAAAAATTTGATTTTGATGTCGTTATTGTTGAGGGTAATGTGTGGGATAGTGAGGACGTGAGAGTGGTGTAATTATGGATCATGTCCCTCTAACCAAAACAGTGAGTTCTGTGTGCTTCAGAGCTAGTAGTATCTTATTTGGATTGTATTTTGGGAACCTAACGGCGACAAAGATGGAGTTGAGGTCGGTGATTGTGCGGCGAAAAGTGAAGCCTCGGAAAGAGAGAGATCATCAGAGATTGCACAAGTGGTGGTGGTGGTTGTTGGGGGTTGAGATGAGACAACGACAATATGTAGGTGGTTGGAGGGGGTGAGAGGAACGCTAAGGGATGATCGGAGAAGGTTGGAGATGTTGTTCGTGGAGAACACTGCATATCATTGAATATGCCCAGAATGCGTACTCATGTGATAGAGAAATGAATTTGTTAATGTTATAATTATATGAAGATACCCTTTTACTTTGAAAATCTATAAAAGAAACCCTTAAAGGTCAATCATCGCTCCATTAATCAAGTTGGACGGAAACTTAACGAAATTGGTAACATTTTATCCAAAATTATTTGTTCACTTCTAACATTTTTCCCCCCAAACTGAGAACATTGGCCACAATTGTAATATTGAAAATACGAGGTTATTTTCGTCTCCCCCAAATAGTAAGTTGATATAAAAAGTAGTTTTCTCATGTTTCATCCCACCATAAAATTCCACCTATATAGCTATTAAAATTATCTTGTTAGAAGGTACATAATATTTTTAAGGTAAAAAAATAACTATCTTAAAACCATTAAATTTAATATGGGTATGTTTGACATGATATTTTTAAGGTTGATTTTTGAGATATGGTTTCATCTTAGAGTTGCATTATTCGGAACCCTGGATCCTATTAGTCAACCCAACCCCCCCCCCCCCAAACATAAACTTCCTAATTTACCCTCCCCAATGCAGACCCACCTCCCGTTCACCGCATCCTCCCCCCCACCCCGCAACAACGATTGCGTCCTCCCTCCCCCAACATCCACTGCGTCTTCCCTCCCTCCTCTCCCCCATCACAGTATACCCCTTCCGCCTCTCTTCTTCCCGTCTCCTCCACTTTTTTTAAATTCAATTTAAGGGTTGTTCAGCCATGGTCAATCGAAGAATCTTGTGATGTTCGACCATGGTCGACTAAACAACCTTAGTTAAATCGGGAAAAAAAAGACAATGAAAAAAGGGAAATTGGGGAGTGTGTTCACTTGATGAGGAAGGGAGAATGTAAAAGACATAGTGGGAGAAGGGAAGATGACGAAGTGGTGGAGGAATTATAAAGGAATAGGATGCAGTGGGTGAGGAATAAGCAAAAGGTAGTGGGTGGGGGAAGAAGACCCAATGGGTTGGGGGAGGGAAGAATATGTTGATGGGTGGGGGAGGGAAAAGGGAAGAAGACAATGGGTGAAGGAGGGATGACGGAGGAGGAAGACGGTGGGATGGAGGGAGTGTTTGGATTGGGAAGGATAAAATAGGAAGTTTGGGTTTTAGGGCGGGTTGACTCATAGGATCCGGAGGTTCGAATAGCGCGACTTTTCATCATATTGCAATAATTGATGAATAAAAAGTGCTCTCTCCTTTTTATATTGACCACTAGAAAAAGCATGTCTTTTAAGAGTTTCTAATAATAAATGTCTCAACGGTCACTGTCTTTCACTTAAATAGTTTATTTTTAAAAATTAAGGTATAAAAATATTATTTTATTACTAATGGGCTATTAAAAGTGTCATTTTCTAAAAAAAATTGATTTTTTTTCAAACGAGGACTCTTTGTCCGAAACGGATCGAGGGAGTATCATTCCTACTGTTATTTGATGTATTAAAAATCAACAAAAATCATGGAAACCAAGTAAATACTCAATATAGTTGGGATTATATTGAGAAACTAGAAAATGAAATTAAACTGGGCCAATAAAAATGAGTTGAAATGATTAAGAAAAAGATAAAGAGAAACCGATGAGGAGGCGATAGAGAAAAAGGAAAAACTAAAAATCTAAAAACTAAAAAACAAAGTTTTGAAATCTTTCAAGAAAACGTCCCCACTAAAAAAATATAAAGAGTCAAAAGATTTATAAAAATAAAATTATCAATACGTGAAAAAAAAAATGGTCATGCACATGCCTGCATTACGTGTGCCAAATTTACTCATAGGCAATAGCTTTTGAATATTGTTGACAATGTAGCCAGCGTACTTTAGGCTATAAAGGCGTATGTATGTATATTCAAGCAAGTTTCGGTACTTGAAAGCAAATCTATATGATAATTGAAATTTAAGTAGTTGTTTGTCTCGGTCACAACTCACAACTAGTGGTGGCAATTGGGTGTTACCGGATAATTTGGATAAAACCATTATGTACCCATTAAGCTTAATGGGTGTTAATGAATAATATCCAATTCTATCCATTAATAAATGGATATTATCCGGATAATACCCATTAAGTAACATCATATTTTAATTTATTTTTGAGTATTACTTTTCTAGATATATTATTATTCATCAATCACAACACATAAAAAAACGTACAAAACTGTACAAAACTACACACACACACACACACACACACACACATATATATATATATATATATATATATATATGCGAGCACTCACACAACACCTGCTTAAAGAATAACCTAATATATATAAAGTTGTTAAAATTTTATAATAGTCTTCATAGTTGTAAGATAGAAAATATACGTGTTTATTGATTTGACACTAATAAATGATTATGTAAAAGCAAGAAAAAAATAAAAAAGTCAAATACCTTATTAAAAAATTAAAAATTTATATTCATTATAATTATAAATTATTATAAATTATAAATAACAAACAAATATTCTTAATCCAAAACAAATAACAAATACGTTCATAATAATCAATAATTTTTATGATTACTTGTTTATATTTATATTAACTTTCAAATATATATCAAAAAATGGTCTAGTTTAGTGGTAACAAGCATTGTTGTAAAACAATTTGGTTCAGGTTCGAATCTTGCTAATGGTAAGCTATGTATTTAATTATTACTATTTTTAAGTAAAGAGCTCGTGGTGGCGGTGGGCAGCGGCGTGCTCCGGCGGTGGGCAGTGGTGGGCGGTTGCGGTTTCCGGCGGCGGCCGGTGGTGGGTAGCGGCGGGCGGTGGTGGTTGTCGGCGGTGGGTGGAGACCGTTGACGGTGGTGGCATTAGTGGATAAATCCAATGGATAACCGGTTAATTATCCATAATTATCCATTTTGTTAATGGGTGTTAATGGATAATATCCATTAACACCCATTAACCTAATTGGGTGTTAATGGATAATAACCAATAAATCTTTTATAATGGATATAATAGATAATCCATTGGGTTGGATAATTTTTTGCCACCCCTACTCACAACTCACAAGCTTAGCACATTAATTTAGTTTTGGGCTTAAAAATTGAAAATTTGTGCACTCCAATAGGTTGCCTCTTGTTCACACTTCACTCCAACCTGTTAGGTTAGCAACACCTCATGCTGCGTGGATTTTTACAAGAAATTTAAAATTATTGTTTATTCATTTCCACATCCTTCCACCATCCTCAATTCAACAAACATATGAAATGAAGCCGATGGGACCCGACTGGTCCCCCTACGTGACCGACCACGTGATTCCAGCCTAGACTGATCCGGGTCCCACCAAGGGCCGAAGACCATTCCCCGCTATCGCCATCGACAATCACTAACCAACCGATTTAAACGCAGCGACCATAATCACCGAAAGCACGACAGCAACCATGAATCAATACCCGACCATACGGTCGAGGATCACCTATGCCTCTACCGACAGCCTCGAGATAAGACAAAGTTTAGCCTCAGAGCTCACATAGCATCCGTGTGCCTTTCCCCACAAGAGCCGAGCAAGCCATGCAAGCCGCCATACCTTATCGGCTTACTCAACCGCCTACAATCCTCACCGCATACACAACTGCTGACCACTGAATCGCCAAAAGTTCGACTGCGAACAAGTCCCACCACGACCCCATACCAATCATGATCCCAAATCTAGGCTACTATAAAAGGAAGCCTTTCCTCCAAGAAAGCGTAAGATAACTCTGAGATTGCAAACTTATTATACCGGCCGGTGATATACACAAAAATACACAAAAAGAGATTATTCTCTATACACCGACCGAAGTGAACGCCTAGCTCCCATACCATATACTACCTGTTATCGACTCACACTGAGGTCAGAATGGAAACCCCCAAAGACTTAGTCTTGCTTTCAGTACCCACCAACAAAGATCATCAACCAAAGCCCGATATCTCAAAGAAGTCGGTGCACCTCCGGCATCTAATGACACCGACGTGACCACTGCGGCCGGGACACGCCACCAGTCCATTACGTGGATCGCCCGCCTACCGCCCACCCCGCCTTCGTGGCGTGATCGTTGGTTCCGCTTGAACTGAACGCTACAAGTAAAGTACGAATACATAATCAATGGATCAACGCATTCCTACCAAGCAAAACCAATCAGAGCGAACAAACTACCACCCTCACCACAAGCAAATTAACTATGGATATAGAACCGATGACCTCAAAAGCAACAAAGAAGTCGAAAGGCCGCGCACAATGTAGACGAAGAAACTCAAGTGGATCAACCTCGAACTGAGGGAGATGGACCCACCGAACAAGAAAAGCTCCTGTAGAGGTAAAATTCGGGAACGCCAGAAATCTTACCTCAGAATCCAAGAGGCCGAGCTCAAAATGTTCGAGCTCCTAAAAAAGATAACGGCCACGATTAAGCCTCAAACGAACCCCGACCATACACGACGCTACCTCAAAAGCGGAAGGGAAAGGAGAAAGCTATATCCCGCCAAAGGTCCAAAGTTAGGAAAATGGCGAGCGAAAGCAAGCACCTAAGCCCGTTCAAAGCCGATTAACATTTCCCAATCCATCTAAGCGCCCCTACGAGCACGAGAAAGCGAGGAAGTGGGAATCCGTGCCGAGGAAAGAAGCAAACAGAACAGAACATCGGTACCCAAAGAAGGGCCTAACGCGACCACCGAGGGTACGTATCGACCAATAAGCCTTCTTTCGCCGCCGAACAGAGGTCAAATTCTTGAAAGGCCGATTAGAGGCCATGGAGAAGGAAAACCTATGTTATTGCCTCCCTACCAAGAAATGGCCTGCTCCAAGAAAGAATGAGGAAAGCTCCTCCCGTATAAAAAAGATTCCTACTTTCGAGCCATACCAAGGCCTCACCAATGATGTAGATCATATGACAAGCTTGAGGTGAAATGAACGCAGCTGCTCCCGAAGACGAGGATGCCCGGGAAAGATTTTATGGGTCATTGAAAGGAAGGCTCGAATGGTATACAGCCTGCCATTGGATTCTCGTGGAAAGTTGGGACGAATTTAGGCAGATGTTTGTCAACCGCTTGCCTCTACAGACTCCACCAAAGAAGCAAACCGACCAAGGGATCCAACAGAGGATTAATGAATCCAACCAACTCTACATGGACGTTCATGGCCATGGTAGACCGTGATACCGTGATATTTCGGAGGAATCGATGAACGTGCTTTCATCTCCGGCCTACAACAGGACCTGATGAGGCAGAAATGATGTCGCGCGACCAAACCTCTGGCCGGGGAAATGTACGCCCAATTCTGGTAATCAATACCGAAGATGCGAAGAAGGAGGGCAATGAGAAGAAAGAAGGAAAGAAGAAGGAGCAGTGACCACTCGAACAAAGGTGGTCGAGGATCGAATAACAAGCGAGGATGATAATAGAGGAAAAATGCGTGGGACGATGTTGATCGACCGACCCCACTCAATGCTAGCCTGAACACATCATGAACGCCCCGCCGACCAGATAAAATTGGTAGACCTTACCCATTGAAGGAAACTCGATACCCTCGCAACCCCAACAAACGGCGCCTACCATAAAGATGCTCCGCCATACGACGAGGATTGATCAACTTCAGTTAAGGCTATCCAAAAGTTGATTGACAGAGGTGAGCTCAGAGGTTCTGAAAGCGAAGAGGCAATGACTGCAAAGAAAGGCCGAGAGAGCCGTAAAGACATCGAATCCCCGCCGATAATGGAGGACCGAGGAATGTGATTAACACAATCGTGGAAGCGCCACCAAGTGGAACCCACCTAAAGAACATGATCTACAATTTGAAGCATGTGGTTCACATGATGCCACGATCCGATGAAGCAGAGAATTACTTTCTCTGCCCGCGAGTCAGAGCTAGCCAGAGCGCATCGCCGACAACAACCCTTGACTCGCGGATGAGGATTCACAGCGAGGTGAAACGGGTCCTCATAGATAAGAGCGAAGCGGACATCCCAGATTACGCATGCTTTAAGGAAATGGGCCGGGGAACGCCCACCTCGCATCGAAGCATGGCGCTAGAGGGTTTCACAGGCACAAAGTGGCGGTCAAAGGAATCATTACGTTATCTGATCCTCTGGGAAGAAACCAATACTCCCGAACCGGAGGAGATTGATTTTCTAGTGCTCGATCTTCCATCCCCATATAACGCCATACTCGGCTCAATCCTCCCAAACAAAATTTCAAATGGTCGCATCCATGGCTCATCAAAGAGTCAAATACCCTGCCGAAAAGGGATTGGGATGGTTTTGAATGACGCCTCAAGTACTTTGGAGTATATCTACAAGGAGAAAACCCCAAAAAGAAAAGGTGGTGATTTCCCCCGCCTCGAGGGGAGGTTGGTCGAATCGGTCGAAAAAGAATTCGAGAAACGTAAGAGGAAATAATACCGACATTTCGAACCAACCCAAGCATAGTAGCTTAAAACGAAAGCTGAACGCCAACAAGCATAAGGACCCGGACCTGAGAGACAAGCCGGGAACGCCGCTTGTCAAGGTTTATGAACAAGCGGCCGGGAACGCCACCGCAAAGTGGAAAAAGGCGACTTCTTAGTTGGCACAATGGCTACCAAGAAAGACACAAAAAGCCCGGTAGTCACCAAAGTGATCACCATTGAAAGCCCGGACATTGATCACCAACCATCGAGCCAAATGACGATTTGGACGAATTAGATCAACCCTCGATTTCCCGAGCGTAAAGTCCGAGTAGGAAGAGAAATCCCCAGGAAGAGCGAGCATCGATCATCAAGTTACTAAAAGAAAGCTTCGATGTGTTCGCCTCGGAGGATTGACGACATGGAGGAATCATGAGACGCCGCTACGCACCGCCGAGCATCACCTGCACATTTCATCCCAATACAACAAAAGGCACGAATCTTTTTCCGTGGAAAAAACATGCCTATCAAGCGAAGAAGTGTCGGTTGTTGAAAGCCAAAATTATTAAAGAGGTCTCTGTATGCTACCGGATAGCAAATGTAGTTATGGTAAAAAAGTAACTGAAATGGCGAATGTGTGTAGATTTTACCGATCTAAATAAAGCTTGCCCGAAAGATTGTACTCATTATTCCCGAATCGACCAACTTCAGGACTCCATATCGGGCACAAAATTCTCGAAGTAGATGATATTCAGGATATCATCGATCCCGATGTGGTTGGCCGACTTGATACACATCAGCATTTCGAGCAAAATTTACGGATTGACTGTACACAATGATGCCTTTGCCTCAAGAACGGGGGCTACATACCGTAGAATGGTGAATAAAGTGTTCTGGGACCGCTTGGGCGTAAATGTGTTTACATTGATGACATGGTTATCAAAACGAAGCATTCTCGACTCATGCCAAAGATTTGAGAGAAACCTTCTCAAATCTACGAAAAAGAACAAGACGAAGCTCAACCCTACAAGTGTGCATTTGGTGTGACAGGAAAGTTCCTGCTATATGGGTGAACGGAGAATCGAGGCTAATCCAAAAGATAAAAGCCCTCGCGACTCATGGACGCATTCATCCTCGAATATGTCCAAC
>CM028379.1:148787039-148871503 GCA_013146195.2 Codonopsis lanceolata | reverse complement strand
ATCGACCAATAAGCCTTCTTTGGCGCGTCGGCGGGAGGTCAAATTCTTGAAAGGCCGATTAGAGGCCATGGAGAAGGAAAAACCTATGTTATTGCCTCCTGCCAAGAATGGCCGTTCAAGAGAAATGAGGAAAGCTCCCCTCGGATAAAAGATTCCTACTTTCGAGCCATACCAGGCCTCACCAATCTTGTAGATCATATGGCAAGCTTTGAGGTGAAAATGAGCAGCGATTGCTCGAAGACGAGGATGCGGGGAAAGATTTTTGCGGGGACATTGAAAGGGAAGGCTACGAAATGGTATCTGAGGCACGCCATTGGATTAATGGAAAGTTGGGGCGAATTTAGGCGGATGTTTGTCAACGGTTGCCTCGGCGGGACTCCGGCCAAAGCAGCAACCGATGTGGGATCCAGCGGATTAATGAATCAACCAACTCTATGGACGGGTTCATGGCCATGGTAGACCAGATCACGTATATTTCGGAGGAATCGATTAAAATGTGCTTCATCTCGGTACAACTGAGGGGGCGATGAGGCGGGAAATGATCTTGACAAACCTCGGTCGGGAATGTGCGCCCGCAATTCGGGTAATCAATACGAAGATGCGAAGAAGGAGGCAATGAGAAGAAAGAAGGAAAGAAGAAGGAAGCGGGACCACTCGAACAAAGGTGGTCGAGGATCGAGTAATAAGGAGGAGGATAATCGAGGAAAAAAATGTGTGGGGCGATGTTATTTGGACCCACTCAATGCTAGCCGTGAGCACATCATGAATGTCTGCTCGATCGAGGATAAAATTAGTAGACCTTACCCATTGAAGGAAACACGGTACCTCGCATGACCACAAGCGATGTGCCTACCATAAAGATGTCGGCCATACGGCCAGAGGATTGCATCAATTTGAAAAAGGCCATCCAAAGTTGATAGAGAGGCGAGCTCGGGAGGTTTGAGCGAAGGAAATGACGACAAGATAGGCCGAGAGAGCGAGAAAGACATCAAAATCCTCGGCCGATAATGGAGGACCGAGGAATGTGATTGCTGTCGGGAGGGCGTCAGTGGCCCGAAAAACATGATTTACAATTTGAAGCATGTGGTTCACATGATGCACGATCGATGAAGCGGGAGGAATACCTTACGGCTGGCGAGCTCGCGGCTAGCCGAGGCCTTTCGCAACAACCCTTGACTCTGCGGATGAGGATTCACAATAGTGAGGTGAAAGCGAGGTCCTCATAGATCTGAGGAGCGAGGAAGGGACATCTGTACATGCTTTAAGGAAATGGGGTGAGAGCGCCCACCTCGAGCAAGCGTCTGATTAGAGGGTTTCACGGGGGCACAAAGTGGCGGTCAAAGGAATCATTACGTTATCGGTGATCCTCGGGAAGACCAATACTCCTCGAGCGGAGGAGATTGATTTTCTAGTGCTCGATCTTGCCATCCCCATATAACGCCATACTCGGTTCACCCTCCCGAACAAAATTTCAAATGGTCGCGTCCATGGCTCATCAAAGAGTCAAATACCTGTGAAAAGGGATTGGGATGGTTTTGAATGACGCCTCAAGTACTTTGGATATATCTACAAGGAGAAAACCCAAAAAGAAAGGTGGTGATTTCCCCAGAGGAGAGTGGTCGAAATCGGCCAGTCGACCAAAAGTCGAAGCAGAGGAAATAATACCGACATTTCTGAACCCAAGCATAGCGGTTAAAGCAGTGGGAGCGCCATTTCGCCTAACTGAGACACAAGGCGGGAGCGCCGGGTTTGTCGTTTCCATGGAACAAGCGGTTGGGGCCGGACTCGCTCAAGAAAGGAAAAAGGCGACCTCTAGTTGGCACAATGGCTCTAGAAGAGCACACAAAAGCCGGTAGTCACCAAAGTGATCACCATTGAAAGCTTGGACATTGATCACCAACCGGCCATCGAGGCAAATGGCGATTTGGGCGAAATTGTGATCAACCTCGATTTCCCGGCGAGAAAGTCAGAGTAGGAAGAGAAATCCCCAAGGAAGAGCGGCGGCGATCATCAAGCTTACTAAAAGCTTGGATGTGTTTTGGAGGATTGGCGACATGGAGGAATCCGGGGCGTCGCTATGCACCGTTGAGCATCGACCGGACTTCATCCCAATACAACAAAAGGCCGCGAATCTTTTCATGGAAAAAGCAGAGCGACTATCAAGGAAGAAGTGTCGAAGTTGTTGAAAGCCAAAATTATTAAAGAGTCTTGTATGCTACGGATAGCAAATGTAGTTATGGTAAAAAATGCTTGAGGAAATGGCGAATGTGTGTAGATTTTACCGATCTAAATAAAGCTTTTGAATGAGACCAACTTGTGGACTCCATATCGGGGCACAAAATTCGAGTTTTGTAGATGCATATTCGAGGATATCATCGGATCAGGATGTGGTTGGCCGACCGAATACACACGGCATTCGGCGGCCGTTGTATTGCTACACAATGATGCCTTTTGGCTCAAAGCGGGGGCTACATACCGGAGAATGGTGAATAAAGTGTTCGGGGACGGTTAGGCGAAATGTGGAAGCCTACATTGATGACATGGTTATCAAAAGCGAAGCATTCGACCATGCCAAAGATTTGAGAGAAACCTTCTCAAATCTGAAAAACAAAGATGAAGCTCAACCCGGCCAAGTGTGCATTTGGTGTGGCGAGAGGAAAGTTCCTCGGCTATATGGTGAATGAGAGAGGAATGAGGCTAATCCGAGAAAAGATAAAAGCCACATGGCGACCATGGACGTACCATCCTCGATTAAATATGTCCAACAGCTTAATGGTCGGATCACGGCTCTCAGCCGCTTCATCGCCAAATCCGCTGAAAAGAGCCTACCCTTTTTTAAGGTATTGAAAGGGGGCAGAAAATTTGAGTGGACAAAGGATTGCACAAAGAGCTTTTGAAGAACTCGAGAGAATATCTAGGCGACCACCACTCCTCGGTATCCCAATGCAGAAGAAAAGTTGTACATTTACTTGTTGCATGCATCGGACTTCGGCGATCGCCCATGATCTTGGTCGAAGGAAGACAACATTCAGAGGCCGATCTACTACGTTTCTCATGCACTTACAGATGTGGAAGGGAGATATTTGGAAGTTGAAAAATTGGTTCTCGCTTTGATCATTGCTTCGCGAAAATTAAAAGCTTACTTCCAGGCGCACGCGATCATAGTGTACACCGATTTTCCTTTGAGAAAAATTATGCATAAACCCGATATGGCGGGCGGGATGTTGAAGTGGTCGATAGAGCTTTCGGGGTATGACATCGGCTATGAGGCCGGAGAAAAGCGATCAGGCGCAAGTCTTGGCGGACTTTATAAATGAGACTTCATTTACTCGGCCAGGAAGGCGGCGAGCAAGAGTGCTCGACAAATCACCAGCGAGCATAAAGCGGCGACATCGGTCGAGCAAACAAAAACAAGGCCACTTATATTTTGGACCTTGTTTGTAGATGGATCTGCGAGGAAGCGAGAAAGGAGTGGAGGCTGGATTGGCGTTGAGTATCACGATTCGGGAGAAATCGACATGGCTTTAAGATTCAGGTTCAAAACATCGAATAACCGGGAGTATGAAGCCTTGATCGCTGGAATCGAGCTCGCATTAGCCTTGGGGGCTGAAAATATAGTGATCTATAGCGACTCTCAGTTGGTGGTAAAACAAATATTGGGTGAATACGAAGCAAATCACCCAATATTGGCTAAATACCGACAATTGACACGACAAGCTGTTGACTCGTTTCAAGTATTGGGAATTAGAGCGAGATCCTTAGAGAGGAAATTCGAGGCGATCATCTCTCTAAAATTGCATCCTCGGAAAGCTGAAGAGGTCCCTCTAATATCGAGCTCATGTTCCTCGGGATCCCGCCATTAGCTATGAAGAAATTATGGTGTCATTTGAAGCTCAAGATGTTGGATCGGCGACATTAAAGACTACATTGAAAGGGGTACTTTACGAGAAGGGAAGAATGAAGCCCAAATTATCGAAACCGAGCCGAGCATGTAGATACTCGGTTATTGGCATGCTTTACAAGCGGTCGAATACTAAGCCTCTCGCCGATGCATACGACCGAAATGGTGAATGATTTCTTTGGCGAAGAAGTTCATGAGGGCGAGTGCGGAGGACACCACGGAGGCGAGGACCTGTCGAGACAAAATGAATTTCCACGGTTACTATTGGTAGAGTATGAGGAGAGCCTTGAGTGGAATATGTAAGGAAGTGTGATAAATGTCAAAGATTTGCAAACATTCCTCGCGTACCCTCGGTCTTACAAACTCCGGTAGTGGCGGCTTGGCCCTTTGACATGTGGGGAATCGATCTTATTGGTCCTTTTCCCAAAGCAAAATATGGGTGCGAGTATGTGATAGTAGCGGTCGACTACTTCACTAAATGGATAGAAGCAAAGCCAGCTAGCTAGCATAGCAGGATCGAGGCGATCGGGTTTACCTATGAGCGATTTTTTTGCCGTTTCGGACTTCCTCGGATGATCGTCTCAGGCCACGACACGCAATTCTCCAAAAATTCTGACAAAATTTGGCGTGATCGGCTAAGCGTTAAACCGGAATGTCTTCGGTAGCTCATCCAGCGAGGCAATGGCCGAGCGAGGCGAAATAAGAAGATCATGCAGCTTTGAGCGAAATTTAGGCGAGAAAAAAGGAAGTTGGTTAGAAACGATTACCAATCGTCTTTGTGGGGAATTAGAACATCGGCGAGGATCTCTGGTGAAACCAGTTTGCATTAACATATGGCTCGAAGCAATGGCTCGGTCGAGCTAGCCCTTCCTACCATTCGGGTTACTTTATTCGACCAACAACAAAATGATTTATCCGGGACTCGATCTGGATAACCTCGAAAAAGCGACTAGAGGCGGACTCGAATGATCAACTACAAGAAGCTTCGAAGATCCACCACGACAAAAAAGTCAAATCGAGAGCCTTTCTAGTCGGAGATTTGGTTATGAGAAAGATTGAAGCTACAGGCAGAAAGGCGGGCAGAAATAAGTTGTCTCCAAATTGGGAGGGTCCATTCAGAATAACTAGCATTGTAAAAGAAGGGAACCTACTGAGGTTGGCGAGCTAGATGGCACACCTTTTAAAAATCCTTGGCACGCCGATCATCTCAAGGCATACTATCATTGATGTAACCGTTTTGCAAGACTAGTGAATGATAAGCTTTATTTTCTGAAAGATAGTGTAACCACCTATTCTCATTCTCGAACGGAGATGCAATAGGACCCATCCTCGTACGGAGGTGGGAAAAAGACCTTATCCTCGGTATACGAGGAAGGCCAACAAAAACGACAAATGAGTTAACTCATCCCAACCTCAAATGCGGAGGTGGGAAAAAGACCTTATCCTCGCTAAGCGAGGAAGGCCAACAAAAATGATAAATAAGTCAAAGTACTTATTCCCATCCTCGTACGGAGGAGGGAGAGTTCCGAGGATCAAGATACAAAGAAAAAAGCGATTGTTCGAACGTGCTAAGCTTTAACTAACCTCGGCACGCGAGCATAGTTAGGAATAAGGCTAAGAAAAAAGCAAACAAGTCAACTCATTCATATATAGCTAAATTTAAAGCGACTAAGACATGAACAAAAATTGTTTACAAACAACATAAAGATTGTTCTGAAATAAAGGCACACTCGCCTACGATTACTCGGCGCAGCGAGGGAGAATGAGATGCTACTCAGGGAGATTGACGACCTCGGTCTCACGAGGAGGCGAAGGAAGACCATCTTTGCTTTGCTTTCGGCGAGGATGCAACCTCGAACTCGGCTCGGTTGGAATGTTCGCCCTCGCCCGTGAATTGTCTAAGTTTGAGGTGCAGGTCGAAGTCCACTTCCTCGCCTTGCTCAACTTGCTTTGTAAGGGCTATTACATCAGCGACCATGGGGTGGGTGGCACCCGTTCCTCCATGTTGTATTGCGTCCGTTGCCGCGACATCGCCATCTCTTCCTCGGTAAAAGGGATCATCTCATGCCCTTGCCGAGCAGCATCGCCGGCGAAATTTTCACTACCCCATTCGACTATGGTGCCCAGACTCATCCCCGAGGCAGCAGCTACTCGAAGCATATGCCGAATTGCTCGGTCATAGTAGACGACGATTTCGTTATTAAAGGCATCGGTCCTCGAAAGACTTGAAGGTCGCGGCCTTTGCACCTCGACCTCTCCTACAAACTAGCAACTCGACCCTCGGCTCGGCGATTCTGCTTTCGACCACGCGGTCCTCCCTCGGCATCTTTGGCATTCTTTTCAGCAACAAAAGCGCGAGCTTCAGCCGAATCCTTGGCTTCATTCAGGCGGTTTATTTTGGCCGAAGACTCTTCTGTGGGCTTCCCCCGCATGCTCGCTTGTCGGGGAGGCCAACGACCTGCAAAAGCTCAAGCTCGTCTTTGTCAACCTCGGCTGAGCTTTCAACTTGTCGACTGGATAGCGAGAGGCGTCGGCTCAGTGGCAGCGAAGATACAAAAGCGGATCTCTGAGAAAATACAACGAATATTAGCAAAAGACAATCGACAAAACAAAAAACAACAGAGGCAAGGAACATTACCTCGCTCATGCATAAACCAATTCGTCCCATGCCCTCGGCGAGGCGAGAGGGGATTAACAATCCCGACCATATCCCCAACTGAGCTCGAACAACTAGCCCTTGCCTAAGGCCATGGGGGAATCACGGCGACAAGCGTCAAAATTTTGGAGGGCAGGGATATCCATAAAATCCTTAGCGGTGGGTCCCTGCGGCTCGGGTGGTCGGCCCACAAATCATCCCTCAACCAGGGGGTCTCTTGCTAGTCGAGGAGGAGGACCGAGCTTGCCCTTGCCTTTCAATTTCTTCCCAGCGAGAGGCGGGTAGACTTGTCGCTGTTCGTCCTCACCGAGCGTCCACGATCGGTTGTCTTTTTCTTTGGGAGGGACTCGGGCACTCTCAGCGAGGCGGTGAGGAACTACGCTCGGGAACTTTCAGGCGGGGGCGGGAGGCTACTTCTTCCCGGGGTTGGCCTGCCGGGCTTCGGCGAGGAGCCAGCGGGGAGGCTGCAAGACCCGACCCCTTTCGTCGGTGGTAGGGTTAGCGAGGGATAGGCCTTTTTGGGTCGGCCTTGGCGTCCCTCGATGGTGGCGACGGTTAACCCCCAGTCGCGCTGCTTGACTTGCACTGTAAGGGCGTCTATATCGATCATACGAAACAAGCGAGAAAAGTCGGTCAAGATGAGTCCAAAATTATCAAAGAAAAGCTACGAGAAGAAAACTCAAGTAAAAGCTACAAAGTAATGATATGTACTTCCACGACCTTCGAGGAAGAATGTATTTTCTTGGCACCGAGGCGGTCAGGCGAATTTATTTCCCTCGTGCATCGACCACCAGAGTCTTGGATGTACTCGGGAACTTCACATCGAACATCCAGCCCCTTAAACCTCTTGGTCGTCATTCAGACCATCCTCAACAAACTCTAAATCGACACTTATCGCATTCGTCAAAAACTTCGGCGAGGCCCCCTTCCTCTTACTCCAAGGAAATCCTCGATAGCCTTACGAGCGACCTCCTCATACTCGTCTAAAGTCGCGGTGAGGGAGAGGGACTTGACCCCTTCATTTGAAAGGCGAGGCAGGGGAAATTCCACCCATATCTACCCTCTACTAACAGGACCTTCGTCCCAATGGCCGGTTTCCCGGGAGGCTTGGCGAGCAGGTTAATTCCCGGTTATGGTGTTTACAGTGAAGGCGCTTCATCGACTTAGTCCTTTGCAAAATAGGTCAGAAAGAGGCGGGGTCGGCTCGAATCCGAGCATACGGACACAGTACCAAAAGCAGATCAAGTATCGATGAGGTTTAGCGAGAGGTCGAGGGGTGAGCACCGGCTTCCTCTAAAGGTCGCCTTGGGGAGGGATCGAGTGGCAAGCGAAGCCGGCATCAAAGAATGAAATGTAAAACCCTACTTTATCCGTCATCGCTCTCAGCTCATCCATGCTAACCAAATTATTGGGGGCGAATCCCCGGAAAATCTTCCGACTATGATTGAAGTGATCATCCCAGTTGTCTACGTCGGGAGGGTAGATGTTATTCCTCCACTCCCTCAGTGTTCTTCGCGCAGGGACTTCGTCGGCCTCACAGAAATTCCGGTGGCGAGCTCTCCCTCGTTTTCGGCGGGGGGCCTTGTTCGCCTCAACTATGTCTGGCGATCGCCTCGCGGTATCTTGATTAAAGAGATCTGGGAGGGCAGTCGTCGTACTCGAACATACCAACATATGCGCCCCGGCCGGGATGTCCTCGCCGGCACATCCTTCGTCGGAGAGAGTGGGTAAATCTTCCCTGCTGTAGCCACCGGCGACCAGCAGTGTCACCGCTTGGCTCGGTAGTATCAGCGACCAAGCACCATCCGTCTGCGAGTATAACCTTTTGGTCGTAGGAGATCGGGCATACGCTGGCTCTGGGCTAACGTGTTTTGTCCTCATATTTCTCTGGTAGACAGTCGAGGAGTTGGGCGAGGATGAAGAAGAGGTTTCGCTCGGGGCAAAAACAGAAAAGGCAGACACAGGGCTCATAAAAACCTAACCCTAGAGGCCTAACGAGAATCGAGGCAGTAAAAGAAAGAAGAAAGTACACGCTTGATGGGTGAGGTCGAGGGCGAGCTAAGAAAAGGCGAGGGAGTTTGAGCGAGGACCGAGGGAAAGATCTGACGCCCAAAGAAAAAAGGCCGGTGTCAGGAAACCGAAGATGACCGGAAAAAACTGCAAAAACCAGAAAACGCTCAAAACTAAGTCAAAAACCCCAGAAATTCGTATCAAAAGAAAGAGGAAGAGATGGCGAACCTGAATACTAGGATTTTAGAGCAAAGCGGATGGAAGTGTCGAGAAGCGGGAAAAGAGTAGCGAGAGAGTTTTTCGCTTTGTTTGAGGAATTCGAAGAGAAGGAAGAGTGTAGAAGAAGAGTGAATGAAAAAAGGGGAAAAATCGTGGTTTTATATCAACCCGATTTGCGGGTTCGACCGACCAAAACACGCGGATCCTCACCAAACCATCCTCGATCGACACGTGGCGGGCACTATGCACAAAAATACGACAAGCAAACGGCGTTTCGGTGAATGGGCCGTCGCATTTTGGGAAAAGACATTACAAATGATTACTACGACTCCTCGAATCTTGTGCATTTAATGCAAGGCGGACCAATTTCGGGAAAATTCCACTAATTACTCCATCATCTTCGGCGACAAAGTGGTCGACTACGAAAAACCGGCGACCAAGCGGGCAAATCAAAATTAGCGACCACACGAGAAGCGAACATAGAATCAACGAAGCTGGCGAAGATCAAAGCGAACAAATCGGCGTGATATTCAAATTAGACTTTCAAGCTAAGGATAAATCCTCGCTTTGGAAACTTCGGGGGCTATTGATGGGACCCGACACAGGTCCCCTACGTGGACCGACCACGTGGATTCGGCTAGACTTGATCGGTCCCACGAGGGCCGAAGACCATTCCCGTCGGTCATCATCGACAATCACTAACCAACCGGCGAAATGCGGGCGACCATAATCGGTAGAGCACGACAGGGCAACCATGAATCAATGCCGACCATATGGTCGAGGATCACTATGCTTTCGGCCAAGCGGTTTCTCGGGATAAAGACGAGGTTTAGCCGTAGCACATGCATAGCATCCGGTGCCTTCCCCACAGAGCCAGAGCAAGCCATGCAAGCCGCCATACCTTATCGGCTTACTCAGCCTACCTTCTGATCCTCACTGCATACACAATCTGTTGACCACTCGGGAGCGCCCGACAAGCCGAGCCGGGGAACAAGTCCCACCGGTTGGGACCCTCATACCAATCATGATCCCAAATCTAGGCTACTATAAAAGGAAGCCTTTCCCTCAAGAAAGGTAAGATAACTTGAGATTGCAAACTTATTATCTTCTGGTGATAGACAATACACAAAGAGATTACTCTCTATACAACGGCCAGGAAGTTAAGGGCCTGGCTCGGCATACCATATACTACCTTGTTCTTGACTCTCACACGAGGTGTGGTGAAACCCCAACACCTAACGGTAGTCTTGCTTTCGGTACCCACCAACAAAGATCATCAACCAAAGCCCGGATATCCTCGGCAAGTCGGTACCTCCGGTACCCGCGTCTGCAGTGACCACGAGGGCGGACACGTCGGCTCGGGTCCATTCGTGGGTGCCGGCTCGATCACCCGTCTTCGTGGCGTGATCAGAAGCTAAAATTGTTGGCAAGAAAACATATGCTAGGATTTTTGTAACGTGATTTCCGATACGAGGTAAGAGGTGTTTAAGGATTGTTGGAGTTTTGGAGAGGCTGCACGAAAACATATAAAGTTAGAATTACTATAGTGCCATAACAAATTTGAACTAATCATGATGATCTGACATGTACTTTTTATTATGCAGCCAACGTGCCAACACGTAGCATCCAACTAATTTGTTTGTATATTTATTTTGGACAAAGGGAGTATTAAAGTAAAGAATAGTTCTCATGTAAATTGTTTTATTGATCTTTATTCGTAAAAAGACTCAAAACTCAACTCACCGTGGATCAAGTAAGGAGAATCAAATCGATAATTGTTGTTTGTTTATGCAAAACAATAAGTAAATTAAAAGAGTTTCTTCCGTGAGGATGTTAAACTTGTTTCTTGATGATTTCAACAATATATTATAATATTATATTGATGTAGACTTTTGTAATCCCTTCTTTCACTTTATAGGAACAGTTATGACTTAAGACTGTTTGTATCAGCAACTCTTGATTTTCTTATATCTGTAAGTTTTTAATTTTTCTTACTGCATTTCCCCATTTGATATTTCACCATTTAATGGCATACTACCAGTCATTCTGTCTTTAAATAGAGTGAGTCAACGTGAACAAGATGAACAAACGGAGATGACTAAATTACATATGGCATTCATAATTAATTTCTGTGTAACCCGTGCTCTGCATTACGGGTAGGTTTTTATTTTTTCTCTCATTAAATTTATAAATATATGGTACATTTTTATTTTATAAAATATAATATATGATATAAATATATGTATGATATGGTATTCCAAATTTTCAATGTCATTTAATTATAAACTGAATTGTAAAAACCTTACAAATTTGTATATATATATATATATATATATATACATATATAAAGTTGGTGAGGAACACTATACTTATGTTATCTTACCTTTTTTTTGTTAAATCTCAATTGATGACTTTTGATTTTATGAAGATTTTTTGTATTCTAGCTATTAACTAATAATAATACTTAGTAATAATTAATACAATAAGGGGTATTATGATATATATGTATATATATTAGCATAAGTATTTTAACTAAATGCTTTTTCACAACAACCTTTGCTAAAAACTCTAGTTAATTTGATCAATAATTTGAAGAGTTTGATATTGTGTATTTAAGTTGACAAAAATCAATTTTAATAGAATGGAGACGGACCTTTTGCTAATATAGATCTCTACCTAAGGGGGTGGCCCAGTGGTAGATATGAGGCTTCACAAAGTGTGAGGTCTCAGGTTCGATCCCTTCACATGCCTCCCTTAGGCGGAAAAAATAAAATAAAATAAAATAATATAGATCTCTAAATGTGAGCATGTTATTGATATATGCATGAGCTCATGAGTGATTAAATATATCTTCATTTGGTCAATTAAGAAATTGTAATTGATTATGTTCATTTTATTATAATTATTATTATAGTATTCAAATAAAAAGTAAATGATTGCTATAATATAATTACATGAGTAAATTAAGAGAATTCTTAAGGTTTCCTTTTAAATGGTACATATTCAATATCCTAATGAATGAAATTGATGGTCATTTTAATGTCATATTAATAACATAATTATAACCAAATTATTATTCCTCATTCTATCATCATCCTCTCTCCAAAGACCCTTTGCATTTCATTTTCACAGTTTATGTCTTTCTATTAATGGGAGTTTTGAGTCCGTATTCTATGCCCTTAGAAATCCTATTTTATATTCGGTTTTTTTTTTAATTTTGTTCGATCACTGATTCTACCTCTGCACACGGTTGTCAAAGACCCATGGAGAAGCTTATTATAGTACTTGTATGCTTTTAGTCGGAATCTTATTAAAAATGAGAGCATATGGATTGGTTTGGATTAATATGGAATTACTACCCCACGCAAAAAAGAAGATAAAATCAAATATACTTGTTATTTTATGCGTTAATATTTATATAAAATAAATATTTTTGATAGTATTGCTTGTAAGTAATAGAATTTAAACAAATATGTAGAGGTTTTAATTTATTAAAAGTATTTTTATGGATAATACACAATAAATAACACGCAAGAAATTCGATACCAAAAATAAATAAAATGCGAAAATCAAAAGCAAAATAAAAACAAATTTATATGCAGCCAAAATGATTAATATCTTCTACTATTAGTGATTGTGGATTGTTATGATGATCAATCACAAAGAAAATTGGTAAATATGACATTGCATATTCAATACATTAATTTTTTAACTAATTTTAAATCTAACTTTTCTTTCTTTAAATGATTTGTAATATCCTTTTTTGATACGTTAAATAATATATAATCATATTTATAATAGGTTAACTAATATTTAATCTGATAAAATAATTTGTAATTCCATTTAAAATTGGCTAATTGTTATTTAATCTAGTTTTAATAAGTTAAATAATGGGAGGGGTAAACAAAAACCAATACTATAAAAACTTATACAAAAATCAAAACAAAACTAAAATCAATGTGAAAACTAAAGATCACAATCATTTAAAAACAATATATTATCACCCAAGTAGATGAAAAATACAAAAATCAAAGCCAAAACCAAAATCAAATATCAAATATCCAATATCCAATATCCAATATCAAATATCAAATATCAAATATCAAATATCAAATATCAAAGCCAAAATAAAAAATACTATTATAACAAAAAAATTAATCAAGAACCATAAATCATATATATATATATATATATATATATATATATATATATATATATATATATATATATATATATATATATATATAATAAAAACCTGAAACAAATCTAGAAGATTATAATCTTAGGAAGAAAGTTTAAAAAAGTCATCTTTAATCAATATGGTCAAGAAAACTGAAAAATTTAACTGTGGTATGAGGAGCAAGGTAAGAAAAAAAAATTCTCTAATATTAAACTTATAGGGAATATATTTTTACCATTGAATTAAAAATGTGTGCAGGTTAATCAGGTCCTGAACGAACACTCCACTCTCATGTATCAAGTTCAGTTAGCCTATTGAATTTGTTTAAAAATAGAATGACATTGTATTATTGTTTGACGTATTACGTATAACCCCGAAACTGTAACCATAACTTATTATAGAGTTTGGGCAGCCTGGTTTTGGGTCCTTTGTGGGCCGGGGTGATACTGTGGTAGTTCGGTTGGATCTCGGATCACAATGTATGTCTAAATAATTGTGGAAATTGGATCACGACCCACAGCACAGCAGACAAAACAAGTGCACGTGAATCTGGGTAGGGCCGTCCCCACTATTAATCAGCTCACTCCTAAAATCTATCTCAACTTCTACACTCCTACTCCTACAGTTTGGTTCTGTCATCTGTGACTGTGAGTATTGTTTTTGTCGGCTTTTACTCATCGCACGTGCGTAACCGACTCCCCCATTCGTGCGAAAAAAGTGAAGAGCTGTTATAAAATAATTATCTCTTTTATTTTTTCTAAATTTTTTGAACTCTACAGTTTCTTTCTTATTTTAAAAATAAACAACGTAACTAAATTCTACCGATTTAATATCACTATTCACTAGTTATGAATTAAAAGTCATTAAAAGAAATACTTCATTCGCTTTCAAAAAAAATGTTCTAACCTTGTATACAGTTTTAGAAAAAATAATAACTTTTTTTTATAAATATTAAGATAGTATATTTTGTAAGACACGCATGTAATAGTTAAACCATTAATTAAAATAAAAAATCAATAAAAAAAATATTGTAAAATGATTTTTAAAATGTAAAATCAAAAATTAAATAATTATTTAGAAATGATTTGAAACAAAATAATTATACCGCAATTATTATCTTCATTTCCTTTCCAAAAAAAATTGTCTTATATGTAACTTTGATTTTTATAATAACACTTACCAATATTCTCTCACTTTTTTTCATACTTTTATTATTATGGACTATATGAGGTTTAAAAAAAACTACTCCCGTCGTCTCTAAATTATTGTTTGATTTAATTTGATATATGGTTTAAGAAAACACATTTGACTAGAGTATTAATATTAATTTGATGTGTAGTTTATTTTAAAGCTCATGCCTCATGTGTGTGTGGCTCATAATTAAAGTAGGATGAAAATGTAAAGGTAAAGTGGTAAAAGTTGTTGGAAATTTTGTGTTTAAAGAATGAAATTGTGCAATGTTGTGGCACAGATTTCTTCACGTGTCATTTGTGTAATGACAATGATAATTGTGGAATTGTGTTCTATTCTGTGGAAACATCGAAATCATATATTTATTTATCCAATTTGGTGTGGATAAATAAGTTATGGTTGGTTAAAGTGATGTGTTGGAAGTGGGTTTATCCTACATTTAGAAATTAACAAAAGATTGAATAGTTTATATACAAGTGTCTTATATGGTAAGGGTAAGCTTGTATAGAATAGAAGCTCTCTCTTGCGCATGCCTGCGTAGGAGGTGCAAATCATGGTTCAATTTAGCCTTTGGGGTACCTCATGGTTCAATTTAGCCTTTGGGGTTCTGTACTCATATGCGAACGCGTCCCATGGACACGAATGTTGAACCAACCCACGTTTTGCTAATTATTCTTTTGTTTTCGTAACACCAGCATTCAATTGGTTGATTTATTCTGCCTTCATGACACTTTAATAAATCTCATTATGGGTGAATCAAAACGTCTGATTAATTATCGTAATCAATTCGTTTCTGCCTCAGCTTATATAATGGAGTTAACATCCACAATTGAAACACACAATCAAGAACAATCTTCATTTCTCTTCTGCAAATCGTTGTGCGTATTTCTTTAACCTTCTGTTTCATTTTGGTGATAGAGTCAGACACAGATTCAGTTCGTTGGCAACTTTGTGCTAAAAGAAATTTTTATGTTGTGCATAGCGGAAGCAAATAACAAATAATTACAGAGTATAACTAGATAATCAAAGAGAAAAGAGAAAGATTAAGGTTAACGAACTATTGAAATTTTATTATGGTCAATCTTATCATCTTTTTAGAGTTACAATTATACATAAGGATACAATATCACATCCTAAACTGACTTAAATAAGGAGACAGAAAAAGCAGCTTGTCACACCAACGCGATCGCTTCTCTTCTCCAAACGCGACCGCTTTCAAACCGATGCGGTCGCTTTTCCCAACAAGTCGCAACCGCTTCTTCTCGAGAGAATTCGTACGACCAAGACGCAATCGCTTCTCCAAGCCATGCGACCACTTCTCAACGTAGTCGCTTTGCCAAAGCCAAACGCGACCGCTTCTCTGCATTAAACCCAAAAAGTTTGTCACACCAACGATCGACGCTTTCCAAACGCGCAAACCGATGCGCGCTTTCCCAACAAGTCGCGACCGCTTCTTCTCGAGAGAATTCGTACGACCAAGACGCAATCGCTTCTCCAAGCCATGCGACCACTTCTCAATGTAGTCGCTTTGCCAAGGCCAAACGCGACCGCTTCTCTGCATTAAACCCAAAAGTTTGTCACACCAACGCGATCGCTTCTCTTCTCCAAACGCGACCAGCTTTCAAACCGATACGGTCGCTTTTCCCAACAAGTCGTGACCGCTTCTTCTCGAGAGAATTCGTACGACCAAGACGCAATCGCTTCTCCAAGCCATGCGACCACTTCTCAACGTAGTCGCTTTGCCAAGGCCAAACGCGACCGCTTCTCTGCATTAAACCCAAAAGTTTGCTCCGCTCCGAAGGACTTGGCCTATAACCAGGTGAGTCATTCCATTCTCAACACTTTACAATTCCATAAAACCCAATAAAACTTAAGAATTACAACAACAAAAATATGGATAAAATTATAAACTAAAAAGATTACACTTCAATATCTCTCTTCTTTCTTTACAATATTGTTGAGAGTGAGATGACTCGATTAACCAGACAACAGGCTGTAGCCCCCCGCGGTACGGACTATATGGGTTTTGGACAAGAGAATAACAACTTTTGGGGTTGGGCAATCGCTCAGCTTTTTGGCTGGGCGATCGCTCAGTGAAGCATTCTTCCAAGCGTGCCTACTGGATTTTGCGCGGTCACCCAGCACTCGCTCAGCCCCGTTTTTGTTGTTTTGTTGTTTTGTCCGTTTTTTTTAACATTTTAAGGGTTTTAGGGTTTCTATTTGTATTCATATAAATAGTTGTATACCTATAACGTTTAAGGTGGTGTCTCTAATAAAATTTCGATAGTTCGTTAGTCTCGATCTCTTTTTTCTTTGTGATTGATCTTATGATATTCTGTCAATTTGTTTGCTAGTCTTCCGTTGTTCACAATAGATATAAAATAAGGGTGTATGTCTAAACAATCAAATTGCGAAAATCGAATCAAATCGATCGATTTTGAGTTAGAATGGTTCGTTTTAATGTTTGAAAAAATTATAAATTGATCGATTCGAATTGCGAACAGAACACCTGACCCATTGATACACCTACTCCAAAAGTGGACACATTCAAAATCAAATCAAGAATCCGAGTCATGGATATCAATAATTCATGAATTATACGAGTGATCATAACACTAACACCCACGCAAATCTGTATGGGTAGGATTCGAAGACATTGCTTTCAACAATCATCTGCTCAATTGGACTTGCCTGTACTCCTAGTGACATTATGTACTGTATTCTGTATAGGATTATTTTTTTTCTAAATAGTAAATACTGGAGTATTAATTATTACTCTTTCTATAGAAATTTAAATTACATGAATTTTAGTTGTACTTGTACATAAACGCCTTTAATATTTACTAGTCTTTGTGCCTGTGCCTATGGCACGACGCAAGTAGGGGATGATGTCAGCAGTAGAGAAAAAAATTAAAACATTTATTTGTAATTTTATTTAAAAAAACAGATGCGAATGGTTAAACAAAAAAAGATACACTCAATTTAAATTATTATTATCACTTCTATTGATTTAAATTGACTACTTTCAATATAAAATTTTAGTATTTTTCTTAACTTTGTAAATAATTATTTTTATTCTTGAATAATTATTCTTAAATAGGACAATAATATCAGTTAGAATTATACCGATTCAAAAAGAGGAGGTGGAGAGAACATGTGAGAAGGGGTGTGTAGGGGTTGCTCAACCGCCGTTCAACCGCCCTTCGCACATGTGAAATCTAGACGAAATTGAGACCGTAGGATCTCAGTAAATGAATTGATCTCGACCCCTCATTAGCATTTATCAATTGCACATGTGCAATCCAAGTTGTATTATAATATAGACTAGTCTTTGTGCCCGTGCCTATGGCACGGCGCAAGTAGGGGAGAATGTCAGTAGTGGAGAAAAAAATTAAAACATTTATTTGTAATTTTATTTAAAAAAACAGATGTGGTACCTTGTTAGATTTTATTTATTTGTAATTTTTTTTAAGGAAACAGAGGCGATACCTTGTTAGATTTTGAGGAGGACAACCAGCTTTGCCCTTATACAATTAATAATCTTTCGTTAAAATATAAACTTTTTTTAACACGTACACCAAGGGTATTAATTTTTTTTAATTGCATAATCTGTTTTATATTATAGATTTACTGTAGAAGATAGACACTAAACAATTAATATCTATTTTTTATGTTGGTATAAAAAAGTGACTATGTGTTTAATGAAAAGTGTATTTTATATTTTATACATATTATTAAGAACGTAAAAAATCGGAAGAATTCCAAATTAGTAATTATACATATTATTACTTATTCTTATTTTAAAAAAATAAAATAAAAACAGTTTATCTTTTAAAGTGGTCTTAATAACATAAAAACAGTTTATCTTTTAGACTGGTCTTAATGGTTATACATATTCTTAGTTAAACCAAAAAATTTCTAAAAAAGATAATATCCATTTTAAAACCCAAACCACCTAAAGAAAAACTCAATAAATTGTGTTTTAGACATTTTTAAAAAATGGTTAAACAAAAAAAGATGAATCCACCCTTCTTAACAACATTAAAAATCGGAAGAATGTTTTATACACTCAATTTAAATTATTATTATCACTTCTATTGATTTATTGACTATTTTTCAATTTAAAATTTTAGTATTTTTCTTAACTTTGTAAATAATTATTTTTATTCTTAAATAAGACAACAATACCAGTTGGAATTATACTGATTCAAAGAGAGGAGGTGGAGAGAACATGTGAGAAGGGGTGTGTAGGGGTTGTTCAACCGCCGTTCAACTGTCCTTCGCACATGTGAAATCTAGACGAAATTGGGACCGTAGGATCTCGGTAAATAAATTGATCTCGACCCCTCATTAGTATTTATCAATTGCACATGTACAATCCAAGTTGTATTGTAATATAGATACTTACCCATGCAAATTTGATAACTTCTTTAGGAACAAAATCTTTCAAAAAATAAGCACTTTAGTACGAATGGAGGGAGTGTAATCTTACGAAAAGGAGGAATCAAGGGGATAAGATTCAGTCACTTGCAAGTTGCAAGTGATTGCAATTCAAATCATATGGACTATGGAGGACGAATTATCTTCTTGTATAGTCTCTTCTCATTGTGTATTTTGAAAAAAATGAAATAATATATCAGTAATGTTATGACCACTCATTGAGTATTTATATTTATACACCAAATGACGTGCTATTTTATGTGTTTTATAATTGGCATTCACTTTTTAATTATTAGTGAAGTTCATAAGATGTCAAATAAAATGACACATAACGTTATATTATTTTCTGCACAAATTTAAGTAATTACAGAGTAACTTGAAAAGTTTACAAAAAATACTTTAATTTTACAAAACAAATTTTCCTTTTATCAAAGTAGTAGGAAGCTAGTTGTGTACATGCATATTGCCTAAGGTACAAACTTAGGTACTTTAGGCATGTGCACAATATTAAGGTCATGGTTAACCCCGCCGGTTGGGTGGGGGGACGCCTCTTCAATAAATCAAAGAAGGATCTTCACTTGTAACGGTGGCTCTTTGTAGAATCAAATTCAAATTTTATTTGATTTGTTTTAATTTAAGATACAAATCAAAACCAAATCATATAACCACTTTTCTATTTTTATCTCTTTTTTGGTATTTTAACAATTCAAAAAATGTTTTTACTTTTATATTTTTTTTGATAAAAAAGAATATATATTTTTATCTATAAATAGAGACTTGGTTTGCTTCATTTGAATACCAAACCGATTTTCAAGATAAAAATGATGGGGTTTTAAAAGTGTTGGTGTTTGTGCATTATTAGAATGATTTTTTTGTTTTGAATCAAATAAGTATAAAATAGATTAATTTATTGGCTTCTAATGAATTATTTTATTGGTTTTTAATGGGTTATATTTGATTTTTGGTTTGATTTGGCAAAACCATTGTACATGTTATTAACATGGACTAGAAGTCTTAATTTCAATTAGATTAGCTAGGTCTTTCTTAAGTCCTATACATAAAGGTGATTAGACGTCAAATAGAGATGAGTCGAGAGAGTGAGATGCAAATAGTAAAAAAACTAACGACAAATACAATTGAACGTCGACGGTTTTGAGGTCTTGACAATGTTACTGTTAGGTCCTTAGATTGACATATTATAACGTTGCAAAACTAGGATATCACAATTTCCCAATTAATCTGGCTAAAAGACTTAAATGTTGAAGAGTTATTGTCAAAAGAAACAAAAAATAGCTATGATTACACACAAACAACGCAAGATTAGACTGTTCTGGACAACACTTAGAAAAAAGCCACATATTGATCTATTATTGGACACATTTTAACTGAGACAAAAACACTAAAGAAACGTTCAAACCCTACAAAATATGCATACAAGTTAGTTGCAAGTTGTATGATAGTTGGAATCGAACACAATAGATGTACAACATCTAGTTGTTGTTCAACGTCTAGATTACAATAGGAACATCCAAATCTATTGCCGTTGTGAAGGAAAGATTTACCATATATCAAAAAATAGATGGTCATAAAGAGATAACATTTATAGAAGGGTGATCGAAATTAGGTAAGATATCTAATCACCTTAAAATCCTTGTGTCAAGTTTCTTTAACCCTTAAACTCCTTTTTTTTTCTTAATGTTACATTGAATGTTTGTTAGTTTGTGTATAAACTTAACTTTTTATATTGCTGTTAAATCAAAATATCTACAAACAGTTCTTTGTTGCAATCAATTATCACAATACATCACACACACATAATAAGGTCATAACTTGTCTTGAGATCACAGTTTCAATCTATTTTTGTTGCACACAACTCAATTTAGCAATTATAACTATTTTACCAATTGTGCTTAGCCTTCTTACAAACAGCTACTCTTATTTGAAGAGTTAAACAAACGTAATGATTGATATTAGAAGCTTAGCTATTCTATACTTGTTCAAACATGTGACCTTTCAATTGGTATCGAAGCGGTTGTGATTGATAATTATTAGGCCTGGTAATTGTAACTTATTACCCATTAACCCACCAAATCCATTATTATTTTTGGGTTGAACAGGTAACCCGTTTCGATCCAATAATATTAACGAGTTAGGTTGTGTCGGGTTACATGTTACCAATTTCGACCAGTGACTTTTTATATTATAAATTAATGTTTTTGGGAAAAAATTGGGTTGGGACGGGTCGACCCACACTTTAACATGTTACTCGTTTTAACCCGATTTATTCCGACCCAACTCATTTCAACCAGTTTGACATTTGGGTTCTAACGGGTTTCGACCTGTTTTAACTCATCAGTTATTACCCATTCCAACCCAATTCAAACACAAACTCAACGCAACCCATCCAATTGTCAGGCGTAACAATTATTAAAGGCATTACATATACTGTTAAGAAACCTTTATTTAGGAATTTCACAGGAGATATCTGTCTGGAATCAATCGACCATTCATTTGGTATGAGAGCCGGTTTTCTAATTAAGAGATTTAAGTATCTCCAAGTCTAAACATGCACATTTATGGATTCGTATTCTGAATCAACATCTGATAACTATTACAACTCTAATGAGTGGAGTTGGTTTGCTTTGCAAGCACAAAATAACAATCAAAACAAGACAATCATGATTCAGATCTCAGATCTCAGATCTGGAATGCTTTATGGCAAATAATTAATGAAAGTGATTCAAACAACTCAGATGATGATCAGGAAGTGGAAGAACTTGAAGCAGCAAAAGAATTAAAACAAGTTCATATGTGCATAGTATATTTTGCAGGAACTCAATAAAATTAAGAAAAGAAGGATATTATCTCAAGATATAGTTCATGTATAAAGGTATTGTTTTTACCATTTTTGCAGATAGCAGTTAGTTCATATCTACAAGTTGTTAGTTAGTTAAACTAAAATCTATAATACATAGAGCTCACTCTCGCACGCTTATAATTGACAAAAGATAAAGAAGCGGTTGAGATCGATTCATTTACCGAGATCCAACGATCACGATTAAAAGATAACTTCGCATGTGTGAGGAGTAGTTACTTCATCGCAACCCATGACAAGCCCTTCCCCCACTCACTCAACCCATGTGTGAGAAGCAGTTACTTCAACGACATCATAGCTCCTCCAACTTTTATTGTTGTTTCTTAATTGATTGCTTATCGTAATCAATTGAATCTCAATTTAATTTATGTCTGGCTTAGATTTATTTTTTTTATAAAAAAAATTTGTTCGTAAGTTTTGTAATTAATTTTTGTAATTTTAAATATTTGTATTTTAATTTTTTTTTTATTGTTATCGTAATTAACTGAATCAGTTTAATTTTTGTTCCAAAAAAAACTGTTTCTAAGTTTTGTAATCAACTTTTGTAATTTTGAATATTTGTATTTTAATTTCTTTATTTTCTTAAAAGTTGTGTTTAGTTTCCCTTATTGGTCTGAAATCTTTGTGATTTCGATTTCAAAATAGTATTTTATTAGTTCACTCTATCTTATTCAATTTATTTTGTAGTTTTTGTTTACGGAGATTTTTATTTTTAAGTTTATTCCAATTAACATGTGTCGAGTTGGTGTGTGTGAGAGAGAGAGAGAGCGCGAATGTTTTTTTATGCTTAATTATAAATTTTTACCTCCAATAAAACATGTTATTTATTTAATTTTCGGGATGTTGTTGTGTAATTTACATTAATACGACCCCTACAAAATTTTAAGGATATATTAATTTATTTTCATCATACTCGGTTCATACATTGATCACGATCATAGTGGCACCGTGCCATCGGCACGGGCACAAGTTTATTTTTATAGAATACTCTACATCTTCTCATTACTGTGGTTTCGTTTGTTTGAATTTTCTTTGTGTCATGTGTATGTGGAAATAATGGACAAAGTTATTACATCTCATGTTTCCAAACCAACAATTGTTGTTAATCAAGACCCCCCAGAAGATGAAGACCGAGTTTTCGTTATTGAGAAAAACAATAAAATTTTCTTTTTGTATTTTAACAGTAATTACAATTAAAATATTTATTTCTTGGTTTTCTTATGAAATAAATATCGAAGGAAAATGTTTTATTTTGTTAGGTATTTTGGTTTTCTTCTTTTTTTTTTTTGTGTAGTGTACAATATATCTAACTTATACAAATTATAAATAAATATTAATGTATTTCTATAATATCTGCTTTATTTATTAATAAATTATCAAACCGACGCCGAGTCATTGATACAAACAAGAGGACTATTATAGTACGAAAGTATATCTCAATGACATCATTACTCATAACTTCATATGATAAATCATAAAACTTATGTAGACACGTAACAAAAGTCATCCATAAATCATTATCAAAGAGAATGGAAAGAGACAAATAAATATTTAATTGTTCACCATTCAATTGAATTTTTAAAACCAAAAATAAATTCAAAACAATATTAAAATATTTCCATTTCCTTGAGATTGATCAATATCATTTAACTAGGATTTTTTGAAAGAGGATCAAGGATGATCCATACTTTTAAGTGTTTACAACACATAGCTGTTTTTCATCTTAATCTTCAGGAATTACACTTATTTCCAAACATCGCACATGACAACCCCATAATTGATTTATTGACATAAAAGGAGTTTCAACCTCCTAAAATCATTTCTATTTTATACTTCTTTCGTCTCAGATAAATATTTTTATTTGACAAAACATAAAGATTTAGAAATGTAATTAATGATGAATTGTAAAATATATTGTGACGATAATACACATTACACACACTTACACTCTCTAGTCTCTCTTTACGATAGTATTAAATGAAAGGATATATTAGAAAAAATTGTACATCAAATATCTTTAAAAATATTAGTTGAGATATTCCAAAATAAAAAATAATTGGACAGAGGGAATATATAAAAATTATGCACATAACAAACCCAATGAAATATATTACGACGATAATACTTATTACACACAATTGGCTGAACCGAAATAAATTATTTTGGTCCCTCGGTGGACCGAAACATAAAAATGATGATCTCCAATAATAAGTAACATGGTCCATAGTGACCATCTCTATTCTCTATTAGATTTACTGTACCAATAGGACATGTGGTCCTTTTGCAAAAGATGGCGCCTTCCCCTTCCCTTTTAGCCAGGTTTTGTTTTTGTAGATTACGTCTGTGACAAAATATTTACTATTTGACTGTAAATTAAATGATCACATTAATTATTATTTTTAATTAAATTATTAAGAATTAGACAAAGTGTAAGCAATTAAATTATAGGATAATGGCCCACATTAACCCAACTTTATCCTGGAAATCCCAGTGGAATATGTGGATAAGAGTGAGACTAGAAAAGGCCTTATCCTAGTTATATATATATATATATAAAACAACCACAACAACAAAAGAAAAAGTGTTGAATATTGTTATATAAAAGCCAAGACTAAGCCTTCATAAGCATTCATTAATAAGAAAACATTCCCATCATAAAGTTGATTTCTGTCTAAATCATGGAGTTGTAATCTGTCTCAAAATAACTAACCTATCAATGGGCTATGATCCTAATTCCTAAATAATTTTAATAAGTTTACACTCTCCAATTAATATTATAATCAATAAGAGATATGATTTTAAAATTAAATGAGCAATGGATCTAACATAATTGTCAAGATTTAAGAATGTTTTAATGATAAAATTTTATATGTACATGTGACAGACATGTGTTTAGGTGAAGTAAAAATAGTTGTATATGGGGAGGGGGAGGGACCATGTGAAAGAAGATGCTATTGAATCTACCATCCTACATTCCTACTCCCGTCTATTTTTCTACATTAGGCTAACTCATTAATTCTTTTAATTCGTTCAATTATATATTTTTTCTAGATGAGATTTTCTTCACCACCACTTAAATTCACATGCTCAGCCGAGTCTATGGACGTATCTTTACATAAGAGAATTAGCTTTAAGATATTGGCTAACTATGTGAATCAAACTAACGCCTCGATTGGTATACGGGAATAAAATCAATTATGCAAAATTGATTCCATAAATTTTATTAATAGCATTTGTTGTTGTCTGTTTTTTATTTAGAAAG
The DNA here is from genome assembly GCA_013146195.2 of Codonopsis lanceolata. Lineage (NCBI taxonomy): Eukaryota > Viridiplantae > Streptophyta > Magnoliopsida > Asterales > Campanulaceae > Codonopsis > Codonopsis lanceolata. The sequence goes on along the minus strand of CM028379.1, from coordinate 148,846,769 downwards.
GAAATAGATTACATTAATGTTTGTATTGATTCCTAAGATTTAAACAATCCTAACGAAATAGGTGGGATTTTGATTCCTAATAGTTCGAATTCATGTAAAAGAATAATTATATTCTTCTTACTCTTTATGTCGTATTTAATTTGTTTATTATAATTGTTTGAATGACTTCAGTTATTTACCAATTTTGTTTTTTTTAAGTCAAGTCAACCTTACTTACTAAGCCTATAAATTAATTTTCAACAATACCGAACTACTCCCTCTATCCCTAAATTATCATCCCAGTTGACCCGGTGCATAGACTAAAAGAAAATAATTGATTTGATTATTTATATTGGTTTAATGTGTAGTTTCCTTTAAAGCACATGTGTATGTGGCTCATAATTAAAGTAGGGTGAAAAAGTAAAAGAAAAGTGGTAAAGGTAATGTTCTAAAAAGGTAAGTTTCAAATTGAATAATTATTTTGGGACGAACGAAAAAAAAAATTAAGACAATAATTTAGGGACGGAGAGAATAATTGTTTACCGGTGACTTTTCTTAGTCAACAACAATGTTCTCGATACTAGTCATGTGATTGAGATAACTAAAATTTTAATTTTTCTTCTTAGTCTCAAATTTAGTGTGATCAATTTGGAATGCTAGTTTGTTGTTCTCATTAAAATTTTCTTATTATGAATGATAATTCAATTCGATGAATTAATGTATATGATAAAAATATATATAGGTGATTAACCTGTTTGGTACTATTTAGGAGAATAAAATAGTAATCATTTTAGTAAGTATCAACTTATATTTGGGTAATGCTAGGGCCACTCTAATAGCACTCAATTTTGGGTACCAAATGATGTGGCATCTTATGTGTCATATTGTTAACATAACTTTTTAACTTATAGTGGAGTCTATAAAATGTCAAATAAGATAACACATTGGAAACCACATCATTTGGTGCCCAAATTTAAGTGCTCATTGAGTGGCTCTAGCATTACTCCTTATATTTTTCTTGAATTGTTTCAAATATTTAAGTTATTTTTATTTGAACTAGTTTCATTATAACATTAGTTTGTGTTTTCAATTTTAATTTAATAAAATTTTCTTACTTTATTGATATTGGATAATTTTAATTTTCCTACTTTATTGATATTGGATAATTTTAATTTTCTTACTGTATCTCATTATTAGTAATCGATTTCACGGAAATTGATTCAATTTATGTGTACCAATCGAGGCTAATAGTAATAAAAAAGGCTAAAAACTAGGAACAAACTATTTTTAACTAATAATTGTATGTCTGAGGATTATGTTTGTATTTTTGTAGCCAAAGGGCAAGTTTAATAATAGTACTTTTCTAGATAGGCATCAAAACCAAATTTTGATATCTATTAGTTACTAGTCATATGTATCAAATAATCATCTCCACCATATGTATTAAAATTTGATATAATAATAATTTTGAAAAAATTAAATCCAACACACATAATAATATAAAAACAAAATTAAAATATTAATATGCAATAATTTACCAATACATAATATAACATAAATATATGGTCAAAATGAAGGGTATTAAAATTAGGTGTGGTACTAAGAGAGGTATCAAATTTGGTATCTTCCTTAGTACCACACATAATTTTAATATATTTTACTTTAACCATTGAAATGTCTAATACTCTTAAATAAGTATCAAATTTTAGTTTTGACAGCTACCATTTGAATTGCCTTAATACCATGTGATCATATACTTTCTCTATTTCTATTAAAGAGTTTATGTCCATACACACCAAAAAAAAATTGATGATTATATCACATAAATGATAAAGTTGAAATTTTTAAAGATTGAAGACATACTTTATAAAAATTACTATTTATTTAAGTAAAATAACTCGAAATAAAATAATTAATGAACACTTTATCTAGTTTCACCTAGACCCCGCTTAGGTACTAGGCCCCTCTCTACCGCCGCGATTTTCTTAGTTGCCGCCTAATCGATCAAGTCGGCGCCTACACCAAACCTCGCCGACCTTAATTTATTTTTGTAGCTTTGATTTTGTGGCATGCAGTGACCGGAGAAGGAAAGGGGTCGAACTAGAGAAGGAAGAGGAAATGGTAATGGTGAGGCAAAGAGGGAGGTAGAAAGAAAAGAGGTTTGATTTTGTGGATATTCGATGGAATGAGAGAGTGGATAAATTAAAGGGTTAGATCTAGGAGAAAAAGATTGGAGGATGAAAAAATGAGGAGAGTCGGTCTGTCGAAGAGAGAGATAGAAGAAAAAAAAGAAAGGAAGAAAAAAGGGTTGTCGGTATGTCAAATAGATAAAAGAAAGAAGAAGAAAAAAAGATGAAGAAGAAGGGGACTGTCTCGAGACTCAGAATTTAGAATGAGAATGGATTAGAAAGGATATGTTAGACTATGGGTCGTAGGAGAAGTAGGTAGGTGGAGTAATATCTTTTTTGTTTTTTGTTTTAAACTTGGTTGGTTTATTGCATTGAGATTGTTCAGAATTGAGATTAATGGTAGGTTTGTATATTTTTGTTCATTTTACAAATATAGACAAATATTTGATAAAATGACAAATATAAAAAAAATTATAATTAATGTGTTTAATCTTTGATGTAAATTATCAAAAAAAAATTGTAATTATGTCTTAATTCTAGGCTCCGCCTAAACCCCGATTACACCCTGACTAGTCCCCTAGACGCTAAGTGCTAATATACTACCTAACGACCGCCTAACAATTTTTAGAACCTCACTTTACATTAAATAGAAGGATTACGGCTCAAAAAGTCTCCAACTTATGGTAGTGATAATGACGTCAATTCGCCGATGGATGGTTCCTTTGTGAAGTATCCACCCACCGTTTTGCTCAACGATGGGCAATCGGACATGCATGTGATATTTGATCTCAATTTCAAGAATGTAAGCATGGTTCCTTTCTCTTTTTCTGAAAAAGGAATTCATTCTTATTTTAGATTGTTCCAAAAAATTATATCCGCTTTCTATCTTTTCTTTTTAGAAAATTACTTTAATTTATTTTACTCTTAATTTGGTTTTTATTTTAATTAATGAGTCTTACTATTACATGGGTACTCTTGGAAATATAAACTCCCCGTTTTGGACGAAGAATTTTATTTTGGGATATTGTATTTAAAGAGATTATTTTTAAAAATTAAGATATAAAAATGTCATTTTATTATTAATGAGCTATTAAAGTTTTATTTTCTTAAAAAGTTTGACTTTCAAACAAAGACTTTTTACTCGAAATGAAGAGAATATTATTCTAAAATCAATCATTTTTTCTTAATCTGTGTATCTAGTGGTCAAACAATACACTAGTTTAAGTAGGAAAGAAATAATTCATAGCTGGTCCTTGCCTTTTTTGTTTTTCTCCTTTGTGAAATGGGAACCTGATCCATTGTTTTAAGATGAGGAATATGATTGAGTGGCCATGTGCATTGTAATTTAGTAAACCTATTTAAATTAGGTTAATTTCGTCTTTGTCACATGCAATCTTCTTTCCCTCTTTAGTGAAATGAAAAATCTTTCCCTTGGGCTATGAATTATGATCTAGATGTTCTTCCATCTAATAATATAATATACTGACCTTTTTTAGATCATCATAATTCATAATGAATGATAGCCTATAGCTTTTATACATTAATAGAGTGACCCTTCACCTTCTGAACTTCTGAGGCCGCGAGGCGCGAGACCCCTCTTTTGATCTATAACAGTTAATAATATACAAATGGGTTGATCATCACTCTTTTGGTTCAAAGGCTAGGACCCAAAAATCAAAAATTAATGATCATTATTACTTAGATCAACACTTAAATCTTCACTCTTTTCTCTGTTAATCTGTTTTCTTCTCTCTTTTTTTTTCACATTTTCACATTTTTTTTCTGCAATTTGCTTAATTGCTTTAAGTATTAAAGCATGTTATGTAAACTATTTATCCTATTTTTGTTTTTAATCACATTTAACCTAGTAATTTTGTCATTTTGGATTATATGATTTATCATCTATTCGCCTCAAATTGCTAGTTAAACTCTCTAACAAAAATATAGACATTTGTGGAGTATTTTGAATTGCATTGTGAATTTGAGATTAATTTATTTTAATGGAAAGGCAAATTGTACATGTACTATATATAGTATATATATACTAAAATAAAGAAAATGTACATAGTAAATAAGAAAAATTATTTGTTTGTTTGTTTGTTTTTTAGTGATAATCAAACTTGAATTCTTTTTCGTGTGTTATGCACATGACTTTGGAATGAAGTATTTTTTTATTATCTTCTATATTTGTTTCTTTAATTTTTTAAGAATAGAAAAAAGATAATGCTACAAAGGAAGGGTCCCGTTCTATGTAATCGACCTAGGGCTCCCGATTTCAGCAGGCCCGATTCAATCGATTATGACAATGTACTTTTATAAATAGTAGTCCCTCTGTTTCTAACTAATCGTCTTTCTTTCTTTTTTTATCTATTCTAAAATAATTCTCCAGTTTCAAAAATTTATTTTTATGGTAATATTTTTACCACTTTATCCTTATTTTTTATATACTTTAATTGTGGTCACATGCTCATAGGCATTTAAGGAAACCACACATTACATCAATATTTATAATACAATCAATTACTTTTTTAAAATGTTATCTCAGATCAAAGAAAATGATTATTTAAAAACGGAGGGAGTATAAATTTACTTTTTAACTTATTGTTTTAAAATAAAAATTATGATGTAACTTTGACTTCGATAATAATTTTTGTAGCATTGATATTTGTGAAATGGACAAATTACATGAAAATCTTTTCAAATTAGGTACCTTAGCATGTGCCTACAGTACATACATGGAAGCTTTAATTTGTCAAATATTTGAAATTTTGTTCAGTTTCTAAAACTCGCTCAAACACATTTATGAAAAATAGTCATCACTGTTAGAATCACAAAAGAGAACACAGTGCAACAAGAAAGTTTAAGGTTTACTAATCCTACTTACCACTTCAGAATTTCATCGTAGCTTCTAGAAACGGTGGAATGTGTGTGAGTGTGTGTTGCACACTTGCACACCATCTGGTTTTTTAATAAATTCTATGTTTGCTTTATTCAACTTATGTATTTTGTTTTAAAAGTAAGGTTGCTTTGTTTCTCTATATTAGAGCAAAGCTCGTTGTTTCTCTCTCTTTTTTATTTTAATAAATAAATAATATATTAAAAAAAGTGTATTAATATTCATGACCGTTAAAGTTAAAATTAATTAACAAACAATATATTCATCTTTTTTTCAATTTTTAAAATGTCAAATGTTAAGGGTTTTAAACAATCTAAATTATTTTTTATATTCTTATTTATTAAAATTTTCATACTTGCACTTTTGGGTGGAACATAGGGAGGAAGTATTAATTCCTTTATTTCTATGTAAACCTTAAAAATTATACTAATTTAGGACAAAGATGATATTATTTTATTAATTCACTTTAATTTGTTTTTATAAGTTTTATTTCTTCATATTTGATCTCCCAAAGGCTATTATTAATAGGCAAAAACTTAATAAACATAGATATATAAAGATTTTTATAAGTGTATTGATTGATAAAGCTGCGAGATAATGAAGTTTATACACAGTATTGCAAAGATCTGCTTATATTTACGAAATCTTTTTTGTCCCGACAATAATTTCGTACACTATCTCTATCACCTTTTCATTTCTTTCCTCTCTTATAAACCCCCTCGTGTGTCTCCATTCCCTACACCCCTCCCGCCCTCTCCTCCCACCTCTCTCTCTATCAAACGATCAGTCACACACAGAACAAACACAAGTCTACGTGAAGTATGGATACTTTCCCTCTCTTCCTCTCTCTCCTCCTCATAACTGCTCTCTCTCTCCTCACTTTCTTTCTCATCCGCACCACCACCCGCCGGAAACACCGACTCCCACCAGGAAACCTCGGCATCCCATTCATAGGGGAGACTCTCCAGCTCATCTCAGCCTACAAGACCGAAAACCCCGAACCCTTCATCGATGACCGCGTCTCCCTATACGGCCCCGTCTTCACCACCCACGTCTTCGGCGAGCCGACCGTCTTCTCCGCTGATCCGGACACGAACCGGTTCATCCTGCAGAACGAAGGCAGGCTCTTCGAGTCGAGTTACCCCGGTTCGATCTCCAACTTGCTTGGAAAGCACTCTTTGTTACTCATGAGAGGGAGTCTGCATAGAAGAATGCATTCTCTCACTATGAGTTTTGCTAATTCCACTATTATTAAGGACCATTTGTTGGTTGACATTGACCGGCTAGTCCGGCTCAATTTGGATTCTTGGGCCGGCCGGGTTCTCCTCATGGAAGAGGCCAAGAAGGTACTGGAGTATATTATTATAAAATCATTTGACTTTGTAGAATATATATATATACTGCTACAATTAAGCGTTTAGTAATCTCAAATGTATTTTAGAAAGAGACAACTTTGCCCTTGCTAAATTCATAACTTTTTACAGAAAATTATATTGGATATGCAGATGGATCCTCCAATTGGAGAATGTTTTGGATGCATTAATAAATTTTCTTCTTATAAATGCGTTCTTAAGCAATTACTACTATTAGTGATATGTTCATAATTTAATTAATTATGGTGTTAAAAATTTCAAAAAATTATTTCCCCACTCATAATCATGTAAAACTGTTTTAATAGTTAGACAGGAACTCATGAACTGCAAGCAAGAGTCTCTCATGAGTCATGACTCTTGACTAAACTATGGAGTTTAAGTGGTAAGAATCCATAGCTTTCTCTTTATGGACAACCATTAACTTTATTTCTGGCAAAAAAATCATTTTGTCTGTTTTTTAATAAATGTATTTTTGTTGAAAGAAATTAAAGAAAATGGAAAATGAAAATGAAAATGAAGATAACAAAAAGGTGGGGTAAAGATGGATGCCACTGAGATTATATGGATCGTACGTAGAAGGAGAGAGTTGTGTATAGTATAGACTCCCAACATGTGCATGTCGACTCTCTACTTTTCTTACCTTTTGTTCAACTTCCATTATTTTTGATTTTTTTATTCTTTAGAACCTTCCATTATCCAATATCTTAAATCTTAATTAATACAAGTATTAAATAATGGAGTAGTAAATCTGCAGGTAAACTCATTTTCACTTTTTATGTTTTTTTTTTTTTTAAAATTACATGACAACTTATATAACCTTGAATAAATGCAGATAACGTTTGAGTTAACAGTGAAACAGCTAATGAGCTTTGATCCGTGTGAGTGGACGGAAAATCTGATGAAGGAGTACATGCTTGTGATTGAAGGCTTCTTCTCCATTCCTTTGCCTCTATTCTCTCTCAGCTACCGCCACGCCATTCGGGTATATATATATGGATACATATAATCTTAATTAATTTGATTTGTATAATTCTCTTTAAATAATTAATTGTTGGGTTTTGAATTAGGCTAGGAGAAAGGTGGCAGAGGAGTTGAGTTTGGTGGTGGTAGAGAGGAGGAGAGAGAGGGAGAGAGGAGCGAAAAAGAATGATATGTTGGCGGCGCTATTGGATGGGGAAGGAAGGTTTAGCGACGAGGAGATTGTTGATTTCATGTTGTCGTTACTGGTTGCGGGGTATGAAACCACCTCTACTATCATGACCCTTGCCGTTAAGTTCCTCACGGAGACACCTCTTGCTTTGTCTCAGCTTAAGGTATGTAATTCTCTCTCTCTCTCACACACACACTTGCACTATTACTTTAAATTGACGAGAATACCCATTAAGGTTGGTGGGGACTGTGGGGCCCAATTAAGTTGCCCTACCATGGCATGCACCCATGATGGTGGTGGCCTCGATCGGTAGTAATAGGTTCATTGGTTGCAATGGTTGTGATTCCATTCATTCCATCTACTTATCTAAAATCTCAACCATGTGAAGTTTTGACTTTTGAGTGATCATTATACACCCACGAATTGATCCTTTATAATAATTTATAAACAAATAATTGGACTTTAGGTAGTACTCCGTTTAGAAATACCCATCTGCAAGTTTATTAGTACTGGTTAATTAAAATGACTATATATATATATATATATTAATACTTGTATTTTATAGAGGTACGATTATTAGGATACTAGGGTGTTGTTTGATAATCAGGATTAAGATCAGATATGATTAATAAATCGAGTTGCATGATGTTTAGTACGTAATAAGTGGTCGGGACTAATAACACGAGTTATCCGGATAAAGTCATTATCCCCTCACTATTAAATATTAATACCAAGGGAAGGGTGATATTATTAGCGCCCTCATTAAAAAAAAATTTGGATTAATATTTATAATCTGAAAACTACCCCTAATATACAAGTGAGAATTAATAGCGACGACATTAATATTACTGGGATTAATAATACTACTTATCCTTGTTCGACTACCAAACAAGTTCTAGGAGCTCGAACTTGTGTTATTTGTACAAGTTTTAGTAATAGTGTTATCAGATCAAATTTATATAAATCTCTATACTTATATCAAATTTGTTTTTTATAAAGTAATGACGTGAACATTCCAAATTATCACTAACTTAATACACTAAAACTAGTAAATACCACAGATGCTAGTTCGTAAATATCATTTTTCTATTTTATATATTTGTCTTTCAAGTCCATGTGTAAGTGAGATTTATTATTAAAATAACAAAGAAACTAAATATAAATATATTTTCCTAAAAAAAATGAATAGATGAGGTATACTGGGTGGATCCACCCTTTATGGTGAGGGGGCGAGAGATCTTGAAGTTTGTGATTTCTAAATTTTTTATATAATATTTAAATATTGAAATATTTTCAGAAACCCTGCGGGTAGGGGGGCGGGGGAGTTATATGCTTTTGAAATTTGTTAAATCAAATAGTTTTCCTTTGAAATTTGTTTGTTTAGGAGAATGAGATGAGACCCACTTTTGGTCCATCTGGTGACTTAATTTTGACAGAATTACGTACCGGGGAGGGTGTGGGGTGTTATCCTGGTTCAGTAAATTGGGCACACGTGCACGCACTTAAAATAGCAGAATGAGCAAAAAGGTGTGTCCTTCCTGGGGAAATTGGAATATGTGAAAACTATAGTCAAAAAGTAGAGTGACTCAGACTGTCCTGCTAAAAGTCAAAAAGTTAAAAAAAGAAAATTAAGGAGGTCAGGCAAAGTTCCAACTTCCGATCCCCAATATGCGACATTCGGCCAAAGGAGCCGGCACCTTTACCTTTATCATGGCTAAACCCCACCCCTTTCCGATTGAAGGGCACATTTCTCTCGTGATTAATTTATACAGTATAATCTAAAAATTGAAATTGAAATTGAAATTGAAAAAGTAATTTGAGGGAGCAGACTTAATTATTATTATTTAAATTAACCCTTCTAATTACCCATATGAAAGATATTTGTTACAAATTTTTAATTTTTAATTTTAGTATCATATAAAAAGTTTTAAGATGGAGAGTGGAAATTTTGAATCATTTGAAAATTTGTCTTATACAAATTTTGCAGTCTAGTAAGTAATTAAGATATTTCCAAATATGATAATGGGATCATGTTAGGATGTGTTAGAGAGAAGTCAAATTTTGGATGTTTTTGATTTGGTTAATTATTTTGTGATAATGATGAAAAAAAAAAAAGAGATAATTGGTAAGAATAAGAATAAGAATAAAAAGAAAAAGAAAAGAAAGAAATGTCGTGTAATTGATATTGGATCAAGTTTTGATGGGGTGGTTGGGGTCTATTGTCTATTCTACTGGTAAAAAGTAAAGTTAGTAGTACATGTAGTGTAGAATGGAAGCCTAACCTAGCCTAGCCTAGCCTAGGTTTGACTTATTACCTTCCTCCTACACACTCATTACTCAAATCTCAATCTACTACTAGGGTGTAGGGTGGGAATCTTGTCTTGGCAAAAACATCTACGTTTCATTAATGTCAGTCTTGTTTCTATATACCATACGACGACTTATTTTCTTTATTTATTTATATTTGTGGATATTTTTCGCATGCAAAGCATTACCACATTTAGTCACGACTCGGTTAATTGAAACCTGAGATTAGGCCAACCTCATATTCCTCCAATTAATAATGTTATGTCTTCTGTACAATTTACACCAGAGAGGGTAGTCGCTTACTAGCCATCACGGGAAAGAATTGGAAATGCAATTCCTATTCATTCCCAATCCCATGCAATTACCAAATTCACTTGTTGAATAATAATAATAATAATAATAATCTAAAATGTACTTTAATTTGGCAGGAAGAACATGAAGAGATTAGGGCGAAGAAAGGTGTACCGGAATCGGAGCAACTTGAGTGGGATGATTATAAATCAATGCCTTTTACACAATGTGTAAGTTGATAACCAGCTGGAAGCTTGCTAGCTTTATACGGAGTAGTATTAATTACTAACCAAACCAGCTTTTCATTTTCAGGTTGTTAATGAAACCTTGCGTGTTGCCAACATAATTAGTGGGGTATTTCGCCGAGCAATGACCGATGTCAACATAAAAGGTATTTCCATTGATATCATTTATGCATATGCACTTGCAAATTGCAATGATATTTATAAAATGGGTGTTAATGTGCTTGAAAATTTTAAAACCCAGACTAAAGGAATAATTTATAAGAGGTTATTTTTTGTGTTCCATGTAAAAAACAGGTTACACAATTCCAAAAGGATGGAAAGTTTTTACCTCGCTCCGGGCAGTCCATCTAGATCAACATCATTTCAAAGATGCCCGTGTTTTTAATCCGTGGAGGTGGCAGGTGCCTTTTTTACCTCACTTCATCTTCATCTCCCTCTCCTGCTCCAGTTTTGCTAATCTGTCAAATTAAACAGGCAAATTCAGATCCAACTAACTTGAACGTCTTCATGCCATTCGGAGGAGGGCCAAGACGATGTCCAGGGTTTGAACTAGCCAGAGTGGAACTCTCCGTCTTCCTTCACCACCTTGTCACAAAATTCAGGTACACAACTACTCTTCACTCTTCTGCTTCCTAACTTAATACCATTTCTAAACTTCTCAATTCTGCATCTTATCTATCTAACAGTTGGGTTCCAGCCGAAGAAGATAAGTTGGTCTTCTTTCCAACAACGAGGACACAAAAGCGGTATCCTATCAACGTACAACAAATTCTGCCCAAGACAGTCAAAGATATATAGGTTAGAATGGAATAAATTTCAATGTTATAATAGACAATTGTAATCCAAACAATTCAATTATAAGAGCAATAAAAATAATGTTCTTTATAGTTTAGCAACTTCCGTCTCTACAGTTTTTACATGTAAACTGAATCTGAATCGTACAAAGCAAGTTGTCGTGATTAAGTGATTAGCCACACTCGGATTGAGCTTCTTCAACTTCTCAATTACTAAACTTTTTCTTATACTTGCCCGACAGATAATGAGAAAATGTGAATGCCCATTGTACTTGCTCCATACATAATGTGAACACCCATGCATACTTGGTTCAATAATCGTTACAGCAATAATGAACATGTTTACCACAGCACATGGAAAGACCATATGCAACTACTGGGTTTGAACGACAGAGCCAAAGCATATTGTTGTGCTACTTCCTCAACTCATGCTCTCGCGGCTTTTCAAAGCAGATTCCACAAGTTTAACCTTTTGCGTGTTCTGATAGTTAACAAGTGAAAGTTTCTCAATCGAGGCCTTCAGCTGGGAGATTTCGTCATCTTGGGCATAACTTTTCCTCCTTGGTATTTGCCTCGGTCGGTTTGGAGGAATCTTGCTTTGCGGAGATGCAGAGTATCTCTTCAGCCTTGCATCCACAGCTTTTATTGATGCATGCAATGCGTCCAACTCCACTCCTCTAAATCTGTCTGCAAAAATTCAAATAGTGTAATCCGCTGTCTTTTAAAAGTAAAGTTCACGATTTGCAAAATATCGTCAATAATTTTGATCTATTTATATTTTATTTTTAATTGTTCTAAAACTGAGAAGATTCAAAGCTACAGACAAATTCAATTTCAAGGAAGAATAAAAAATTCTCAGCATAATTAAAATATGGCCGGAGGAGGAAAACTAACCAAGCTCCATCTTGAACTCTCGCTCTGCTTTTGACAATGGTTTCTTGTGGATTCCTATCAGGTTTCTTAAGGATAGCAAGCGCCCTTCCAGGTGACTGTGAATCTGAATTGCACGATCAATTCGGTCATCTAATTTTTCCTGTTTCTCTTCTACTTTTAATAGCTTATCTTGAGACTCAAGTAGACGTGCATGCTGGCCATCGATAATCTTCTTCAGATGAGGCCCATGGTTTTTGAGTTCAAAGTACACCTTGGAAACCACAAAGAAATAACCTTCTTACACACTAGAATAACAGTGTATCATCAATGAAGCTCAAGACAGTATCAAACTAACCGTGTACATACATAATTGAATCAAAATCAGGTATAATGCATTCCCCTACTTACAACAGCAGTTGGCAGACTATTTCTCATCCCTCTATCCAAGGACCTCGGTGGGTTTGACTATTATGCTACTTTGTTTTATTTCAAATATTTGAAAAGAAGAAAATCAAATCACACCCATCTAAATAACTGTTTGTGACTTCAACAAAACTCTTCTCTCACATTCTTCTAAACATCTCTCTATACTTCAATCACTCGCAAAGTTCAATGAATGACACTGAATGCAAACTGCAAATACATAGGGTTGAAAATATGAGTAGAAGTCGATCCATATATGATCTTGGTAGCCATAGTTGTCAAAGTCGAGAGGCGCCAAAAAGACGATAGGTCCAAATTTGAGGCAAAAGGCGAGGTGGCGCTCACGGAAAAAATACTAAGGAAAAATACATTAAATACATATAATTTAACAAATATCAACAAAACATGTTATAAGTAAGCATAATACATGAAACTAAGTTCTAACATAATATCAATAACACAAATTTTTCATTCATAATTGAAATTCATATTATCGACCACTACTACTTGAGGGGACTAACATTTCTAATCAAAACGAAAGAAACAGAAAAACAGAGTAAGCTCGAACAGAGAGAATTTGTTTAAAAAATAAAAACAATTTTTTTTAATTTAAAAAAAAGTACACAGTTAACTAATGAAAGGATATAGAACATAGTAAATTTGTTTAGAAAATTGAAACAATTTTATTTAATTTTTAAAAAAATGGTACAAAGTTAAGACTGTTGAGTAATGAAATTAAATAACATTGAGTAAATTTAAAGGATAGAACTGAGACAATGAAAGTTGAACGGAGTCAATGAGTCAAGAACAAGGAGTATTATATATATATATATATATATATATAAAATAATCAATACTATGAAAGTCAAACAAAGCTATCACAGAGTCAAGAAAGCAGTTTACTTGGACTAGATATTGCAAGCTGAAGACAAAACCTAGCCTTGAAGTCGGAACCCTATCCTTGAAGTTGAAAACAGAAGACGAAGTCTTAGACCTGAGTTCGCAAGTTGAAGATGAAGCCCTAGGGCTCGTATGAGTGTCGCAGGGTTGAAGAACAAGTTGAAGATGAAGCCCTAGGGTTCGTATGAGTATCACAGGGTTGAAGAAGAAGCCCTAGGGCTCGCATGAGTTGTAACGTTGTAGTAGGGCTTCGTATGAGTTGTATCGCATTCGTCGTCGTGGTCTGAGACTCTGAATTGGGATTTTGGGTATTTTAGGCTTTATTATATATTTATACTAAAGCTAAACAACGTCGTTTGGTAGTTAAAAAAAAACTGAGCGACTTATAGGCTTTTTCAGTGCCTCCCGCCTCCCTTTTCAGCGCCTCTTGCACATCGCCTCGCCTAGGACACATGAGGCGCTACACCCTCGCCTCGCCTCGCCTCGCGCCTCAAGCGCTCACCTTTGACAACTATGGACTGAGCACCATCTAAACATAGCATCATGGATATTAACTTCCTTAATTAGTTTCACTTTCATAGTGGGATTCTTCATTTGTTTTAAATGAGTGCCACTTATAGGCTAATTCGGTTCTTACAACTTGATTTACTCGGCTATAACAACTACCTCCAATATGTGCTTTTACCAAAAATGACAATTGCCAAAGGGATCGACTGACCGAAGTTGAGGAGAAAAAATGGAGTGAACATGAAAATAGTAACTTTGGCAGTCTCAGTAACAATGAAGTTGGATAAACAATGGAAGTCCAGTGTAGATGCCCCAAAATACTACAAGTGTCAATTTGTGTTCATGAACATGAAGAAAAGTGGACACTCATTTTGAGACGGAGGCAGTATTGAAACTCCATTCTTTTACATATTATCTCATATGTTTAAAAATATAAGAAGAAATATTTTTTTCTTTCTGAAACTTCATCATTATTGCCAAGAAAATGTTCATCAAAAACTATGAGCTGAGGCCCCCGAATTAATAACATCAAACAGATTCCACAATCAAAAGAAAAATCTGCATTTAAATTGGAGATCATCATATACAAGTAGATCAGATATGCAAGTAGTTACCTTATGTGCATACTCCACGTAATTTTCATGAAAAAGTTTGAAGTACTGATGAAGAGTTGATCTCCCTTCAATAGAATCAGCTGAAACAGGGTTTGTGGAGGAAGGAGGTACAATAACCACCTTAGGCCCGCTAAGTAGTTCCTTGCTTATAATAGATGAACCATTAGCTGCTTCAGGCTCTCCCAAACTTGTGGGTTCCGTTTCTTTCTCAACATGAGCAGGAAGTAACTGATTCCAAGTTTCCATCTCGAGAACAATACACTCACAACCAGAGGTGAGCCCCACAATCCAAGAATATCCAAAAGAATCTGACAATGCCACAAAACCACATAGAGGTGATGGCGAGGAGTATTCTCCTTGGCATGTACTAAGAACAGAATGCACAGAGGGAGTTCGCATAGTCTCATCCCTACCAATTGCCTGACTAGTAAAAGGCAGAAAATGCAAAACTATTGAATCTATCCCTCCATCGTGCATGGAATATATTCTCTCTGGTATAAGGGGATCAACAAACATTGAAATAAGGGAATCACTTCCTCTTTTTCTGGGTAGAGCTAAATCAACTATTGCCAACCTTAACAAGGGAGGCGACAGACCAAGCCAAGCAGTATGATTAGGTGATTGATCAAGAGTCACCATAGAGAGCTCACTGGAGACTGACTCGCATATCATGGCAATACCATCTATACGGTCATAAGGATCAACACGAAGATGAGGCGGGCTACCGACACTCCAGACTGGCTGTATTTCATCCCCTAATGCATCTATCTGCAACTGGCCACCACTCCAGGCAGTAACAAGAACAGAATCTTTGCTTACTGAACTGTAAAGAAAACTGACTGCACGCCCTTCACACTCTGCTGCCTTGATTTCGGAATCTTCTTCCCCACGCTGACTGACTTTACGAAGAGGCCCCTGTAAATAACAAAATACGTCCTGTATATTTCTTGAAGAAGTTGAATTGATGACTGAATAATCTTTAAAGTGTATGATTAGCCAGCAGAAGTAAGTCAGTAACCAAACTGTATTAGGAACCTACAACAAGATTTATCTGGTATAGTCCAAAATAAAACAACAAGGATATCTTATCTGAAGATTGAAGAGATTTGCTGACCATTCCAAAGGTAGAGTAAGAAAGAAGTTTGAAAAGTGCGAAAAGATTAGAACTACTTCCAATCATCTTAAGTTGGGACCGCAAGTTTGACAATGGCGAATCATGAACGAGTAATCCTTCTGAACAACGCATCTGTTTGCAAAGATTTCCTTCGTACCTTTACTTTCTCATGCAGCTCCATTTCAAACTACAGAGCCACTTGTTTGTTATTGTGATTTCACACTCACTTCATTTAGCATATCCTCAATTCAACATATCCAACGGACAATTACAAGAAGACGTGTTTGATAAACTTCAACTCTAAAATCAAGAGATTACACAACTAAATCTTAATAAATCAATACAAGCAATCAAGAGATTACTCTCGTAATAAATTAAAGCAAGCAAAGTGATAATGAACATCATTGAAGCGAAACACCAAAATAATGTAAACATTAAAAAGCTAGCTACAACAAGAAAGGAACACACGTGTTCAATATTTGTTTCAAGTTTGAATGAGAAAGGAACACACATGATTCTTATTCTTTTTAGAGTTGAATAAGAAAGGAACATGCATGTTACACATAGACATAACAACATAGCTGGCTACATGTATACATTTTAACAGAACAAAACTTTTGCATAATGCCTCCATATATTTATTAAACTGAATCATCCAAAAACTACCAACAGGCGAGAGAAAAACCTGCAATGAGATCGATGAATCAAACAAAGCATAAGGCTGAGCTTTAAGAAAAGTTAGGTTTCGCCCTTCTGCTGCTTCTCGAGCTAACTCAGGAAATGTTGCTTCCAACCAAGAAATTGCCATATTGGAATTATTAATAGCTTTGGGACTGCCGGATTTGAGCCCAAATGTCTGGGCGTCACTGTATATTTCCAATACTGATTCCCATTTGAACACACTGTAAAACAAAAGCACTCAATGCAGTCAGCGTCCAATATCGCACTAAATACAGTCAGTGTCCAGCATGAAGCATTGCCAATCAAAACTGCAAAGACCAAAGAGGCAATTTTAGACATCATCCAGACTTCCACAAGATGGAAACTCTAGACAGCACATCAAGATATCCTGTTAAATACTTTTTAAGGGAGGGTAACTTGGGATAAGCTTCCACTGATAATCCTGGTGGTCTTTGATTCTCTAAATTTATCAAGAGCCTGCTAATGCGAGTATCACAAGGCATATCCTTTCTGATCAATCGCACGTACCTCATACATTTACTACCATTTTTAATAAGAAAAGTTAGTACTCTGCATCAAAAGATTTAATCTCTGAATGAGCTTGGATCCCCCCTCCCTTCCTTCTTCTATTATATCTCCTACCTAAACTTTAAGAGATGAAAGTCAACTCCCTCCTTGGATCCAATGTCTGCTTATACCTAACTGTTACTTGGCCTTCACATATTGTTCATATACATGGAGATTGCTGGTTCGGAAAAATATTTCTCAAATGATTCAATTCTTGGTGCCTTGATTTAGTGGTGTATATGATGCGAGTTATGCTCCTGCAGACCATACATCTAACTCTAAGCTTCTCTATATGCGCACCAGATTACAAGCTGACAAGCTCAGGGAACCATAGGTGGAATCCATGAGCTAGATAGAAGTTATGAACGCTTGGAGTAAACCAAGACTGAACCAGTAGGAGAAGTTCGCGATCCGAAATATTTTGATGCAGATAAGACTCCAGTATTCTGGATGGCTTCTTCGAATTATCCACAATTTCAATATTTTTCCTCATCTCTTGCCTCTTCAAAGTTGAACTTAATGCAACTTATTCTCAAGCATTCTTGGTTCTCATTACCACCTGGATTGTTATTATTCTTTACTTCAAAACTCGAGGCTTAGTTTTCTCAAAAGTTGGATGAGGTGCACTCCAACATTTCTCCAACCCGACCCACTTATGTTCCTCCTACATCATTGGAAATAGTGATCGACAACTTATTCATTTACCCATATTTTCTATGGAGCACGGGCATAGTTACATCCTGATAACCACATACTTGATTAAATGGAAAGCATAAGATAACTCGCAGATAACAATAACAAACTACAAAAGAGCAACATACCATCAATAACAACTTACCTTTCAAAAGGAACAACTGGACATAGGATGAAAACTGCACCATCACTAAATAAAACAAAGACCTGCAGAATCAGATTAGACCATTACTTGATATTGATAACTGCAACACAGTTGCATCATCACAAATCTTGATAACTAGGCATCGTACAAAGAACAACAACGGAAAACGATGGGATCAGCACAAGACAACAAGCTAAAGATTGAGGAGTGAAAACTTGGAAGACAGGACTCTGTGATATTAACTTGTGGAAGATGTTACGGGCGGCAATTCAAGGCAATGCACGATTGACCGATACAAACATGACACGAAATTATAGGTTTGTGCGGGGACTTATCGGGATCGGCACGCACGATAAGACCCGCTAAAGCAGGTTGTTACCGAGCCGGCCCGATAAGTCCAATAACAAAAAACCATTTTTTTAAAATTTGCAATGGTTTGTTGGTTGTTGCTGACTTGTGGTCATGAGTCTTGACTTCTCAGTTCTCCCTACTGCCATTCCTCATTTAAATATTATTTGGAAGGAGTGGAATAGAAGGGCTTTTGACAATGAGGAAGGGACTTAAGAGCAGCTGAAAGACTGCACACTATTTTCTTTTGGTGTTCTAAGTTAACGGAGTTGTCCCTTTCTTCTAAGTATTCTTTTGTAGAATTCGTAAACTCCTTGCATCTCGAGTAGCTTGAGTCTTTTATGTATACCTGTAGTGTACAAATGATGCGTCACTCGTATATAATACTTTACTTATCAAAAAAAATTGTTTTTTGAATATTTAACCAGCTTTATAACATCTATATGAATAGGTTGGTGAATGTTGAGATCGATTGATGCATCGGACTCTGGAACGAATGAACTTGAAGCCTTGACGAATGAAGAACTCTTTGAAATCAAGAATGAAGAACTTAAAACTGTGTTATTAAAACACTAATGCTATGTCTTTATATCTGTGTAATCTTTAGACTATTTTGACTTTTAAACTACTTGATTACAATGTGTATTAACAATAATCCATATGTTTTATTGGGCCTAACAGCCTAATGGGCCTGCCTAAATAAATCTGACAGTTTTGCTTATCGTGCTGTGCTTTTCATCTTTGGGCTTTAATGTTAGGCCTGATAACAACTTGGCACGACCGATTTGCCACTCGTAGAAAAATTCGTAAACATTAGCAACTTCGATTTTCTTTAAAAACAAGAGAAATCTATCAACACCAAGGTGGTGGAATAAACCGGAAATCTTAAGAGACCAGATATCTGGTAGAAACATTCATTTGCATTGAAATATTATAATTGTGATGGAATTATGGAAACCAAAAAATGTACCAAAAGTGAAATAATGAGATTAAATGATATTAAGTTTACAGATGTGGCACGCTGGCAAGGGAGAGAAAAGCAGAAATTTAGTTATGCTCAAGTCTTTCTTAAGAATGTCAAAATTTGACTTCAACAATGGAATTACTTATCAAAAAAAAAATTAATAAATAAACCTTTGGTACTAATTTGGATTAATATATTTTGGTCCCTGAACTATCCACGAAATATGCGTTTGGTTCCACTATTTATTTTTTTATTCATTGGGTCCTTGAACTCAATTTTTGCGGTGAGATTCCCCCCATACGGGGTTACCGTGAGTTTTTTCGTGAAAATTTTATTGAAATCTCAAATTTGCCCATACGTTTACATACTATAAGGAGTTGATCATACACCCAACCCATTTCAGAAAACTCTCAAATTCTGCAGGTTATCGTCATGACGGGTCTTTACCGGGTTGTCCAGCCACACAATCCCCATCATTTCCTTCGGCTTCCACCATAGCTTAATGTATTTTTTCCTCGACTCCCAGAGCTTGGACGATGCTGCAATGCCGAACATTATGTGCTTCAGCTCAGTTCTGTCATGAATTTCCCCAATTTTCATCGGTCTCAAAGATACCGAGTTGTCATTTAGGTTTTGGCGTTCCTCAATCGGGTCCAAAACTACTTCTTTCTCTTGAATGTAAGTGTGGGTAGTACTTATTAAAAAAAAATTTGATTGTGGGTAGTGTAGAAATCGTTTTTGATTTCGATTTTTTCATCACAAACATCTGGGGAATTGAGAAGTTTCAGAGTGTAAACCACGTAGGTAGCAAAAATAAATAGAAGTAGCCATCCCATTAGCTTGACTAGGGCTCTGTTTTGCGAACTAGCCATGGCTGCCAGCTCTCTCTGTATCCTTCTGAACCAATTTCATCCCTCAAAAATCTAATAAATTTTGGGATAAAAAAATTCAGGGTTTTGCTTAGATTTGGGAGAAACCCTTAAAAGATCTGAAGGGGGGAAGCGAGGAGTGTATAATAAGTATGAACAATGTAATGAGGATTGCAAGGAAAATTAAAGAAATCAAAATGTAAGTACTTTTTGAAGAACCAAAGAGGGTTTTAATTGGGGAAGAAAGGGGTAATGTTTTTGCAGGTTTTTAGAGAGAGAAAGAGAAGAGGGAGCATGCATTACTGCCAAGTTGCATACTCCCCTGAATACAGAAAAGCTTCACAAGGGGGAGTGAATACTCATGACGTAATTTTTGTTTCAATTTTATACGCATACGCAATATACACACATATACTAGTGTGTATTTTGGGAAGATTTTATGATCTGCCTATTTGGCGAATTCGATGAAAGAAAATGAAAGGTGGGGATCGAATATTGAAAATGGGGTGCACGCAACACATTTCAGAAAACACTCAAAATGTGGTAACCTTTTCGAATACTCCCCTGAATACAGAAAAGCTTCACAAGGGGGAGTGAATACTCATGACGTAATTTTTGTTTCAATTTTATACGCATACGCAATATACACACATATACTAGTGTGTATTTTGGGAAGATTTTATGATCTGCCTATTTGGCGAATTCGATGAAAGAAAATGAAAGGTGGGGATCGAATATTGAAAATGGGGTGCACGCAACACATTTCAGAAAACACTCAAAATGTGGTAACCTTTTCGATTATGGGGCAAATTTGAGATTTCAATAAAATTTTCACGGAAAAACTCACGGTAACCCCGTAAGGGGGGAATCTCACCGCAAAAATTGAGTTCAGGGACACAACGAATAAAAAAATAAATAGTGGGACCAAACACATATTTTGTTCAGGGACCAAAAAATATATATTAATCCTACTAATTTTGCATTATTGGCCAATTTATTTTTTTATTGATGATCTGCATATACTGAACAACTCAAAGTCAAGCGATCATCTAGAGTAGGCCCTCTCGCCCCAGTGCCAATCTCCAATATGTACCCTTAGATTGTTGTTATTTAAGGTGCGTCTAGGCTCAGCCCGAGTGCCTTGCCTGTCTTACATCCAGCCCCTTCCACACACCTAGTGCACCTAGCCTCAAGGCACCACATAGCCACCCCCCCCCCCAATTTATATTGACCCATTTTACCACTAATTACTTTTGTTTTAATATGAAAAATGCACGTGTACACTTCAACATTCAAGGTGATAGTGAAGTCAAAAAGGATGAGAAAACCTTAAGGTAGCCACAGTATGGCTGCTGGGTGGGGATGATAAATGGAGATTCTAATGCAGATGATGAATTTGAGTCTGATAATTGGTACTCAACTCTAGAGCGAGGTAGCTATTATAGGAAGGAAAAAGTTCACCTAGGTCAATAATATAGGATGAAATTCGTAGGACGATGGCGAATTTGAGGATCTTATACGGTTGCATTGTTATAAAGTTGTTCCATGGTCAAATGAAAATTCCTCAACTCAAGTTTTGTTATTTGTTAATGTTCTTAGTTTGTTTCCTACATTTCACAAGACAAATTATGTTATCTTGGTTGTATGGTCATTATGTAATACGTATCCGAGTACCAATATTTTCAAGGGGAGAGGCATACCAAGGAGAGCAAGCGGGTTGTGCAATTCAAGTCCTAAAGAAGCTGTTAAGAGGTTTATCACAGTGCTGGGATTGTTTGTAAAAGAGGGCATGGGCTCAAGTTAAGGAGGATGGTTGAGGGAGGTAATCCGTATGGGGTTAAGGGAAGACTTGGCACGGCTAAAGGAATTAAGTGGGCTCAAGGCAGCTTGGGGTTTGCAAGTAGTTGGGCTCAAGGCAAGCTAGAGGTATTCAATAGGAGAACGGTTGCTTGGCTCATTTCAAAAGGAGTTGGAAACATAAGGCTCAAGGGATTAGGCTGGAACGAGGGAGCGGGTTACTCTAAGGGAAGCATTTTGAGTAGTCTTGGCAAAGGAGGAAAGTGGAGTGGGTTGTTTGTTTGGAAAGAAGGCCCGTACGAGGGAGCTATAGACCTTGCATGGCACGGCATGCAAGGGGATACAAAGGAAAGCAGCTTGGTTAGAGTTGTGGAGGCCAGGTTCTACAATCCTTAGGGTTGAAGGACTCACTTAGTTAAGGCTTTTAGTAAAATCCTGTTTTTGTTATTTTAGGGTTTTAGTGTTTAGTTTCCTGTTTTAAAATAGGTTTATTGTTTTCCTAGATAATTAGGGTTTCATTAGTAGGTTAGGGTTTATTTCTTGTAGCCTTTATAAGGCATCCTTTTAATGAATAAAGGCAGATTTTACGTTTTAGAGAAAACCTAAAGAACACGGTTTGTTCTTCTTTATCGATTTCTTCTACCTTGGTGAGTGAAGCCTTGGAAGAATTAATCAAATGGATTTCTTTACGTTGGGTGAGTGAAGCCTAACTGGTGAGTCCGATTTATCCTTTCCTTTTTGTTGTTTAAATTAAATCTGTAAGTTTGTGGACTGTTTTGAGAGGTTTCGGCCAGCCCCTAGCTGTCCAAATTCTTTTGTTCAGTTTGTTGTTTTGGAGGTTTGGTCCCGTATCATTATGTGCCGGTGACTCAGTCAGGCACCAGCAACAGTTTAAAGGTTGACCCTTTAACAACTATAGTATAGATGCATGGTTGCATGAGTAAACAAGCATCAGCAATGGTAAATGAGAGAGAGAAAGAGAGATCTATTTTAACATACACTAAATCTATCCCACAAGTGATCGCCGCCAAAAGAAAAATCAACAGGGCAGATCGATGAAGCATTCCTTGATCTACAGCGTTCAACCGGCTGTAAATAATATTCCTGCTCCGGCTGCCCAAGAGTTGAAGACAAATCAAAAAGCCTGCAGAAAGTGCAAGAAGATATATGTCACATTACAGCTCATCCAACAGCAGATGGGAAATGTAAATCCGTAGCAATGACTCATCAGCAGCTTCTGTATGGTTGTATAATCAAAGCCTATTAGAAGGGGAAATTGGGGGGGGGGGGCGAAAACAATTAGCCACCTCCTTAAACAGCCTTAATGAAGTGTAATTAGAACACAGGAGTAAACTGAGAGGTCACTTCAATGCACAAGTGATGGATCTCAGGAAACAAGATCACTCATATTCAGTAATCTTACTAATTTAAAAATGTCTTAGCACACGGAGGCTTCCCTCAGATATATAATTGAATAAGCTAAAAAAGCTTTTAAAACTTCACCAACTTCAACATGAGCATAATGAAATCTGTAGGTACTTTTCCTATACAAGCATGAGTTTTATGACTCAAACCACATAAATGTCATCCTTTTGATGGCCAATACCTTTTGTTTCAAGCAGGCAATTGTTATTAATGACGTTGATACCTGAAAACTGAATCAGAAGAAAGGATTCCCACATGGGTGTCACTGTAAGGGTGCCATGAAACACGTAGAGTCCGTATCAAATTATTTCTGTTGAAGTAGATTTCTGAGCCAATAGAGATGGTCCTGCAAATGGTAACACGTAAAGTCTCTAAAGCTGACTAACAAATAGCGAAAGTCAATACAGAAATTTCTGGCTTACTCAGATGTACATATATATGTCCTATACGTATATACAAATGAGTTATGTCTATATAGAGCCATAGAGGAATGCATTTGAACCAGAAATGAACTATGTAAACTCATAATTTCACAATTTAAACCATGCAAATGGTCAAATAAACCAACAAATATACTCTTCCAAAGAAAAGACACGAAACAACCAATTCAAAGCCTTGATAGGTTAACGGCTTAACGCAACATCACAACTCAACACCACATTGGCACGCTAACATGAGACTATCCAAGCCCATAGGACGTGAGACGCCGGGAACACATTCATCAGCTTTATCCATGACTATGAGTACACTATCGTATATATACATGCTATAAATCTATGCCTTAAATCCAACCAAAAAAACAGAGAAGTCCTTAAGTGGTTCAATAATACCAAGATTCATCACCACATCATAAAGAAATGCTGATAACTCTACTGATACAATGTAAGCTTCTCCCTGTCTATTCCAATCATATTAAATCCAAATTTAAACATTCAACTCCTGCTTCTTTGAAATGCTATTGCTTCTCATCCCTTGGCATGTAATCTAGGCAAGAATATGTCATGAACTAAAAGGTAGGATGAAAAGAAACCAATGAAAACAGCAACAATATGACAATGACACCCAACAAAGCCTTTCCTGACTACATGGGGTCAGGTTTGTGGAATGCCCCTCTCTGGTAAACAATCCACCTAAGCTCAAATTTAGTGATGTATGTCAACAAAATATACTCAAAGATGAATGGCTTGCTGAGATTGCTACAA
Source organism: Codonopsis lanceolata (assembly GCA_013146195.2). NCBI lineage: Eukaryota > Viridiplantae > Streptophyta > Magnoliopsida > Asterales > Campanulaceae > Codonopsis > Codonopsis lanceolata. The sequence continues at coordinate 148,822,483 of CM028379.1, read as the reverse complement.
CATTTGCTAGCCCAAATATATGGTGAACTGGACACCACGAGCCTTGGGAATTATATAAAGCCATGTGACCTTCTAAGTTCCAAACAACAGAAGAACCCAAGTCTCTCATAAGGCAACGCCTGCAAACCTTTTCCATATGGCTCCAAAATTTAAAAAAATAAAAAAACCTATTCATGCATAATATCTAAAGCTCGGCTTAGTTGCAGTCTGATCAAGTGAGTTAGTTAACTAACTAAGCTTAAGCTGAAGCCTCGTTCCAAAGCTCGACACTTAAATGAGCAAACGTAAGCTAAGTACAGTTGCTACATTTTATTTATATCTTTATTTTTTACGATGCCTACATTCAATAGCTACCAGAACATTTGTGCATTTATTTTAATGCTTTTATGTAACTAGCAGTTTACAATTTAATATCCAATGTTTCTCTCACAGGTATACTGTTCCTTGAACATTTTAAAATGTTTAACTCAAAGCAAATTAGGTGTGATTTGCAATGATATATTGTTCTACAGTGGGACAGATTCTGAATTCTTCTATTTAATTTCTTACTAAAAAATTCAGGGGTGATGTGTGACCAAAAGGATTTAAGGAATTTAAAAAAAAAAAAAAAAAAATTTTACTTATCAAAAAATTCATGCTCACAGCAGAGTGCAAAGCATCTCAAATCGAGCTAGAACAAACCATTCTTGCCTAGGCTGCAACCGAGCTTGAGCTCTCAAATGACGTCAAGTAACTCTAGCACCTAACTACTTGCACATCTCACTTTTCCTACAGCACAAGTGCTGTAAAGCATGAGAAAAAGTCTAGTGTGGACCAAATTACATTACAGAAACAATGTCAGATGAAAAATCAGCTAATCTTTACACCGATGCATCTTCACCAGCCCATTCTGCACATACCTGCAGATAATGGAACTATCTTTTGACGAGGCTCGCCCATAAAGGTACATAACGCGTAAACCATCCTCTCCGGCAAGGACTAGTGCTGATCCCTGTCTGTTGATGAAAATTCTATCGACCACAAAATCGAATTCAACATCAGCTTGCAACACCTACAAAGTATAACTAACATCATCAATCATACCTATCTACCACAAAACTGAGTCCAAAATCAGTTCACAATACCTATGATGTAACTAACATCATCAAGCATGCATTGAAAAGCCAACATAATTTTGAGTCTCTCTTCGAGAAGGGACATATTAACCACTAAATATTAAACAATTGCCAAACTATTCATAAACGTATGAACTCGAATATACAGTTTGAATATCCATATCACAAGTATGCTAAGCCCTAAATCCTAGGCATTAACGTGAAATAATTAAACATTGTGAACAGAAAGGTAAAATTAAAGCAAAATTAGGGAGAGACGTTGGTGGAGGATACCTTAGTAGGGGAGGCAGCGAGGACGGAAGTCGGGTCGGGTTCGCCTAACCTTATGGAGATCCGATGAAGGTGCTGTTTGTTTAAGTCCCAGAAGTAGATACGAGAGGCTCCGTCCCACGCCAATAGATTTCTCTGTAAATGGTTTTTTGTGGTGGCGCCGGAGAATGTAGTGGGGGCGAAGACAGGGTGCTTGTGAAGGGGAAGCCATTCCAGGCTTTCCAGCTCCTCTTTTGAGGTAGAAGACGATGCTTTTAGGGCTCGTCTGTCTTCGCTGTGACTGCCTTCGTGCATGTCGAAATTGTACCTCATTTTGGTCGCCGACTTTCGTACCGGCGTCACTCTCCCTCTCTGTTTGCTTCAACAGAAGAGCGTAGTTTTAAAAAATACTGTACAAATGCGATCCCTCGCCTTTAAACGCGCGTATGCAATCGCCTGATTCGCAAATCTTTCTGTTCCTTGGTCTTCAAAAGTCAAAAACGCATACATGGATACGTCCGAGGGTGGGGGTTATCCACGCCCAAAATCTGCTCCTTACACTTTCTGTAATATATACGAGTAATAAAATGTTTCAATGCAAGATTGGGTGTGTTATATAAACTTCGGAGTGTAAATAGCACCGTGCATAGAAGTTGGGCGGAGCTACTAACACACACCCACCCCACTCCCACTCCCCATCTTGCTCCATACACCTAGTTTCTTTATTTACATACTAGTTTTTGCAATTGTGTATTAAACGCACGTCATATATTTTGTTCAACTAAATTATTGTAGATATTTTAATTTCGTACCCCTGCTATGTAACATGACATGAGATATCAAAATCTATTAAAAGCTAACAAATATCAAGTTACATGGTTAAAAATGCAAAAAAAAAAGAAAAAACAAGATGAGTAAACAATGAAATGCAGGGGGCCTAAGTGCCAAAAATCCCCCTGGCGCCGCCCATGACGCCTCTGGGCGCCGCGCCAGCTATCACCATAGGTGGCGCCCAACTGTGCTAAATACACTGTAGCAGTTTGCCTTCAATGCAATCTCTCAAACGCATGGTACAAGCTGATGAAACACAAAATGAGAAATCTTAATGACGAAGGAATCCTCTCTCCAACCTATAAATAGAGGCATCCGGCTTGTGAATTCAGAGACAATACACACACTTCACGCAGCAGTTTGTGAAAGTTCTCCCGAGAGAACGCCGAGGTTATTTCCTCTCCAGCCCGGAAGCTCTATCAAATCTCCCCCAAACACTAAAACTCTCTGGCCAAAGTGAACTACCCAGCTAGGATTCTGTCATATTCCGCCGGTCCAAAAATCTCAAAAAAACAGTTGCACTGCCTGAATCCAGACGCCAAATCAGCAAAAAGCAAGCAGTTGCTCTGTCTGATTTCCGTCATCAGCAAGCAAACAACAGCAAAAAAACAAGCAATTGCTCCGTCCGAATCCCGAAGTTGAAAAGCAACTTTCGGAAGCAATTATCATGCCTGAATCACCGCAACAGCAAAACATCATCAAAAAGACTCTCTCTTCCTGAAGGATAGAGCGAGCGCACCCTAAGCCTGCCAGAAGCTAGTTGGTACGGGATAAAACCCTCACGCTTCAAGAGGTAGGTTATTTGAAGTTTTATTATATAAAAATTGTTATTTAAACTAGCAAAATGTAAGCAAAATAATCAGTTATGCTGCTCGAAGTTCTATAGAAAATAGCACTAAAAAAAGCCATTATTATGGCCAAATATTTATAAATATATTTGTAATTCCCGAAAGGAGACTGTAGCAAGTGTTGTAATAATATATGTACAAATATATATTTTTTAAATATTTTTTTTCATCGGCTAAATAAATATATAAAAAAACATATTTTAGCCAAAAACTATTTTGAGACCAAAAGGGGGAGTTGGATGCCTAACCCCTTCCCACCTCGTAACTTAGCCTCCGAACCCCTTTTACAAAATCTGGTTACATTTGGTTTTTCTTTATTTTTCCTTAAAATAAAGATGACAACTCTGTAACATATTTTTCGAGTCCATAAATTGAGGCCGAGCGTATTCCACGTGCTTTAAGGTTTTGAAACCACGCCGCCTTTCAGTGGCGCGGATCCGGTTAAAAACGGTGCAGTAACAGTGGCGATTATGCTGGGAACGTTGTTTTTATTTTAAATAAAAACAGAGGGCTGGACTTATTTTCATAAAAAAGAAAAAAACAAGTTTTCTTTTGTTTTTTGGCTAAATATGCTTATATTTGTTTAACAACTTAAATATTGCATTTTTATATATCTGTATATATATTTGTGCATATAACCGTGAAATCTTGCAGCAGCTTCGTTCCATATACCGTTTCGAATCAAAAAAAAAATAGAATCTCGGGTAGGATAACAAAAAAAAATGGAGACATATTATTGCTTAATTTTATTTTTGTTCTGCTTTATTTATTATTCCAAGTAAAATATGTAAATATTTTTATTTATGTCATTTTATTTTGGGAATTAGGACCAAATATAATTAATAGGAACAGATAGATTCCCCGTTTTTTTTTCTATTTATTGATCTGAATGGCCATCACGCTCGCTCACGCCGTCCTTTCGAGGATTCAAAATAATTAGTCGAGAAAATCCACAATGAACAGAAAGTCGGGCCATTTACTGCTTTATATCTAAATCAAAAAAAAAATTCTTTCCTTTAATTCAGTTTTGTTTTTATACATATTGAGATCTTTGTTGTTTTCCTTTGGTACCACTAACAATTTTGCAGGGGCTGAAAAATGAAAAAATTGATTATCTATCATTTGCTCTCCTGAGAAGATTGTCCAGAAGTACGTAATCGTCACATCTCATTTCAAAGATCGAAAAAAAAAAGAGTTTTATAATAAAAAAAATCATGTGTAATACTTGGTTCTTTTTTCCTTTCAAAAAAATTCGTTTCTTTTCCCAAAAAAAATCATTTTAATACATACATATATATATATATATATATATATATATATATATATATATATATATATATATATATATATATATATATATATATAAAGAATTTCGTTCTCTCTAAACAAAAAAGGAAAAAAATCTCCATTCTTTCAAATTGAAAAAAAAAAGATTAGCAAAATGAAAATTTATCTGATAGCGTTGAACTACGATGACCTGAGCCTCGAAATGAGAAACGTAGGCAGCCTTCGGGTTCGGTCAAATACTTTGATTTACTCTTAAAAAAAGAGATCAGTGTTTTTTATGTGTTTTCTTTTTGTTTCCCAAAACATGTAAAGACATGAAATCTCCTCACCACTATACTCAATTATCATCTTCGAATTCACCTTCCCTTTTAACCTTTCATAAATGCATCACTAGTTGATTAGTACATCGTTCACTCTCAATTTCAAAAAAAAAATCAGTAAGTCCTACTTCGAGATGTCAAGGTCTATCACTTCAAACAAACAAAAAAGAATAAACAAATAAATAAATAAATAATAAAAAAAAGACCGATAGAGAGCCAGGGAGGAAAAGAAAACTGGAAAAGCCAAAAAAAACAGAAAAGTCTGGAAAACCGGGACATCCAGAAAAGGTGACTCAAGGATTCTACGCTACAATTCATGACTGGGGCTTTCAAAAAACCCAGGGGTGTCTCTTTTGCCTATATTAATGCCTACAACCCATCTTGGCAGAGTATGCTCACTAATCTATTTGGTCTCTGCTATTTCAAAAGTCCAATGAAGTCCTCAAATCGAGCTTTCCAAATGTATTTATCTATATTCGAGTCTGGTAAAACTCTTGTTTCTCCTATATTAGCTTGTTGAGTCTTCTTCTTGATCTCTGAGTACCACCTATCGCCAAAGTATCTGTTATATGTAAAAAAAATGAATGACGAGTCAACTCATGTAAAAATATGATAAAACTACACGGGTTGATAATGAGTCATTTCGAAATATGGACCCACAAACCATTAAAAGCGTGAGTTCAATAAAAGCAACCTTCTGTCTTGGTGAAAGGTCATCTTCGACCCATTGCAACCGAGCTGTTAGTAGAACACTAGAAGCTTCAAACCATACACAAAATCCTTTCCAAATACCTAAAACAAGTTCACCACATGCCATAACCAACCCTGACCGTACACCAAACCCTTTCCAAATATCTAAACAAATAAACCATATACCAAAGCCTAACCATCTCTAAGATCCAGCTTCTCAAGCTTCCACCCTATATATATATATATATATATATATATATATATATATATATATATATATATATATCCACCAAGAGTGACCACTTTTTTATCCCAAGAGAGATAAGGCATATATCTCTTAAAGCACTCTCCCAAATTGCTCCGAGAGGTCAAAAAAAGGGAAGAAGGAAAAAAGAAAAAAAAGTGCAAGATTGAAAAAAAAAAAAACAAAAAAAGAGGCCTATGCATAAAAAAACAAAAAAAAAGGAAAAAAAAAGGGGGAAAAAAAGGCTCTCTTGAGCGATTTCCTCAAAATCTCTATCTCTCTCGCAACAAAAAATAATCAATCACTCTTGGACAATCTCCCAACGATACCCACAACCATGTCCAGAAACCAAATTCTCATCCAAACCCACCAGCCTGAAAGGCCAGCCAATGATGGTTCGCCTTTTCAAAAATAACCAAATCCACGGCCCAAAATATATTTGAACCAGAGGACAATCAAATCCTCAACCCTAAAGCCAATCCATCCCAAAGAATTAAACACTAAAACCTAGTTGCCACATATAGCTCTGTTTCAATCGGTTATAACATGCTCTGGGTCCATGACATAACTCCTTGCTAAAAAACATATAAAATCGTCAAAATATAAACATTAAGTAGGGTTCATAAATCTTATGATACTCGGCGATAAACTATGGATCGTGACTCTTTTTTTTTTGTCCATTAGAGTCGTCTCACTTTATCTAAGCATACTCATTTTTGTCTCCCACAAAAGTCTCTCCCAATCTAGTCTTTCTGGGGCTGCCTCCATTTAATCTATTTGGAAACTTGCCCGTCTCATCTTATAAAATATGGTTCATCGAGTCATCCTGTGGCTTCTCCCGCCAAACTCATTGGATAGTTAAAGGCTCATCATCTCCAGAAACAGCTTGTCCTTTCAATCTCCACTTGAAGAAACGAAGAAGCCATAAAGGCGTGATCCCTCAAGAATAAGCAACTTATCTTCGCATGCATTGAAAGACCGACTCCCTATGAGACTAAGGCTCGCTAGGTTGAAAATCCGAAAGGGCAGCCTAGGCAAAGGTTAGAGCACAAAAAAAAAAAAAGTGGTCCCTCCGAGACATCGATTAGTAGGACTCACTAATCCTGATTGAATTCATTTCTTGAATGATGCATTAGTCAAAAGACTTAAAAACAATCCTAAACTTCACCCACCATCATCTCAAATATCACCATCAACTCCTATACTCATTCAAAGCCAACCAGAAGACACATCTCAAGCTCTTATATTATATTTCCACCACCTTGCATTATCTTGTCTTAACATGATTAAGAAACGGATGATACATATGCACATTCAAAAGTCCTTTTTTTAAGAAAAAAATGTTTCATTCGTATGCTTGCATCTTTTGTTTACATCATTTTACTGCATCTTATCAGGTCTTCAGCCACATCGGCCCTTAGAAAAGTATAAATGTTATGCCAGCATCTTTCCAAGGACCACTTCCCAAAGATCCTCATCAGCATCATCAGAAGCTACACATGCCGATCATCGACAGCATTCCGCCACAACTCTTCATAATTATCGCTTCTCCTATGCTGGGATAAGCACTTTCTTCAAAAAAATTACATTGCTTCTCCTATGCTGGGATAAGCACAATTAAAAAAAAAATTGCATCGCTTCTCCAATGCTAGGATAAGCACATTTACAAACAAAAAAAAAAAAAAAAAAAGCGCATCACTTTTCATATTATGGGTTAAGCGCATTTTGAAAAGCAGTATCGCTTTTCCTTTGCTGGGAATAGCCCGTTTTAAAAATATTTCTTTCCTTATTCTGGGGGAAACTCATTTTTAAAAAACACATCGCTTTTCCTATTCTGGGTTAAGCGCATTTTGAAAAGCAGCATCGCTTTTCCTTTGCTTGGAAAAGCCCGTTTTAAAAATAATTATTTCCCTATTATGGGGAAAGCGCGTTTGAAAGGTTGTATCGTTTTCCTATGCTGGGGGAAACACGTTTTAAAAAATTGCATCGTTTTCCATATGCTGGGGGAAGCGCGTTTTAAAAAGTTGTATCGTTTTCCCTATGCTGGGGAAAACGCATTTTAAAAGGTTGCATCGTTTTCCATATGTTGGGGGAAACGCGTTTTTAAAAAAGTTGTATCGGGAAAAACGCGTTTTTAAAAGTTGTATCGTTTTCCCTATGCTGGGAAAAACATGTTTTAAAAAAGTTGTATCGTTTTTCCTATGCTGGGGGAAACCCGCTTTAAAAAGTTGCATCGTTTTCCCTATGCTGGGGGAAGCGCGCTTTAAAAAGTTGTATCGTTTTCCCTATGTTGGGGAAAACGCGTTTTAAAAGGTTGCATCGTCTTCCCTATACTATGGAAAGCACGTTAAAAAAAAAGAGGTATCGCTTTCCCTATGCTGGGAAAAGAATGTTTTTAAAAGTTGTATTGTTTTCTCTATGCTGGGGAAAACGCGTTTTGAAAGGTGGCGTCGCTTTCCCTATGCTGGGGAAAGCACGTTTTAAAAGTTGCATCGTTTTCCCTATGTTAGGGAAAACGTGTTTTGAAAGGTAGCATTGCTTTCCCTATGCTGGGGAAAGCGCGTTTTTAAAAGTTGCATCGTTTTCCCTATGCTGGGGAAAACGCGTTTTAAAGTTGCATCGTTTTGTCTATGCTGGGCGAAACGCATTTGAGGTCCCACATGTTTTGCTTATGCTGGGCAAAACGCATCATCCATCCCACCCAGTGCTTGTTGTTTATTTACTGAGGCCAAACTACGTTTGGTCTGATTCCTGAGAAAGGGATACGTAGGCAGCCTATTTCGGTAGGTACGACCATCAGAGCATTTTATTGCATATCTGCTTAAAAACTACGATAACCTGCTATAACCGACTAAATATGTTTATGGTATGTGAGATTTGAGCTGCACCCTAAACTGTTGTATTATAATTGCTACCTATTGCATTACTCCCATTATAATTTCCACGAAATTCGGGAGTCTATTTCTTATCAACGATGTTCGTTTACTTGGTAAGTTTCGGTTTACCCGTAAACTCCATCATTGAGGAGCTCTGTAGACACCCAAATTTCGTACCCATGGTATGTAACATGACATGAGATATTAAGACCTGTTAAAAGCTAACAAATGTCAATTTACAAGGTTAAAAATGCAAAAGAAAAAGTTGGATGCATAAACAGTGAAATGCAGGGAGCCTAAGTGCCAAAAAAAAGATCCAAAAAGCCCCCTAGCGCCGCGTCAGCTATCACCATGAGTGGCGCCCAATAGTGCAAATGCACTATATCAGTTTGCCTTCGGTGCAATCTCTCAAGCGCGTGGTACAAGCCGATGAAGCACAAAATGAGAAATCTTAATGACGAAGGAATCCTCTCTCCAGCCTATAAATAGAGGCATCCGACTTGTGAATTCAGAGACAATTCACACACTTCACATAGTAGTTTGTGAAAGTTCTCCCGAGAGAACGCCGAGGTTATTTCCTCTCCAGCCCCGAAGCTCTGTCAAATCTCCCCAAACACTAAAACTCTCCGGCCAAAGTGAACCCTAGCTACCCAACTAGGATTCTGCATTATTCTTCCGGTCCAAAAATCCCTAAAAAAGCAGTTGCCCTGCCCGAATCCATACGTCAAATCAGCAAAAAAAACAAGCAGTTGCTCTACCCGATTTTCGTCGTCAACAAGTAAACAACAGCAAAAAAGCAAGCAGTTACTCCGCCTGGATCCCGAAGTCGAAAAGCAACTTTCGGAAGCAGTTATTCTGCCCGAATCCCCGCAACAACAAAACATCAGCAAAAAGATCCCCTCTCCCTAAAGGACAAAGCGAGCGCACCCTAAGCCTGCTAGAAGCTAGTTGGTATGGGATAAAACCCCCCACGCTTCTAGAGGTAGGTTATTTAAATTTTTATTATATAAAAAGTGCTATTTATACTAGCAAAATGTAAGCAAAATAAGCAGTTATGCTGCCCAAAGTTTTATATAAAATAACACTAAAAAGAGTCATTATTATGGTCAAATATTTATAAATGTATTTGTAACTCCCGAAAGGAGGCTGTAGCAAATGTTGTAATAATATATGTACATATATATATATATGTTAAATGATTTATTTCATCTGCTAAATAAATATATAAAAACATATTTTAGCAAAAAACTATTTTGAGACCGAAAGGGCGAGTTGGGTACCTAACCCCTTCCCACCTTGTAACTTAGCATCCGAACCCCTCTTACAAAATCTTGTTACATTTGGTTTTTCTTTATTTTACTTTAAAATAAAGATGGCGACTCTATAACACATTTTTCGAGTCCACAAATTAAGGCCGAGCATATTTCACGCGCTTTAAGGTTTTGAAACCACCCCGCCTTTGAGTGGCGCGGATCCGGTTAAAAACGGGGCACTCACAAACAAGTAAAATGAGAATAAAAAATAATTAAAATTTTGTTATAAATAAAACTGTTAAAAATTGGTAATGACTATTATATCTATAGGAGTCTTGCATTAGACAAATATTGACCATAACTTTTTATTATGACATTGCATAAGACATCATATGCAAAAACGTCCTCGCTGAAATTTGAAATGAAGTCTAGGATGAAAAAACGCCAGTGGTATTCTTGGAATAATAACATTATGAGCAAAAATGTCCCGGGAAATAATTTGTCCTTCTAAACCATGATTTCAAGGCCTTGTAATTATCGACATTGTGTCACTCCATAGCCCAAGGGATCTATATTCATCAATAATATTACAAAAAAAAAAAACTCTCTCCGCCACGGATAAATGTTCCTCGTTGACAAAACACTATTAATGATGTGCGATAAAATGTGTTGTGTGACGACCCGACCCAGATCCCGGAACGGAATCCCAAGGTCGCGACGCTATGACAAGGCAAGAAGAGGACAAGCACGAAGTAAATAATAGTGCAAGTCAAACACTAGAGCTATCAAGCTCTAAACATGGATGTGTAATAGTATAAAAATACGGGTAAACAAAAATCAAAGGTGCGGAAGCGTTAACATAGCGAAGCCCCGAGTTAGAGAGCTCGAAAACTGAAGCAAATAGAATCAAGAGAGACGTTGTCTCACAAGGCTAAACACAAAATTCACGTGCCGCAACATTGCAGACGTAGAACAAACCATCGGCACTCCAGGCCGGCGTTTCGACAAGAACCCTACCTGATATAACAATTACCCAACGGCTAACATGCTGGGGTTAACAACAACAATAATAAGAGAGATGCTGAATGCCCCGAAGCTACTGCTTGCCCGGGAGACGACTGAATAAATACTAAGAAGTGAAGTGTACACGCCTGACTAAAAATCAGGGATAGGAAAGTACAACAAGACTAGTAATGCTACCCAACTGTAAAGTTTATATAACTTTACTCAAAACGTCCTAAGCGGAAAAGAATAACAAAATAAAAGAAACAACACGATGCTAGAGGGAACTCCGCAAGCTACTACTCGGGGAAATCGGCTACTACAATCACGAACACACGAACTAAGCTCGGGCTATCGATCAGCTGCAATCTGCTACAATCACGAACACACGAACTAAGCTCGGGCTATCGATCATCTGCGATCTACTCGACCTCAATGTAGTGGACATGTTACTGCAACTAGAAAACAAAGTACGTGATGAGTCATAATGACCCAGTACGTTACTACTGAACAATATAACATAATATGAAACATTGTTATAACAACAGTAACATTGCGTTACAACAACGAAACCCGTGAAAACATGTCATATACTTTACAAGAAATCTCTCCTTCTCACTTACTAAACTGTCCAAACGAACTAGGGTGGGATTCCCTGTTCAACACAAACCAAATTAATTAGAAAATAATTCTCATGAAAGCATTACATGTAAGTATGTATAAGTTTTTATATACATGTCAAGTCATTCATGAAACTAGCAAGTATGAGCATGTATATTCACATATATGCATATCAAGTCATAGAATTATCAAGTATAAGTATGTATACCTACAGATATACACACCATGAAATTCAATCATGCACAATCAAGATAAACATGGTCACTTTCGATCCCATGTCTCAATTAACACTTTGTTGTCACATAAGTGCTTGAAATAAATCACATAACAGGAGGATATGTTATAGAGCCGCCGCAACGTAGATCTGAAATGAAAACGGTTATCACGATTGTGGGTTGTCGGATGCACGTGAGTGATACATCGACTAAGCACGATAGTATTATTCCAAGCGCCCTAATGGTTACGACAAGGTACTCTTCTCCACTGTGATCAAACAGTGGAGGGTGGGTGCATGATGATGGGTTGGCGACCCATCACTACCACGAATCTCACAATTCGTGACGGCGATGCATCATTACCATCGAGACAAGACAAGTATGCCGTATTTGGACTAATGGAATGACAAGCGATATTTACTTGGCATTAAAATCAAGTAGGGATCGAGCTCGACAAGAGCGAACTCATCCATGTCAAGTAGATGCTTACTCATATTAAATCAAGTAGGAAGCGATCTCGACAAGAGCCAGCTCGTTCAAGACAAGAAAGCATGTTATGCACGACATGTTCACGATTAATCACATACATTACTTTAAGAGCCCAATTGAGTCTCGAAAATACAAATGTCAAGTTGTCCATCGAATGTTATTCAAGTTCCAAAGGCTAGTAATCTAGTCAAATGGATTCTACAAGTTATAGGATCTCACCACGATCCTGGTAAGGTTCAATTTTTCCTTAAGCTCGACTCCGTTGAGTCTTTACTACAATTCATCCCAAATAGGTTATAAATGCTATTTGCATTTCTAACCCTTTTCTAAGTTCTCACTCAAGCATAGCTAGGTTCTTGTCTCATTAAGAAACCCTAGATCATCAGCTTCACAATTTCACCTATTAGTGAAATATAAGTTCAACACAAGTTGGTGAATCAATTATCAATGAAACACAGAGTAATCAAAAGCATATTATGTTTCATGTCAAAATACACAATACGCCTTATAAATCATATAATTAAATAGGGAGAACCAATCCTTGACGAGTATCACAATTATGCTTTCATAAGTCATAATATCTAATAAGCATAGATATTTATTTCTAGCATAAATCCAGTTTAAGTGCATCACTTAACAAATAATAAACCACGCAAGTATAGAAATCAATTTCTCTTATGAATCTAGGCTAAACCCGTAACTTAACAAGTAGCAACTCATAAAATCCCCAAGACTTCATTGATGGTCCAGGATCAATTAATAACTTAGATTATATTCGCTAAAACTCATTCTAGAACGATCATTCATCCTATGTTCCCAAATCCATTATGGTTCATGTATTATTTATAAACCACTCTTGACAAATCTAAATATTGTGATCCACACATATTTAGAAACTAGACATCTTAAGGTATTATTTACCATTTTGAATCATTCAATTCAGACCTATAATCATCAATTTATGATTATCCCAAACACAAGTTATTTTCCAGATTTTCTGTTATAACTCATTCTGCACAGCCATCTTGTAAATTCCACCATTAATTACTCACAACTCAAAAGGAGGTGACTATTTCTTAGTCTGAAACTAGACTGTTAATACTATATTTTAGCCTTTTAAATTATTCCATTATGACTTTTATTCATCAAAATTCAGCCCATCAAAGTTCAAGTTAAAAACCTGATTTTCTGTCCTCATTCATTCTGCATGTCTATCATACAAAATTCACCATATATTCTTCATTGCTCCAAATGAAATAAACTTTACCTTTCTAGAAACTAGACTCTTTGAGCTAGATTTTACCATTTTAAAATACTCCAATTGGACTTGTATTCATCAAATCATGGTCCTCTCAACTTCATGACATAAGTCTGATTCTCTACTAGGACTTACATTGAGTGTCTGTCTTAGAAAAATCACCAAATATTCCTCATAAATCCAAATATCATAAATATAACATTTCCAGAAACTAGACTCTTTGAACTACAACTTATCATTTTAAACTCCTCAATTAAGACATGTATTCATCGGATTATGGTCACCTAAATCTCATGTTAACAGGATGGATTTCTGGTAACAACTTACTGGAACAGCCACATGTATAGGTATAACATACTTCATTTTTAGAAAATTACCATTTGTATATTAGTACCAGTATTTTTCTGAAATTCGACCAAAACAGAGACTGAATATATATAGTTTGTTCCTTCATGCATGTATCATTTCATGGCATTTGGGTCATAAAAATCAAAGTAGCATCATGTATTTCGGGTTCCTCAAAGGGTAGAATACTTACAAGCCTTAGAACCTAACAAGGGGGTTTAGTACACGTACCTTAAATATGGAAATCAAGAACACAAAACAGGTTACGAAATAAGGGGAAACAGAACAGCCACAAGAGGTCTCAAATCCGGCTCCTAGCTTGAGTTTTCGGGTGAGAAGGAGTTGTTGTAATCAAGCTTAAATCTCCAAACGAATCCATGGCTTCCATGAGTCTCCAAAGCTCAGCCACACAAGAAGAAAAGGCTTGAAGAAACAAGAAATTAAAAGGGAGAATTGAGGGAGGATAGAATCTACAAACAACAAGAACACTCACCAAATTCGGGGGAGAGGAGTTGTGGTAACAAATGGCTAATCTTCCAAGCAATCATCAAGAACTCCAAGGGTTTCTTTATGGGCACAAAACCAGCAGAACTTTTGTAGGTTGGAAGTGCTAGAAATCTCGGTATCAAGGAGAAGAAGGCAGTAAATCGGGTGAGGGAAGACAAAGAAACAAGGTTCAACCTTCAAGCAACTTCAAGACTTCTATGGAAGTCTTCTCTCTCCCTCTAACACTCTCTAACCCACGGTTTGCAAGGGGAAGAGGGGCTGGAATGAAGTCTTGGCAGCCTTGGAGTGTAGAGGTAGACAAGGGGACAAGGATTGCAAGGTTCAATGCTTTGGTAAAAGGGAAAATATGATTATAGTGGACTAATGATTTGGTCTCCCACTCCCAAACCCCACTAAGGCCAGCTAGGGTAGTAGCATGCGGCTAAGGCTGATAGGATAGCTTAGGAACAAAATTTGTGGGGATTTATTAAGGGTAGGTGGGTATTTGGTCAAAAATAAAGTCGAACACACAATAAGTGGTCAACTATAGTAGACCAGAATTTGGATCAACTTACAAAAATGATTCTGAACCGTATACAAGTCCTAAAATTACACAAGTGAGATTGTTAGAAAGATATCGAAGTCTAGTTTCTAACGCATCAAACGGATCCAAATTTGGCGTTCTGTACACAAAGTTATGGCCAAAATACTGCAGACCTATCATGGCCCGTGGGAATACGAGTTAAGCCAAAAATCGAACACAAGAGCATGCAAACGTGTATCTGATTAATCCAAAATAATTCTAAGTTAATCCCCAAGGTCCCCAGTCATACCGGGCTAAACTTAGGGTCGAAAATAATATGAACATAGTAAAACGACAATAAATACAACTGGTACGACAACACTGCGTAATTGTGGTCCATCATGCCTATAATTATACCAAGTCAAATACATAAGGATTCGGGGTTTTACATCCTCTCCTCCTTAAAAGAATTCGTCCTCGAATTCAACATGTATCGGTTAAGGCGTGGATGTCAAGGTCTTTTAACTTGAACTTTGATGGGCTGAATTTTGATGAATAAAAGTCATAATGGAGTAATTTAAAAGGCTAAAATATAGTATTAACAGTCTAGTTTCAGACTAAGAAATAGTCACCTCCTTTTGAGTTGTGAGTAATTAATGGTGGAATTTACAAGATGGCTGTGCATAATGAGTTATAAAAAAATCTGAAAATAACTTGTGTTTGGGATAATCATAAATTGATGATTATAGGTCTGAATTGAATGATTCAAAATGGTAAATAATACCTTAAGATGTCTAGTTTCTAAATATGTGTGGATCACAATATTTGGATTTGTCAAGCGTGGTTTATAAATAATACATGAACCATAATGGATTTGGGAACATAGGATGAATGATCGTTCTAGAATGAGTTTTAGCGAATATAATCTAAGTTATTAATTGATCCTGGACCATCAATGAAGTCTTGGGGATTTTATGAGTTGCTACTTGTTAAGTTACAGGTTTAGCCTAGATTCATAAGAGAAATTGATTTCTATACTTGTGTGGTTTATTATTTGTTAAGTGATGCACTTAAACTGGATTTATGCTAGAAATAAATATCTATGCTTATTAGATATTATGACTTATGAAAGCATAATTGTGATACTCGTCAAGGATTGGTTCTCCCTATTTAATTATATGATTTATAAGGCATATTGTGTATTTTGACATGAAACATAATATGCTTTTGATTACTCTGTGTTTCATTGATAATTGATTCACCAACTTGTGTTGAACTTATATTTCACTAATAGGTGAAATTGTGAACTGTTGATCTAGGGTTTCTTAATGAGACAAGAACCTAGCTATGCTTGAGCTGAGAACTTAGAAAAGGGTTAGAAATGCAAATAGCATTTATAACCTATTTGGGATGAATTGTAGTAAAGACTCAACGGAGTCGAGCTTAAGGAAAAATTGAACCTTACCAGGATCGTGGTGAGATCCTATAACTTGTAGAATCCATTTGACTAGATTACTAGCCTTTGGAACTTGAATAACATTCGATGGACAACTTGACATTTGTATTTTCGAGACTCAATTGGGCTCTTAAAGTAATGTATGTGATTAATCGTGAACATGTCGTGCATAACATGCTTTCTTGTCTTGAACGAGCTGGCTCTTGTCGAGATCGCTTCCTACTTGATTTAATATGAGTAAACATCTACTTGACATGGATGAGTTCGCTCTTGTCGAGCTCGATCCCTACTTGATTTTAATGCCAAGTAAATATCTGCTTGTCATTACATTAGTCCAGCGCTGACATACTTGTCTTGTCTCGATGGTAATGATGCATCGCCGTCACGAATTGTGAGATTCGTGGTAGTGATGGGTCGCCAACCCATCATCATGCACCCACCCTCCACTGTTTGATCACAGTGGAGAAGAGTACCTTGTCGTAACCATTGGGCGCTTGGAATAATACTATCGTGCTTAGTCGATGTATCACTCACGTGCATCCGACAACCCACAATCGTGATAACCGCTTTTCATTTCAGATCTACGCTATGCGGCAGCGGCTCTATAACATATCCTCCTGTTATGTGATTTATTTCAAGCACTTATGTGACAACAAAGTGTTAATTGAGACATGGGATCGAAAGTGACCATGTTTATCTTGATTGTGCATGATTGAATTTCATGGTGTGTATATCTGTAGGTATACATACTTATACTTGATAATTCTATGACTTGATATGCATATATGTGAATATACATGCTCATACTTGCTAGTTTCATGAATGACTTGACATGTATATAAAAACTTATACATACTTACATGTAATGCTTTCATGAGAATTATTTTCTAATTAATTTGGTTTGTGTTGAACAGTGGAATCCCACCCTAGTTCGCTTGGGACGCTTTAGTAAGTGAGAAGGAGAGATTTCTTGTAAAGTATATGACATGTTTTCACGGGTTTCGTTGTTGTAACGCAATGTTACTGTTGTTATAACAATGTTTCATATTATGTTATATTGTTCAAGAGTAACGCATCGGGTCATTATGACTCATCACGCACTTTGTTTTCTAGTTGCGAACATGTCCACTACATTGAGGTCGAGTAGATCGCAGATGATCGAGCAGCCCGAGCTTAGTTCGTGTGTTCGTGATTGTAGCAGATTGCAGCTGATCGATAGCCCGAGCTTAGTTCGTGTGTTCGTGATTGTAGTAGCCGATTTCCCCGAGTAGTAGCTTGCGGAGTTCCCTCTAGCATCGTGTTGTTTCTTTTATTTTGTCATTCTTTTCCGCTTAGGACGTTTTGAGTAAAGTTATATAAACTTTACAGTTGGGTAGCATTACTAGTCTTGTTGTACTTTCCTATCCCTGATTTTTAGTCAGGCGTGTACACTTCACTTCTTAGTATTTATTCAGTCGTCTCCCGGGTAAGCAGTAGCTTCGGGGCATTCAACATCTCTCTTATTATTGTTGTTGTTAACCCCGGCATGTTAGCAGTTGGGTAATTGTTATATCAGGTAGGGTTCTTGTCGAAACGCCGGCCTGGAGTGCCGATGGTTTGTTCTACGTCTGCAATGTTGCGGCACGTGAATTTTGTGTTTAGCCTTGTGAGACAACGCCTCTTGATTCTATTTGCTTCGCTGAGCTCTCTAACTCGTGGCTATGTTAACGCTTCCGCATCTTTGATTTTTGTTTACCCATATTTTTATACTATTACACATCCATGTTTAGAGCTTGATAGCTCTAGTGTTTGACTTGCACTATTATTTACTTCGTGCTTGTCCTCTTCTTGCCTTGTCCTAGCGTCGCGACCTTGGGATTCCGTTCCGGGATCTGGGTCGGGTCGTCACATGTTGAGACCATATACTAATCTATTTTTCGTTGATTTTTCCTTGGTTTTTAGATAAAAGTGGTTAGGATTAACATTAATTTAGTCTCACTATTCTAATTTAGTGGATTTCTACGATATGCCATGTCAAAATAAGGTTTAAGGATGTATTGGGAAGTATGGTAGATCATTTATTATCAAAAAGTCATTAGGAACATTCGTTGAGACATCTCAAATTATAAAGTAGGAGTATTTATCCGAGATAGGGGGAGTAATAAAATTAGTGAGTGCAATATGAAAATTAAACAGATAATGAAAACATAAACAAAAATAAATAATTTTAATTATAGATTATTACATTATATAGAATAATTGTTATGGCTATATATATTTAAGCTCATTTCATCAATATAATATAAACAATATAAAAAACAATCTCAATTATGAAGTCATTCCCCTTCATAAATAAATGACTAAATGTGAGCTCTTTGTGTCCTCTTCCTCAATTGGAGGATAAAGTCATAAGCATGAAGGAATAGAGAGCATTACACTCTCCTTTTCTTAATGGAACATTACAAAATAAATTATACTTCAACAATTTAAACAAAATTTTATATTGACATGTATTTTATTCAATCCATTGTGTTTTGTGTGTATTTGCGCTTCCATTCAAAGCATCTCTGCCATAAAAATCAAACCCTAAAAATGAAATCCCAAAACAAATAAATAAAAACTACCCTAGAAGGTTCATATTTAGACGTAATGCACCTTGTAACTGCAACATTTTTTAAAATCGCACCTTCTATTTAGATGTTGTCGTTTCAATTGACGAAATCAGATATACTAGCATCGTGCCATAGACACGGACACGAAAATCTAGTTCCTTCTAAAAAAAGTTAGTGGTAATGTAGTGCCATTGCACCATTGCACCATTGCAACAAATGTTCCACTATGTCCATGTCCAACCATCGGTGACTTCATTAACTATGACTTTTTCGCTTTAGTCTCTTCATTTTGTTTTCGATTTTTCGATAATGTAGTGCAAAGAGTTTGGTTGTGCGGTGATTCTGACTTTCGTCTGTGATCTTTAAATTTTTTGTTACTATTTTCACATCAATTCTCAATATTTTTAGAATAATTGTGAGAGTATTTTTTTCGAATCTGATGAACGAAATAAAGACTTTTGATCATTGGATACAGTAAAGACTGCTCTTAAGTAGATTCAACTTAAATGGAGATGACCCATCTTGTCTTTAAAAATTAATCAGTTGATTGAATTGAACATGCACAATAAAGTTAATTTCGACTAGGGCTGTTTGGTTACAAATATTAGGTGATTTATACATGGTTAAACGCAGATCTCTATCTGATTTATTGCACTTATTCAAAAATTATACTAATTTGGAGAAATGTGACAAATGAGTGAATAGATGAATGTGCTCCTTGTGTGAGAGATGTTACACGACTTCGATTAAGCTTCTATCAAATTACCCTTTTAAAATTGTAATTTATTTGCTTGTTTGACAATTTTTTTTTACATTTATATGTTCATAAATAAAAAAACTGAATTTTGATTGGAAAAAGAAGTCACGCCGTCACTCTATAATCTTTCAAGTGATTAACACGTAAATATTGACTAGTTATGGAGCCCATGCTCCGTATGGGTTCTTTTGATAATAATACTAACATAATTTTTAAATGTGACATACATTTCTTCTTTTAATAATACTAGTAGTATACTTTTTAAAAATTTTAGGCATTATGATTTAAATGTTGGAATATAAAATCAACATCATTTTCAAACAAATGTGGAATATATATATATATATATATATATATATATATATATATATATATATATATATATATATATATATATATATATATATATATATATATGTGTGTGTGTGTGTGTGTGTGTGTGTGTGTGTGTGTGTGTGTGTGGAAGTCTTCTAACCAACGTGAGATACATAATAATAATAGTAAAAGTAATTTATTTTAATACTTTTGAAAGATACATCAATTATATTAATAATAATAGTAGAAGTCTTTTATCTTAAAACTTTTGAAACCAACATTATTTTCTATATAATATGAGATATATCTCTTCTATTGTTAGTAAAATAATTTTATCTACCAACTTTTAAACTAAAATAATTCTTTGTAACCAATGAGGAATAATTCATTTTTATTGGTAAGATTTTATTTTAGGATTTTTAAAGCTAACATCAGCTTCTAACAAATGTGAACATATATCTTCGTTTGTTAGTTTAGTAAAAGTCATTTATCTAAATACTTTTTAAACCAGTATCAATTTTTAACCAATGTTTGTTACATCACTTTTATTGGTAATTATAGTAGAGATCCATCTTACATTAGTTATAAATTAATGTTGCTTTTATAAATTATTAAAATACTCACCTAATACTTGTTGAAAAATTAGTGTTTTTAGTAAAAAAAAATTATGCAATTTGAGACACAAATTTATTTATGTGCCATTTGTTTGTTGGCAAAGGTAATTGTGCAAATGCGTTCTACTTAGTGAGAACATCAAAATGATATATTTATTTGTACAAATCGAGTTTTAGATGAATAAGATATCAAAACTTAAATTATGGTGTTAGAAATGAATCATTAGAATAAATTACTCACTCAATGCCAATATAATACTATTATCTCATATTGGTTAAGAAGCAATGTTAGTAGTAAAAGTCTTTTTATATAATATTTTCACTATTATTAACAATAGAATAGATTAATAGTAAATGATTAATATCACATTATCATATTAACTATTATTTTTAGCTAATAGCTAGAAAATGAAAATTTTCAAGTCAATTGATGTGGAGACTTAAGGATTCAACAATATCAAAAGTTAGGTGATGTGATACATCTCTTCTATTGATAATAAATTAAAAATTATTTTATCTAAAGACTTTTATAATCAATGTCTATTTCTAAATAACGTGAGATGCATCTCTTTGTAACCAATATGAGATACGTTATCTATAAACATTTTAAATCAATATCATTTTCCTAACCAATGTGAAATACATCTTTTATATTGGCAATAAGTTTTTTATAAAAACACTTTTAATATACACATCACTCTTTAATAATAGAAGATTTTGATCTTAAAAAAATTTTAAACCAACATTTCTTTCTATATAATGGGATACATCATTTATCTTCTCATCTCTTCTATTGATGATAAAAGTATAAGTTTTTTTTTATCTAAAGAATTTTTAAATAAACATCATTTTTTAACCAATGTAGGAGGTATCTCTTTTATTGGTAATAACAGTAATTTAAAACCAACATCAATTTATAGCAAATGTGTGATATATCTCTTCTATTGCTAATAATAGTAAAAAAAAAAAATTATCTAATCTAAAATAATTTAAAAATCAACATCATTTTCTAACCGATGTGAGATATACATCTTCAATTGGTAATAATAATAGAAGTCTTGTATCATTTTTTTTTTCCAGGAAGCAGGGGCGGCACCCTGCGCGATTTTATTAAAAATAAATAAGGGTACAAACTTGAGGGGGACAACCAGCCTTACCCTTATAATCGGGGGGACAGAGGAGCCTAACCTCGAAAGAGAAGAAAGCACAAAGGCGAAAAAGAGACCTAAGGAACACAAAAAAAGAGAACAAAACACAAGAGCCATTAAACCAGCCTTAACGAGCTAGGAATGCAGCCAAGACGATTAGCAGCCTTTAAGTGAACAAAAAGATCCTGCTTGATGAGTCTTATGACTTGAGATGAGGCGAGAAGAGATCCATCAAATATAGCACAGTTCCGATGCTTCCATAAATGCCAAAGAATCAAAGAAGGGATAAGAATATGAGAAGCATTTGATTTAGAAACCAACCACCAAGAGAAGCAGGCTTGAGGGATAGATAACTTGTGAGTGTGGATGCTGCAAACAACTAAAATACCTCCAAACCTCAATTGCAATGTGGCCGTGTGAAGAAACACATGAGAAAAAGTTTCAAATAAACCGATGGGCAACAAGCACACTTTGAAGCTAGAGAGAATCCTTTAGATGAGAGGGCTTCATCTATGGGAAGCTTGAGCTGAAAAAGCTTCCAAAGAAACACACTAATGCGGCTGGAGAGAAGCTTGGACCAGATGAAATTCGCCGAAAGAATAGTCGATTGATGACGCCTAATGGTCTGCCAGGCTGAAGAAAGGCTGAAGAGACCATTAGATGAAGCCGCCTAAACCGCCGAATCGAATTATCAGAGAGAGAAATCGTTGAGAATGGATGTAATTTATGGCTGAAAATGGAAGAAAGTTAGGAGCAAAATCATGTAGAACCGAGCTCGAAGCAAACAGTCTCGAACTTGATCCAAAGTACAGTTGTCCTGCCCGACAGATATATTGGGCAGCCACTTATCTAGCCAACAGAGCATTGACCATTACCGATATTCCATAAAATAAACTACTCACCACGGTTTGATGGCAAATGCCGCTAAACATGAGAGCCGTGAGTAGAGGCAAAGACAAGGATGAGACCGCAAACAAGATTTAGCTTTGAAGAACCGAATCCATAGGCTATCTTGAGTCCGAAATTTCCACCGAGATTTATAGAATAAGCTTTTATAATATCTCCCATAGATCGAATGCCCAAACCACCTTCCTTAAGCTGGTACAACATTTAACCCAAGCCACCCAATGCAATTTCGCTTTGGCCTCAATCGACCCTTAAAAAGTTAGCTAACATGGACTCAATTTGATTAACCACACCAAAGATGAGGATCAAGAACGCCTAAGATATAAACACCATGGATTGAAGCACATGGTTAATCAATGTAATACGCCAGTAAAGAAGATTACCCAACCAAGATTCTATCTTGCCCGAATTTTAAGAAGGATGTTATCAAAATATTTCTTTAATCGCTTCCCCACGTATAGCGGACAGCAGCCGTATAAATTAAAGGAAGAGGCTTCCAATTAAAACCCAAACGAAGAGCTATATTAGATCTGCGACTAGATGAAAGAGAAGGGCTAGAAACAAAATTACTCTTGGAACCATTAATTTTCTGACCCGAACAGCTCTCATAAAGAGACAGAAGCTCACGATGTTTCCTTAAAGAGGGACCAGCGCCATTACAGAAAATCAAAATGTCATCCGCAAAAGCAAGGTGCGAGACAATGGGGCAACCACTCTGCGTAGAGAAACTGCAGTGACGAGAAGAGGAATGAAGATCATTTAAAGCGCGACTAAGAACCTCCGCAGAGATAATAAAAAGACTAGGAGAAAGAGGATCTCCTAGTATTTTTAAAACCAACATTAATTTATAATCAATGTGGGATACATCTTTTATATTGTGCATAATAGTAAAATATTTTGTAACCAATGTGAGATACATATATTGTAAGAGTGGAAGCTTTTAGTCTAAAGACTTTAAAATCAAACTTTTCTTATTAAATAATGTGATATACATCTCTTTTATTGGTAAGAGCATCAAAATGATATACATCTCGTATCAAATCCTTGGTGTTTAACATGTAATAATTTAGGTGGCTTAACAATTTTACCCATGACACAAGTGTCCACAAATCTAGTCAATTGTCCAAACTCAACAACAACTCTATTGAACTTATTATCAATGTCATGGTGTTTAACATGTAACAATTCACCACACAACTTATTCTTCCAATAAATATTAAGATCATACCTTTGAGAAAATGTAGGATCTACAACAATTTATTTACCTTGTTGATATTCCTTCTTGAATCTCACAACTTCTTTTGGTGGTGCCTCTTGAAAAGTTTCTGAAAAAGAAACAATAGATTTTGGCAATACAACATTAACTTGATAAGTATCAAAATTTGTCTCACTTTCTTTTTATTTCTCACACTCTTTCTTTTGAGAGCACACACTAATTTTCCTATCCTTTTGCCCGGTTATCTCACATCTTTCACTAGTCTCTAAAACTGACCTCTCACGTTTTCACTCAAGCTCTCATTTTTCTTGGCTATCTCACAAAACTCACTTTTATCTCTAGCCAAACTCTCATTATTTTCACTTGAGCTCTCTTTTTTCTTGGCTATCTCACTCTCTTCACTTTGCTCTCTAGCCAAACTCTCTTTATTTTCTCTAAAACTCTTTTTTTTAAAGGCTTCTCTATTTTCTTTTCCTCGCTCTTCACTAGCTATTGAGCTTAACATCATAAAATTCTCATAAGCTTGTGTTAGAGTCAATGGTAAAAGCTTAATGGTTATTTGATTGTGTATAAATGAATGTCTTTTTGTGTTGCCATCATAATTAACACTCCTCTCAACTTGCCAAGGTCGCCCTAGCAATAAATAAGTTTGTCGTATTGGCACCACATCACACATCACCTCATCTTCATATCTCCTAATCTTGAACTTCACAAGCACTTGCTTGTTCACCCTCAACATACTTCCTCCATTTAAGCATTGCAACTTGTAGGGTTTAGGATGCTTGATTGTAGGTAACCCTAATTTTTCAACCATGGTCACACTAGCAACATTAGTACACCTATTTCCATCAATGATCACCCCACAAACTCGCTCTTGCACTTTGCACTTAGTAAAGAAAATTTTATCCTTTTCAATCTCTTCAACAGTTGGAACTCTCATTTCTAACATCCTCCTAACTACTATATTGCTTTCTCTCTCATCGCCTATTGGAAAAGGTTTAGGAGAATTTTTGTCACCCTTATTTACCTCCACTTCTTTTAGTCTTGAGTTGTTAATTTGCAACCGAAGATCCTCCCAATATTTCTCAAAATTAATTTTTTCATCTATTCTACGTCTTGGCACATCATTAGGTTCATTACCTCCCTCTCTTGTTCTTTTATTTCTTTCACTGTGAATTTTCCCAATCTCCTTCATTAGATCCTCCTTTTGCTCCCTCATAGTTTTATGCAAATCTCTCACAAAACCTTCCATATAAAGTCTCATATCAAAGGTAGGAACATCATTCTCACTTGTTTTAGACATCGTGTACCTGCAAGAAATTTTATTAGCAAAATCACCTCACCCACTCCCTTACGTGTATCGCTCAATTAATGTCACTCCTCTCGTGTTTACCTACTCTCCCTCACTTTCAATTCCTCCAAGTTTTAAAAGAACTAAGCAATTAAATAGTTATTAACAAAGCAAGCAAAACCAAGAAACTTAATCAATAAGAATCACGTGTAGAGAAAAGAAAATTAAGAGTAGAATTTCAAGGATGATGGGCTCAACGATTATTTTGAAAGAAGATTCAATTTTTTTAACTTTTGAATCTATATGGGCTGTCCCAAAAGAATAATACCACTAATTTTTTTCGAATGAACATGAGTAGTTTTTTTTTTGGATTTTTTGTATAGTAGAAGTTGTTTTCTCTCTCTTTTTTTTTTGTTGAAACTTGCTATGAACAATAACAAAAGCAAGTTTTTTTAAAAAAAAATTTATAATCAACCTATGAACAGTGACAACAGTAGTTTTTTTTAATTATTATTTATAACCCTAGAAGTTTTAGGGTTTGAAATAAACAAACAAAACACGAATTTTTAAAAGAACAAACTAAGTTAAGTATCCTAGTTTGAAGGAAGAAAAGAATCAAATAGATGAACTAAATAAGAACAATTTAAGTAAGATAGATTATGGAAACGAAACTTAGCTCTCATATCAAATGATATGATTCCTAGACGAGTACTCGCGATGGAGAAAATCAAAGAGCACGCAGCACGACAAGCGAAGAACGTCAATGAATTGATGGATTGTGACACCTTGACCCAATGCTACGGTCCGTTATTGGACGTGGTAGTCCGCGATCCAATTACGAGACGAACATGAACCTTGGTATAAGGAAGAACTCCACAATAGGGATGAATATCATATTGATAAGTTCGGTTTCGATTACTTAGCCTCTCACCAAATAATCACAAGTTCAATGAAGAACAAGGAGGTTTTGAAAAAACACTCAAAAACTATATTAATCAATAATCAAAAGTTATCTCAAAATAATAAGCCACAACCCTTATTTATATGGGTTGTAAATCCTAAACCTAAAAGTAAAAGGAAAAGTCTAAGTAGAATCAACTTAGGAAACTACTTAGAATCAACTTAGGAAACTACCTAAAATTCACTTAGGAAACTACTCAACTTACCTAATATATGTAGGCAACAATTAGGTAAGTTACCTAATCTATTTAAGAAATATAAATCCTCCAAAATAAGGAAAATCTACAAATCTCGTTTTTTGTAAATGGCCTAATTTTCAAAGTTACATTTTGGCCCCCATAAAGTATTCCTTTAGGCGTTAAGAGCTTCCAAAGTCATTGTATGACATTAACGAACATTTCTCGAGTCTTTAAATCATCATCCATGAAATCTAAGGCTTCATAACGCACGCTTGAATTTGTAGAGTAGCCATTGTAATAACCTGAATCTCCAATAAATCCACGAATTAAGTTTGTATAAAACTCTTGAATCTTCCAATCATACTCTACGCATTTAAATGACTTCATTTGATTTTTTTGACACTTGATATTTTGTTCAATCACGAACTCTTCATGCTTCCAATGCCTCTCCCTTGCTTGTGACAATCTTGGTTATTGGTTGGTGGTCAGAATCATATCATTTGGGAAGGTCCTTTTTAAACAACCTTATTCATTTTATCTTTTGGCAGGACAA
This sequence comes from Codonopsis lanceolata, assembly GCA_013146195.2. Classification (NCBI taxonomy): domain Eukaryota; kingdom Viridiplantae; phylum Streptophyta; class Magnoliopsida; order Asterales; family Campanulaceae; genus Codonopsis; species Codonopsis lanceolata. Next base: position 148,795,845 of record CM028379.1, on the reverse strand, counting down.
CATTAGAACCCATAAAATGAGCATTGATCGTAATATTTTGATTACCACACACACACACACACACATATACATACATACATACATACATATATATGTCTGATTACTAACAAAAATGAAAAGAAAACGTACGTTGACGACATGATTGTGGAATTCGAACGGTTTGAAATAACTACACTAGTTTGAGTCATTCTCGCTAATCCAGTTAATGGGCAACATGCAATCATGTGATTACGCGGGGGAGAATTGCATTATTAACAAAAAAAAGGGTTGATAAAACCATATGAAGTCTTCTTCGGTCACATCATGGCATTTATTGGGAATTACATTCCAAAGACAAATTAAAATGGATAGGTATGAGGCTATAAACCTAGTTCTTTGATTTTGTGGCAAGTTACTTGATTTGAGCTACCTTGAACAAGCCGAGGGACATACACTCCTTTTGAAATCAAATGCTTTGTTCGAGAATTCTCCAATGAGTGGTGTGGTTTTTGTAAGAGTGTTTGTGAGATTGTTTTTGGAGTTGTTGTGTTTAGGGGGGGAAAAAGGGTTTGAATACTAAAGGTATTGGGATGACTCTCAACTAGCTCAAGCGATCAACCACAAGACGTATGACCATTTATTCACTTTTAGATTATTTAAAATCATAACCACTTGTTAAAGAACCAATTATAAATTGAAATGACCGAGAAGGCCTCAAATACGCTACTCTGAGAACTGGGTAGGACGATATTCCAATTTATATCTTTTCATAGTTAATCCCTAGTTAACCTCGTTAGTTATAAATCCAATGAATCTAATCCAACCTTGATGGAATGCGACCAAATGCTAATAAACGATAAGAATACATGAGGATAATCACATGGTTGCATGCGTGTCTAAAAAATGGGATGCTAAAAATACAAAGCAAGTCATTATCGTCATCCTAAGCAAGTCATCGACAAAAACAATGGGTCGATTAAACCAAAAGGCTACCTTTTTTTTCTTTTTGTAGACCTTTCCCCTAAGAGGGCTTGTGAAGGGATACCAAAAGGCTACCTACATATCACATTAAGGGAGCTAAACCAACGTAGTACATATCGTCAAAAGAGCCGGAGCGCGAAACCCAAAAGGTAAAAACTTATAAAAGATTGTATTACTGGTATTTTCTATAAGACGAATCTTTTGACCCGACCCATCGTGTGTCGATGGGCTGAGCTGTGAGAGAACGAGGCCCCGTCTTACGAATTAAAATATGTTAGGCAGTCTCACTTAAGACATACTTAACCCAAAACGCATGGACAATGGTTTTTGGAAAGTGGCATATACCTGAGGGCATTGCCATCGATATTTGGAATGCAATGTGTAACCAATAAGGTATTGGCGAAGTTTGATAAGTAGTGCATGGCCAACAAGGCATTGACATTTGACACTTATTTTCAGAAAGTGGCATGGAGCCTGACGACATTAGTGTCAACTAGTTTTTGCACCCGTGCGTTAAACGCACAACATATATATTTTTAAATTAAATTATATATAAACAAAATGAATAGAAAAAACAAAATTAGAAGATGAACACATATCTTGAAATGAAAATCGATCAACACGTATTATTAAATGAAAATTGAATTATTTTGAACTTTTTACAGATCAAAATTGCTTCAATCCTTTCGTGATTTTGCAAGTTTGTTTTAATGTTTACACTGTCTTGTTGCACCTTGTGTATCAATGTTCTGGATATAATGAAATATGATTAAAATGATATCATGTACTTTGGTACTTGTGAATCATTGTGTGTTGTATATGAATCATTCAACATATACATCTACTAAATAGCCGATAAAAGATGTTATTAATTATTACGATGCATGAATATACATCGATATTTCAACCTTTGAAGTCATAATATGATAATTATCTCTTATTTCACATGTTCAATTTATTAATAAACATGATATTTTTATATTATAGTATTATGTAGCTATTTCGAGAATTATTTGTCATTTATGTGTCTCTATATACACACATGAATATGTAGCAAATAGTTTACCAAAAAACATGAACTAAATTTGCACAATTTGTTTTGGATGTACTTGAACAAAAAAAGGGAAATTTGATAAACAAATATGATTAATTAACCTTACCACTATATATTTTTTTTACCGAAAACGATACTAAAATTTGCATCATTTGTGTTTTAAATACTTCAACCAAAAAATGGAAATTGATAAACAAATATGGTGAGTTAATTTTACCACCATAAAATATTTATAAATTTGTTTTGTGGAAGTTTTTGTCACTAATTTAGATAACATCAATTGTAGATATAAATTGTAATTTGTAGTTGCTTGTTGTGATATATGTATCTGCCATGACTATCAAACACTGAAACATTTGATATGTAGTATAAACAAATAAGTTGTCTATTTATCACTTTGCAAATACAACACTAAAAGTTATATTTTTAGATTAAATAGTTGATAAAAGAGGAAATCATAATATATAGGAGTATAAGTTTTATACTTCCATCAACATCAACAATGATCAAAGTCATAGTATTTTTGGTAAAAAGTAATGTTAAAATATCCAAATGATTAAATTAGATTTATTTTTCAAAATTTTAGAGACTACTTTTGAAGGTTCACTAATAAGTAATACACACACGCACGCACACACACACACACACACACACACACACACACACATATATATATATATATATATATATATATATATATATATATATATATAAAGCTGGTGAGGAGCACTATGGTTGTGTCACCTCACCATCTTTGGATAAATCTTCATTCTAAAGCATCCATGTGGAAGCTTTAAAAACTTTTGGTTTTCTAGTCATTAACTAATAATAATACATAATAATAATCAAAATCAATATGATAAGGGGTATTAGAATTAGTATATATAACTTCTTCTATTGTCAATAGTAGAAAACTTATATATTAAAAACTTTTACAACTAACATTACTTCTAACCAATGTGGAATAAAAACACTAATTTTTCAACAATAGAAGAGATGTATACCACATTTGGTTAGAAATTGATGTTGGTTTTAAAAATAATATTATTAAGTACCAATAGAAAGTTTTATAGACATTAGCTAACAATAATACATAATAATAATCAATATGATAAGTGGTATTAGTATTAGTATATATAACCTTTTCTATTGTTAATAGTAGAAAACTTATATTTAAAAACTTTTAAAACTAACATTACTTCTAACCAATGTGGGATAAAACTCTTCAAGATTAGATATTATTTATAATGACTCACTTTTAACATCATACTTTAAGCTTTGATATTTATTCATCTAAAATTTGATTTGGACAAATAAATATATCATTTCGATGTTCTTGTCGAGTATAATACATTTGCACAATTACTTTTGTCAACAAACAAATGACGCGTAAAGAAATTTGTGCCTCAAGTTGCACAATTTCTTTTATTAAAAATACTAATTTTTTAATAAGTATTATACTTTAAGTCTTAATATCTTATTCATCCAAAACTCGATTTGGATAAATAAATATATCATTTTGATGCTCTCATCGAGTAGAATACATTTGCGCAATTACATTCGCTAACAAACAAATGACATGTAAGGAAATTCGTGCCTCAAGTTGCACAATTTCTCTCACTAAAAACACTAATTTTTTTTAACAAGTATTATACCTTAAGTCTTGATATCTTATTATCCAAAACTCGATTTAGACAAAAAAAAATCATTTTGATGCTCTCACCGAGTAGAATACATTTGCGCAATTACCTTCGCTAACAAACAAATGACACGTAAAGAAATTAGTGCCTCAAGTTGCACAATTTATTTCACTAAAAACACTATTTTTTTCAACAATTGAAGAGATGTATCCCACATTGGTTAGAAATTGATGTTGGTTTTAAAAATACTATTATTAAATACCAATAGAAGCAATGCATCATACATTGGTTGGAAAGTGATGTTAATAAATTTGTGCCTCAAGTTGCACAATTTGTTTCACTTAAAAACACTAATTTTTAATTAGTATTATACTTTAGGTCTTGATATCTTATTCATCCAAAACTCGATTTGGACAAATAAATATATCATTTTGATGCTCTCACCGAAGTAGATCACATTTGCGCAATTATCTTCGCCAACAAACAAATGACACGTAAAAAATTCATGCCTCAAGTTGCACAATTTCTCTCACTAAAAACACTAATTTTTTTAATAAGTATTATACTTTAAGTCTTGATATCTTATTATCCAAAACTCGATTTAGACAAATAAATATATCATTTTGATGATCTCACTGAGTAGAACACATTTGCGCAATTACCTTCGTCAATAAACAAATTACACGTAAAGAAATTTGTGCCTCAAGTTGCATAATTTCTTTCACTAAAAACACTAATTTTTCAACAATAGAAGAGATGTATCCCACATTGGTTCGAAATTGATGTTGGTTAAAAAAATACTATTATTAAGTACCAATAGAAGAAATGCATCATACATTGGTTGGAAAAGTGATGTTGATTTTCAAAATCATTTGATCGATTTGATAAAAGACTTTTACCATTATTACCAATAAAATATGCATATCTCACATTGGTTAGAAAATGATGGTGAGTTTAAATTATTTTATATTACTACCAATAAAAGAGATGTATAACACATTGTTTTAAAAGAAAATGTTAGATTTTAAAGTCTTTAAACTAAAGACTTTAACTTTTATAAGAGATGTATCTCACATGGTTACAAAATATTATACTATTATTACCAATAGAAGAGATGTATCACAGATTGGTTAGAAATTGATGTTTGTATTACAAATACTATTATTAATTACTAATTGAAAAGATGTATCATACATTGGTTAGAAAGTGATGCTGGTTTTCAAAGTTTTTTGATAAAAGACTTCTACCATTATTACCAATAGAAGATGTAAATCTCAAATTGGTTAAAAATAATGTTGATTTTCAATTATTTTAGATTGTATAAAAGACTTACTATTATTAGCAGTAGATGATATATATCACACATTTGTGATAAATTGATGTTGGTTTTAAATTACTATTATTACCAATAAAAAGATAAATCTTACATTGGTTAAAAAGTGATATTAATTTTAAAAGTCTTCAAATAAAAAGGATTCTACTTTTATCATTAATAAAAGAGAAGAGAAAAGAAGAGATATATCTCATTATATAGAAAGAGATGTTGGTTTTAGATATTTTTTTTAGATAAAAAACTTCTTATTACTATTACCAAATGATGAGATGTATTACACATTGGTTAGAGAGTTATGTATTATTAAAAGTCTTTTTATAAAAGACTTAATACCAATAGAAAAAATATGTATTTCACATTAGTTAGAAAAGTGATATTTGTTTAAAATGTTATTAGATAATATACATCACATTGGTTACAAAAAGATCCACATTATTTAGAAACATATATTGGTTATAAAATTCATAGATAAACAAATTTTTATGTTATCTAAACATATATAAAAGGAGAGGAGCAAGATTTGGAAAGTTCCCACGAAAAGTGACTTTTCAAATTTAGAAGCACTTTAATTTATATATAAGCCCCTTTTTACATTAGAAATTAAAAATATTAAATATCATTATTATGGTTGATTGGATAAATGATTCCAAAACCTCTTCACATTCTTATTTAGTATATTAAGAAAAATATGCATAGTAGAAACATGAGAGATAACAAAACCAAGTTTTTTTTGGCAATTTCTTTGCATCAATATCCAGGCCAGAAAAAAATAAATATGAAATAAAACAACGATTTTGAAACTAAATCATATACACACACTTTGAAGTAAAACTAATTCACAGACAATCAATTAATAATAATACCAAGATCTGACAATTTTTTCTCTATTTCATCATAACCAAAGTTATTATTGAAAAAAAATCTATAAATTGAGATAGGACCAATTTTTTGAGATATCAATGACTACATGTAAAAAAAAAAAAAAAAGAAAACCGATAATTTTTATTTTTTAGTTACTTATACATGTTAAAAATTCAGATATATAAAAAAAAATGCGATGATGAAATTAATCAACATTCAGATCGAATTTGTTTGTTAGTTGAACTAAATCACAATTAAAATTAATAAATGTTTGAAGTTAAACAAAGTTTTTGAAATATTTTTGGAATTATGAACATACCAACAAGTTTCCTAAGTCGGTGGTCATAGCTTTCGTTGTCGGACTTTCTTTAGGTGGTAACCTTGAGGTTCGTCATCACGCAAAAAATGCGAATTTTTTTCAATGTGTGGTGAAACTAAGGTAAAAGTGTTTTTCGCTATATACATCAACTAAAACAACGTGGTTTTATGAGTGTTTACTGGTCATGGGTCCAAAAGTTATCCATAACACGGTTTAAACCAAATTTTTCGATGTCTATCCATCGATCGTTTGAATTTTTGTTCATTTTCCATGACCATCTCCTACATTTTATTTTCCTTGGTTATATACTATTTTAATTATTTTTTATTTATGTCTGATTTTTAAATTGAACCATAATACTTGAATTATTTTGTAAAAAATTACCAATTTTGAAAAGTGTAGTTTTTAAGGTTTTATGACAAAACATGTTAGTATATCACAAACAATTTGCCTTTGTCCGATATTATATGCGCTATCATTTTTTTAATATTAATGTAACTTTTATTTATATATATTTATTTGTATATATTTTAATATCATTTTTTAATTGAAAAACACATGTGAATTTAAATTTTGTTGAGACTCTGAGTAGAGAATGAGAGAGAAAGTGTTCCATTGTTTAGAATTGGAATTGTGGGCTTCAATGTAAATTTTATTGTTTATATCAGAAAAATATTAGAATTTGAATTGAACTGAAATTCTTAATATTTTTATTCTATAAATTGATTTTTTTTCTCCAAAGGTAAAACATTTTTAAACCTAAAGACTATTGATTTTCATTAATTTTTTTTATTTCTATTAATTTGCTTATACGTTTAGATTTTTAATTGAACTCTACATGAAAGCCAAACAAAATAATCTTAATTTTAATATTAAAAAATTATGATATTCAATTATACACATCAAACTCATAATCTTTATGTTGCAATCATTTGTGTATTTTATTAACACTAAAGTTTTAACTATTGTATTGATATGAATATAGGCTCCGTGCATCACACGAGTGCTTTGATTATTATTTTATATGATCAACTTCAATTTTTATTGTACAAAGTAAACTGTTTTGGTCAAAGATATTTCACTTCGATATCAATTTAAAAATATGTTAAAACATTTATTGTTTTTATTCATATAATTTTCTATTATTTGTTTTATATACATATTGAACTCGTGATTTTTCATATAATTATTTGGTTATATGGTTATCATTAAAATTTTATATTATTTTTTTATATCAAAATTGAGTCGTGCATTACACAGTTGTGTCGTAGTATATATAAAAACAAAAGTGCATAATTTTTATAAATTTCCTACCAAAACTTACTTTTCAAAAATGGAATAACTTATGTTCTGTTTATGTCAATTTTTTTAAAAAAAATTGAATTTGAGAAATGTCATTTAATGATGCTGACAGAAACTATTCCAATTGAGTTTACGTTTTTTATTTGGAGAATTAAATTTGGAAATGACATATAACTAATTACATACCAAAGCCATATAACTATTAAATATTACACAAAAATAAAGTAGAAATCAAATTTGTAGGCAAGCTATTCATAAGTCAGACAGAGTTCATGCGCATATAACTAATTACAAACAAAATCAATATATAAAAATAATTCGTAAAAAAGACATTTATTAAAAAATATTGAATAACTTAGTATTATTATAAATAAATAATAAGTAAATAAAAATACTTATGATTGTTTTTAATATATCTTGAAATACAGTTCTATAATATTAAAAAAAACAAATAAAAAATACTCATGAGCCTGACTTTGTTTGTTTTTTTAGTTTGGGTATGTCTTAGCTTAAATTATCACTAGATTTTTTGTCAGTGCTTATGACACGGTGTTAGTATGAAACTTATTCAATGTATGAAGCAGACAATATGTAAATGAATTGATATATGCTTGAGATTTTGTAAATATCAGATGAATGTACACTACACAACTGAAAAGAAGACAAAACTCAATAAGCTAAACAAAAAAAAATATTACATTTTATGATGGTCCATTATAAATAAGTAAGAATATCGAGAACTTTATGTCATGTTCAAATTAGAGTGACATTTTCTCTTTTTTTTTTGTTAATTATTTATGTAATTGAAAATTGAACTTCAATATATAAGTTATGTTATTGAAAGAGATACATGTTTTTTTGTGGTTTCAATTAAATAGTCATATAAAAATTAAGATGCAATTTTTTTTAATTACATCACATCAATGAACAATACATATTCTCGAAATCTCAAACTGTGAGTTAAATTTGAACGATACATAATCGTGAATATTTCAATTGAATTATATTTCAAATCTCAAACCGTGAGTTAAATTTGGCGTCAACTCAAATAATGTTGTTTAGTAACATAGTCTATTCACTTTAGTTATTAATGACACGAGATTAATTGTTATAAGTGATAAATGCTTTTAGAAGGTTGAGTTATTTCAAGATAATCGGTGGATAATTTTCTTTTGATTCCAAGAATGTCAACGATACTATTTGATCCTATAATTTCTTTCAAATTCGGATAAAACATTTTTTTTGATTATGTTTTACGCAATGTCTATGAATAAAAACCATGGTAAGTCATTGTCTAATATAAGACTCTATTTGAAAACATGTTTTGCTTATCATAA
>CM028379.1:148536669-148786939 GCA_013146195.2 Codonopsis lanceolata | reverse complement strand
TTGTTAAAGTTCTCGAGGAAATTTGCTTCGCAGAGTCACAAGATCGTAACGCAACACCGGCGACGGGACGACTTCGAAAATCTTCAGCAAAAAAGTTGCGAGCTTTCTCATTCTCTCTAAAAAATCTGCTGGCAAGCGTAAAAACTGAAATGGGCGCCGCGGTTTTAAATAGAGAAAACTCCAGATCGTCTTGAAGTCGAAAAGACGATACTCCGCCGCCGAACCACGCACGCTCATTGTAGTGCGGGCCCTGACTAGAACTGCTTTTCCGGCCACTTCTGACGGCTTGCGCTCGCCGTCCGCCGCTGCAGAACCACTCAGTGAAAGGCTTCTCTGGCACGCCTCGGCTGACAGTTGTAAAAAGTTCTCGGAACTTCTAGAAGTTCGCCAGCCCGATCATCATTGGGGGCAACTTCGATACATTCTGCACGCTCCTCGCCTCGAGCATAAATACTCGCCAGGCGCAAAGCTAGGGGCCACTGATACACCCAGCCCAAGTCTGGTCACGAGCAGAGCAGGAGTTGCCATCACGGGCCGATCACGAGCATGGGCCTTGAGAGGCCCGCAGGCCCAGCGAGCATAAAAAGAGCAACCCCATACAGCGAGCATGACGTTCCTGACCCAGCTTGGTCGGACACAGGCCTGGCCTGTCCGATCAGGGGCCTTGCCCGGGAATTGGGATCAACTCATATACCTCATCTACCATGCAGACGAGCAGGGCCTTGCCCGCTCATTCCTCATCGAGCAAATACACCAAGTAGCTTGCCCGCCAAGACACGGCCACAAGTTATCATATGCAGGCAGGACACTTGCTTTATTCATCCCTGATATCACGCAATAAGTATATCAACGTAGAAATCTAGAGTTTCACTCCTTGTGGAACAAGGTGACTACGAAACCAAATCCTACCCGGATTCAACACATGAGGGCCAATAAATACTCTCAAGTCGCGTATACACCTCAAAGGTACATGCTCTCCATACACTCTGCCTCTTCCTTGAGTTACGGTATTGTTCTCATACACGGTGTACTTACTCTCACGCCGGAGGGGTTTGGCGAGGCCCCTTGCACTTCCACTTCCACCTCGAGGTTTTCTCGTGCTCTCACCAAAGTTCGAAGGCAATACAAGCCCAGATATCCCACCCAAAGAAGGCGGACTACCAAGCTGAGGATTTTGCCACATCATTTAGTATATTAAGAAAAATATGCATAGTAGAAACATGAGAGATAACAAAACCAAGTTTTTTTTGGTAATTTATTTGCATCAATATCCAGGCCAGTAAAAAATAAATATGAAATAAAACAACGATTTTGAAACTAAATCATATACACACACTTTGAAGTAAAACTAATTCACATACAATCAATTAATAATGATACCAAGATCTGACAAATTTTTCTCTATTTCATCATAACCAAAGTTATTATTGAAAAAAAAATATATAAATTGAGATATGACCAATTTTTTGAGACAGCGAGCTACATATATATAAAAAAGAAAAAGAAAACCGATAGTTTTTTATTTTTTAGTTACTTATACATGTTAAAAAATTCAGATATAAAAAAGTACTGATGATGAAATTAATCAATATTCAGATCGAATTTGTTTGTTAGTTAAACTAAATCACGAATTAAAATTAATAAATGTGTTTTGAAGTTAAACAAAGTTTTTGAAATATTTTTGGAATTATGAACATACCAACAAGTTTCCGGTAAGTCGGTGGTCATAGCTTTCGTTGTCGGACTTTCTTTAGGTGGTAACCTTGAGGTTCGTCATCGCTGCAAAAAAATGCGTAATTTTTTTCAATGTATGGTGAAACTAGAGTAAAAGTGTTTTCTTTTCGTTTATATGTATCAACTAAAACAACGTGGTTTTATAAGTGTTTACTGGGTCGCGGTCCAAAAGTTATCCATAACACGGTTTAAACCAAATTTTTCGATATCTATCCATCGATCGTTTGAATTTTTGGTTCATTTTCCATGACTCATCTCCTACATTTTATTTTCCTTGGTTATATACTATTTTAATTATTTTTTCTATATGTCTAATTTTTAAATTGAATCATAATACTTGAATTATTTTGTAAAAATTACCAATTTTGAAAAGTGTAGTTTTTAAGGTTTTGTGACAAAACATGCTAGTGTATCACAAACAATTTGCCCTTTGTCTGATATTATATGCGCTATCATTTTTTTAAATATTAATGTAACTTTTATTTATATATATTTATTTGTATATATTTTAATACCATTTTTTCATACGAAAAACACTTAAGTAAATTTAAATTTTATTGAGACTTCGGAGTAGAGAATGAGAGAAAGTGTTCCATTGTTTAGAATTGGAATTGTGGGCTTCAATGTAAATTTTATTGTGTATATCTAGAAAAAATATTAGAATTAGAATTGAACTGAAATTCTTAATATTTTTATTCTATAAATTGATTTTTTTTCTCCAAAGGTAAAACATTTTTAAACCTAAAGACTATTGATTTTCATTAATTTTTTTTATTTCTATTAATTTGCTTATACGTTTAGATTTTTAATTGAACTCTACATGAAAGCCAAACAAAATAATCTTAATTTTAATGTTAAAAAATTATGATATTCAATTATACACATCGAACTCATAATCTTTGTGTTGCAATCATTTGTGTATTTTATTAACACTAAAGTTTTAACTATTGTATTGATATGAATATAGGCTCCGTGCATCGCACGAGTGCTTTGATTATTATTTTATATGATCAACTTCAATTTTTATTGTACAAAGTAAACTGTTTTGGACAAAGACATGTCACTTTGATATCAATTTAAAGATATGTTAAAACATTTATTGTTTTTATTAACATAATTTTCTATTATTTGTTTTATATGCATATTGAACTCGTGATTTTTCATATAATTATTTGGTTATATGGTTATTATTAAAATTTTATATTATTTTATTTATATCAAAATTGAGCCGTGCATTACACAGTTGTGTCGTAGTATATATAAAAACAGATGTGCATAATTTTTAGAAATTTCCTGCCAAAACTTACTTTTCAAAAATGGAATAACTTATGTTCTGTTTATGTCAAAAAAAAAAAATTGAAATTGAATTTGAGAAATGTCATTTAATGATGCTGACAGAAACTATTCCAATTGAGTTTACGTTTTTTATTTGGAGAATTAAATTCGGAAATGACATATAACTAATTACATACCAAAGCCATATAACTATTAAATATTACACAAAAATAAAGTAGAAATCAAATTTCTAGGCAAGCTATTCATAAGTCAGACAGAGTTCATGTGCATATAACTAATTACAAACAAAATCAATATATAAAAATAATTCGTAAAAAATACATTTATTAAAAAATATTGAATAACTTAGTATTATTATAAATAAATAATAGGTAAATAAAAATACTTACGATTGTTTTTAATAGATCTTGAAATACAGTTCTATAATATTTAAAAAAACAAATAAAAAATACTCATGAGTCTGACTTTATTTGTTTTTTTAGTTTGAGTCCGTCTTAGCTTAAATTATCACTAGATTTTTTGTCCGTGCTTATGACACAGTGTCAGTATGAAATTAAACTTATTCAATGTATGAAGCATACAATATGTAAATGAATTGATATATGCTTGAGATTTTGTAAATATCAGATGAATGTACACTACACAACTGAAAAGAAGACAAAACTCAATAAGCTAAACAAAAAAAAATTACATTTTATGATGGTCCATTACAAATAAGTAAGAATATCGAGAACTTTATGTCATGTTCAAATTAGAGTGACATTTTCTCTTTTTTTTGTTAATTATTTATGTAATTGAAAATTGAAATGCAATATATAAGTTATGTTATTGAAAGAGATACATGTTTTTTCGTGGTTTCAATTAAATAGTCATATAAAAATTAAGATGCAATTTTTTTAATTACATCACATCAATGAACAATACAACAATACATATGAACGATCATAATCGTGAATATTTCAATTGAATCTCAAATCTCCGTGAGTTAAATTTGAAGGTTGGAACTCAAATAATGTTGTTTCGTAACATAGTCTATTCACTTTAGTTATGCAATGACACGAGATTAATTGTTATAAGGCTGAGAAACCATGTTTTAGAAGGTTGAGTTATTTCAAAGGTCAATTCTGATAGTACTCTTTTGATTCCAATAATGTCACTGATACTATTTGATCCTATAATTTCTTTCAAATTCCAGATAAAACATTTTTTTTGATTATGTTTTACGCAATGTCTATGAATAAAAACCATGGTAAGTCATTGTCTAATATAAGAATCTATTTGAAAACATGTTTTTGCTTATCATAAATTGTATATAGCTTTGTTTAGAGTTACTATGTGATATTTATAGTTGCAATAGCCGTACATGTTGAACGAAAATTATTGTATATAAAAAGTATTCCAAAATTTGTATTATTTTTTTCAAATTTATAGGATTTTCTATATTTAATTTTAATGTTTATTATTTTTTGTTTATTTTATTAATATTCAAAAAAATTAATTACACATTATTCAACTTTAATTTAGTATATAATTTTATACACATATACAATCCGTGCAACGCACAGGTGCATCACTAGTTATCAATACAAGAGATGTATCACACATTGTTTACAAAAAGATGTTGGTTTCAAGACTATTTAGATAAAATACTACTACTATTATTATTTTTATGTTATAATCAATAGAAGAAATGTATCCCACATTGTTTAGAAAAAGATGTTAGTTTTAAAAGTCTTATAGTAAATACTTTTACTCTTATTGCCAATAAAAGATATGCATATCACATTGTTTAAAAATAAATGTTAGTTTAAAAAGTCTTTAGAGTAAAGACTTTTTGTTACAAATAGAATAGATGCATGTATTTCACATTGGTTACAGAGTATTCTACTATTATTATCAATAGGAAAGATGTATCACACATTTGTTATAAATTAATGTTGGTTTTAAAAATACTATTATTACCAATAGAATAGATGTATCATATATTTGGTAGAGGGTAATGTTTGTTTTTAAAGTCTTTAGATATAATACTTCTACCATTATTATCAATAGAATTTGTATATCTCACATTGGTTAGAAAGTGATGTTGATTTTAATTTTAGATAAAAGACTTTTACTATTATTACTAATAAAAGAGATATCCTACATTTGTTAAAAAATGATGTTGGTTTTAAAAGTCTTTAGATAAAAGACTTTTACTTTTATCATCAATATAATAGAAGAGATGTATCCCACATTATTTAGGAAGAGATGGTGGTTATAAAATTTTTAAAATAAAAGACTTCTACTATTATTACCAAATGAGGATATGTATTACACATTGGTTAGAGAGTGATGTTGATTTTAAATATTTACAATTATTAGCAATAGAAGAGGAATATTTCACATTGGTTATAAAAGTAATATTGACTTAAAAAGTTTTTAGATGATGTATCTCACATTGGTTACAAAGAAATGTATCTCACATTATTTAGAAATGAGTATTGGTTATAAAAGTCCTTAGATAAAGACATTTTTTGTTATTAGCAATAGAAAATATGTATCCACATTGTTTATAAATGAATGTTGGTTAAAAAGTCTTTTATCTACTACTATTATTACTAATAGAAAATATGTATACCACATGATTAAAATGTGGTGTTGGTTTTAAAGTCTTTAGATAAAAAACCTAAACTTTCATTATCAATAAAAATATAAAATAAGTATCCCACATTGTTTAAAAATGAATTATGATTTTAAAAGGTTTTAATAAAATGACTTATAATATTATTATCAAGTTAAATGATAATTTTAAAAGTCTTTCGATAAAAAAATTACTATTATTATTAATAGTAATTATGTATCTCACGTTAGCTATAAACTTATATTAATTTTAAAAGTATTTAGGTAAAAAAATCGTTTAATATTAGTAACAATAGAAAAAAAATATAATTATGGAAGAGATTAATAATCTAATTATAATATCAAAAAATTATATTATATCTAATATTATTATCTAGTATGAAAGGAAAGAATTAAAAATAGTATGAAAGGAAAGAATAAAAATTTGAAATCTAGAAAAAAATACTTTAAGATTATGTTGTTGAATAAAATTTTATGAAGACTATTTTAAAAAAGTTATGTATAAATATATAATATTTGTATATATATAATGATAAATGTATTTTCCTCTCACGCTCCTCCCTATTTTCTCTATCGCTTTTAATTATGTTTAACATTTTTCTCTCTTTAAACATAAAAAATAGTAACTAAAACAAAAATAATTTGTATATATATAATGATAAAGGTACATTTTTCCCTCCAAAATCTAACATTTAAATTATTGACTTTTGAGTTATCATTTATCTCTCCTATCCTCTCTCCTATTTTCTCTCTTTCTCTTTCTCTCTCCGTCTCTCTAAACCATTTTCTCTCTTTTAATTATGTTTAATAAACATAATAGTTAAGTCAAGAAAATAAAAATATAAGAATTAGTAAAATAAAAATTAATTTATGGAGCAGTCACTATAAAATAAAAGTTGGAAATCAACAAAACAAAAATAATTTAAACGGAGGTTAGTAAAATAAAATAATTTAAAAAGTTTAAAACAAATTCTTAAAAATATATATGTAAAAATAAAAATATTAAAATAAAAAATGATAAAACAAAAAACAAAAATTTAAATTGAGTTATATAAAAATATTATTATTTCATAAAAACTAATAAAAATAAAACAAAAATAATAGTTCACGAAATCAATAAAACAAAAATATAATGGAATTAGTAAAATCAAAATAATTTACGGAACAAAAATAATAGTTACGATAAAATAATTTTGTTATTTCGATTTTAGCTTATTTTCTTATCGAAGTTAATTTATTCATAAAATACAAATATAATTTAATAAAAGTAATCAAATATAATTTAATAAAATAACTTATTTAGAATAACTTATTTAGTTGATAAAATTCAAGGATAAAATTCAAGAATAGTATAAAGTGTTGTTGAATTGACACTTAAAATTGTTGTTCGGTAGTGCTTCTTGAGAAATATTGACCATGTTGCATTGTGCGATGGAAAAAGACTAATCATCATAAATCTTGGTGATCACATTTTAAAACATTTTTTTATGAAAGGAAGGAATGTTGGAGAAAGATATCAATATTTTTTATGATGTATGACGAGTTGAGACTTTAATCATGTTATTAAATAAAAAGAAAAAACTTGTTGATTTCAAATTCAGGAGAATAATAATATTTGCAATGACAATTAACAAGTCAAATCAATATTTTAGGTCTCTTCTTGAAGAAAGATATTTAGCCATGGTTTCGCAAAAGCGTAACAAATTATTTTAATTTGAAGATATTGATATGCGGTGAAGATGAAAAATCATCTAATAAAACAACAAATGTTGTGTATAAGGAAATTTTTTAGAATCTATAATGATTATTAATATACTGATGTATATTTGTTAATAAATTGATTCTTCTTATTTTATCCTTTAAAATTTTTTATCCTCTTTATTTTGTTTATGTACGATTTAATTGAAAAAAAAAGATAACATAATCGTGCATTTAACGCACGGGTTAACAAAACTAGTTATATACAAAGATTTTGGAAAGTAGTGTGAAATCAATTGAGAATTACTGCTAATTTTTATAATGTAGCACATAAATCGAGTGGAGCCCAACTTTTAATCCTTCTCAAATTATGTTCGTCTTAACAAATGCCACAAGCTCATAAGAATGGAGCGTAAAACTTAAATTGCGTAGGAAGAGAGATAGAGAATAAGCTAATAAAGGGTATATTGTGTCAAATGATGAGCCTAATATCATAAAACCAAACAATTTATAGTAGGAGATATCAATAATAAGCTAGCGGACCAAAATGAAGAAAAATCAAGATAATAAAACAATGAGATTAAAGGGCACGAAATTTCATATTATAAAACAAATGACATTAAATGGAAGAAAAGTTTAAGATCATAACAAAATTAAATTGCCAAGAATAATAGAGCCTAAATTGCCAGAAAAATCATACGCGTGTGTACACCTTTGACCATAAAGTATAAAACCTTATGTTATGGAAAAATGGTTAATTTTGTCATTATATTTTGATCAATCTTCACATTTTGCCACTATACTATTTTTTGAGCAAAAATGTCATCGTACTTTTAAAATAAAATGTAATTTCGCCACTATCCCTAACTGTCATCTAATTTATAACAGAATTAGTTTCAGTTGTCTCCCCTAAGGTTTTTTTTTTTAAAATATTGAAAGATTCTTAATGATTGTTGATGTTAAAAGGTTGATGATTTTTTGGTTTTTAATAGTAATGGGGTCTCTCTTTTTTTCTTTTAGGGGTTACAACAAATATTTTATGGACAAAAAACTAAAGAATGAATGAAATATAAACATACAAATAAGAAGAAAAAATAGACTGCCTAAATAAAAAATAATATAAAAATATTTAAATTAATATATATATATATATATATTGTTTTAATGAATCATATAATAAAATTATAATAAATAATAATAAAAAGGTAATGAGTTTAAAATAAATCCAATTAATTAATAAAATTTGAAAGTTACATCTAGTCATTAACACTCATTCGTTGAATTTAATTAAATTCATAAAGATAATTAACTCATAACTTATTTTTTGTATTAACATTTTTTCAAAATCCGTGATAATTGGAATTATAAAGATAAGATTACAAAAAATGTTAATTCAACCTATAACAGCTAGGATGAAAATTTTGATTTGTTAAAAAATATTTTTTCATAAATAATTTTCTTATTTTATAAGAACTAGTTTTTAACAATGTTTTATTAATGATTCATTTCTTTCATATTTTATTTAATTTTTTATTAATTTATCAAAAAGTTTTAAATAATGTATTTTATTTTTAAAAATAATTCAATAATGTATTAACAAATTAATTAAATAGTTATTAAATACATTGCATTAATTTATTAATTGATTATGTAATAATTTAGTAAATAAATTATTAAATATTTTTTTGATAAAAAATGATAGCCACCTTCACACGTGTGGTGAATCTAATACGTTAAATTTTAGAATAATTTAATCTCATTCAATAGTAAATAACTTTTGTCAATTATGAGCGATTTACTCAACATTATGTACTATAGATATTTTTCTCTTACTTTTTATTTATGCAATTTTTTTTTCTTATTTGTTTTATTATATTTCATTCATTATTTTCTTTTCTTTGTTCATAAAGTATATTTTTTAACCTCTAAAAGAAAAAGAATCTCTTATAATTTAAGAACCAAAAAATAATTTAATTTTTAACTTCAACTATCATTAAAGATTTTCTAACATTTTAAAAACCTTAGATGAGGTAATTGAAATTTTGAATCGAATGATTGTTCGGGATATTGGCAAAATTACATCTTCCTTCAAAAGTACAATGACATTTTGTTGAAAGCATAATACAATGGTTAAATATAAAAAATTAGTCTAAGGACAAAATTAACAATTATTTCCTAAGAGCATCCACAATGTGGGTTCTTCGATAAGTTTCCAACCAAAAAAAAAAAGAAAAGAAAAGGTTTTTCCACATTATGGGAGTTCTCAACTATGAGTTCTCCAATTTTGGGTTCCTAAATACCTTAATTTGGATACCAGTTCCTGGCAAAAAAAAAATCCTTCCAAACCTACTTCCTCTATCCACGCATGAGAGCCACATACTAATCTGAATGGTGCGTTCGGTGCATGCGTTAGAAATGTGCGTGAAGGAGACTCCTTTCGTTTGTCTAACCCCCTTCCCGCCCTGCCACCGTTGGCAGCATGGTCCCCCGCTCTCTGCACAAGCACCCTCCAGTCTCATTTTTTTGTTCCTTTCTCTTCTTTGATCTTCATTTTTTTCCTTTATTTCACCGATTTTTTTTTCTTTTCCAATTTTTTTTTGTTTTTTTCCCTTTTTTGAAAAAGTTTGTTTGTTTTTAATTTTTTTTAAAAAATATTTTAAAAGAGTATTTTGTTTTTTTTTTTAGTTTTTTTACTTTTTTGAAAAGTTTTTTGTTTTTTATAATTTTGAAAAAGTCATTTGTTTTTTTTACTTTTTTTGATTTTTTAATAATTTTGAAAAAATCTTTTGTTTTTCTACTTTTTTTGAAAAAAATATTTTTTTTTCCACTTTTTCTAGCCATGTTTTATTATTATTTCATATCTATAAATACATCTATAAACATGCTCATATTTTATATCTTCAACATCAGTCTATCTTTTCTTCAACATCTATCTCTTTCTTGTTTAGCCAACATATTGTTTTTCAAGATGGATGATAACTCAAATAATTTTTTCAGACCGTTCTTTGATCCTTCAAATGTCAATGGAGGAGGAAATTCTCAAAAATTCTCACGTTCGTACTATAGGATCATACCAAGTGTGAATCGGTTTAATGCGATCTACAATGCATTGGAGCGAGCATCATAGTGGTTGAAGCATGGAAGACATATTGAGTAATCCTTATTCAAAATACAAAGCAAAAACATGAAAGCCATTTGTATTTAAACATGTCTGGAGGACCATGGAGGATACTCTCTATTTTAAAAATTAATCAGACATCCTTCACATTGTGAAAAAAGCTAAGACATCCGATTCAAAGGGACACACCCCTACGAGTGTGGATATAGACAAAACTAGCGAGCGCAATCGTCCAATTGGGCATAAAAACTACGAAGAGAAAAGGAAAAGACAAGGATGCAACATCCGGTGTGGCAAAGTACAATGGAATTATGAAAAAGTTGAAAGAATATACACAAAAAATAAAAATTGAAGCAGGAGTTAAGAAAGCTTCTACAGATTCTAAGAAACTCACGACCACAACCAAAGTACAAAAAATGCAACATGAATCGTACCTTGATGATTTTAAATTTATGTCACAAGATTTAAGTCAAATGACTCAAAAGGCACATAAAATGCATCAATTCAAAGTATGAGTGATGTGATTAAAAACAAGTGGAGCCAATTGAGGTTTCATTTTTAGTTCAAATCTATGTTAGTTTGATGTATTATTTCAGTGTTTGTATTATTAAAATTTATGTATTGTACGAATTATCTATATTAGTTTTATGTACTATTTCTTATTTTGTATTTTAAAAAGTGTTTGTTTGTAATAAAATATTTGTTATTTGTAAGAAACATTTAAAATATTAAAACTATAATTAAATTATGTAATATATTAATTAAAACTATAATTAAATTATACAATATATTAATTAGAACCATACAAAATATACTTTGTCTGAAAAATATAATTATAAATAATTTATATTTAAAAAGTACGATGGATGCACCTTAAAAATCAAGTAGAATAATCAAACGTCGAAAATGTTGATTCTTAGAGCTTCTCCAACGCTGGAGAAAACCAAAACTTCTAATTGGAATAATTCAATATGGCAATGACAACTATTCCTCCCTTTCTTCTTAAAGTGACATGTAGGATAGAGAATTTTCAAACTTCCAATTTTTGAAGAAAATATTGAAGGAGGAATAATGGAACAGCAACAAAGCGTGACATGCACACTTGGCTAAGTGATGCGCGTGTATCTCACGCAGAAGTCGACAAGTGAGAAGCTCATTTTTGGTGGGGCCCACAGTCTGATTGTTCTGCAAATTGGTTTTGTTTTGTTTTTTTTTAAATTAAAGACAACATTACCATTGTGGGGGGGGGGGGTTGGTGGGGGTTTTAATTTTTTGTTCTTTTTAAAAAATGTAGCCGTTAATTTGGTTTTTTTTTTCAATAATTTTTTTTCCTTTTTTTTTTCCTTATTTCCTATAAATACACCACATCAACCTTCTTTATTTTCTCCACAACTTCTTTATTCTCTCTTCTATTTCTTCACGATCTCTTCTAAACAATCACTTTCTCTACATATTTATCTTCCAAATGGATCCAAGAGATACTAAATTTCTTCAAAATTTATTGAATCCTTATGAAAATTGGTTTTGTTTTGATTTTTTAAATTAAAGACAACATTACCGTTGTGGGGGGGGGGGGTTGACGGGGGTTTTAATTTTTTGTTCTTTTTCAAAATGTAGCCGTTAATTTGGTTTTTTTTCAATAATTTTTTTCTTTTTTTTTTTCGTTATTTCCTATAAATACACCACATTAACCTTCTTCATTTTTTTCTCCACAACTTCTTTATTCTCTATTCTATTTCTTCATAATCTCTTCTAAAAAATCACTTTCTCTACATATTTATCTTCCAAATGGTTCCAAGAAATACTAATTTTTTTCAAAATTTATTGAATTCTTCTGAAAATGAAGAAAATCAAAATACACATAACTCTCGTGTTCCAAAAAATGTTCAACATTCTCAATTTTCTTCTACTCCGCAATACCCCCAATACCCACCTAATTTTCCCAACAATACAAATGTTCCCAATTATCCAAATTTCTACATGCCTCCAAATTTTACAAATTTACAGAATTTTCAAGTTCCTCAAACTATTGGGAATTCATCTGGTAACGTTCATTTTCCTCCGAATTATTGGCAACCTACGGGAAACCAATTTTTCACTCCGCAAGGTATGTCTCATGCAATTTCTCAACCTTACATATCTTCTAATGAGTCACATCCAACAAGTGTAGATAGGACTTTGTCTGGTAATTTTTTGGGAACGCCGTCATCGGTTTCCGAGACGCAAATCAATTTATAAATAATTGATTTGGATGACGAAACTGAAGCGGTACCGGTAAAACACAAGTCTCAAACACGTGCAAGATGGACCAAAGATGAAGATCTTGCGCTTACGGAAGCTGTGCAGACTATTGGCCAATGCCCAATAATTGGTAATAGTCAAAAGAGTGTGCAATATTGGAAGCGTGTAGCTGATTATTACAACGAACATCGCCTAAGTGAATCGATTCCGAGAGATATCCTGAAGTTGACACCACGTTGGTCAACTAGAATTGCTCCATCTGTGAGAAGCTTCAACGAAATCTACAATAGGCTTGTCAATGCTAAACACATCGGTTGGAGCGATGATATTTTAATGTAAAATGTAAGGGCAGTATACCATCAAGAAAAAGTTCAGCACTTTAATTTTGATCATGTTTGGGAAGTGTTACGAAATTCTTCTGTATCATATTTTAGGCAAACAGATATTATTCACACCAATAAAAAGTCTAAGACGTCAAACTCCGATGGCGGTTATTCTAAGACTAGTGTGGATGTTGAAGATGTGGAATATATCGATTTACGTACTCGTCCGATGGGGAAAAAGCGGCAAAAAATAATACGAAAGGTAAAGGAAAAGTCGAAAAATCTTCAGATTTAGATGGGTTGCATACACGCACTTCTGATTACACGTTGTCGTTAGATAAGTACTCAGAAATTTAAAAAATTGAAGCGGAAGCAAAAAAAACTTCAAGCGGAAGTTGTTGCTGCAAGAGAACAAATAAAGGAGCGCGAAAGGCTCGTCAAAGACATTACTTTTCTTACTCAAGATATCTCAAACATGATTCTAGAACAGGTTGCCATGTATCAACACGGATGTGAGCAAGTAAAGGCACATTTGAGGAAATTAATATTTTTATGTAACTTTACTTATTAATGTTTTTATGTAATTTTACTTATTAAGGTTTTTATGTAACTTTAATTATTAATGCTTTTATGTAACTTGTAATATTATAATGTTTTTATGTAACTTTTAATATTAAAATGTTTTTATGTAACTTTACTTATTAATTGGGTTAATTAAAATAGCCGTTGTAAAGTAGTCATTTTAAAGTAGCCGTTGTAAAGTAGTCGTTTTAAAGTAACCGTTGTAAAGTAGCTTTTGTTGAGAAGTATATATAGATGAGAAGGTGTCTTCTTCTTATACCAATAGCTACAAATCATCAACATACAACTAAAGATGTCTTCTTCCTCTTCTTCTACCAATAGCTCTAACACAAGCAGTCATACCGAAGAATCCAACGAATCCAACATGTTTGGAGGTGAAAAAATATTTTTTGAGATAATTGCATTACAACAACATATAGAAGAAACAGAGAGAGCCAACATCAAGAGGCGTCGCCAAAGGAAAAAGAGGAGGTATATATATCGAAAGCATGTAGCGGAAAATATTCAACTTGTCAATGACTACTTCTCATATCATCCATTGTATCTCGATCATATATTTCGCCGACGCTTTCGAATTCATCGAAACTTATTCATTCAGATAGTTAATGCATTGGAGAATCATTCAAGTTATTTTCGACAGAGGTCTGATGCAGTAGAAAAGTAGGTCTCTCACCACTTCAAAAATGCACGGCAGCTATCCGTTAATTGGCTTATGGAGTTCCGGCCGATCATCTCGTTGAGTACCTCCGATTAGCAGAAACAACTGCCATCGAGTGCATGTTCAACTTCTGTCGATGTATTATTGAATTGTTCGGAGGTCAATACTTGAGAAGACCAAATGCTAATGATACACAACGTCTACTTCAAATGCACGAGCAAAGGCATGGCTTTCTAGGTATACTAGGAAGTCTTGATTGTATGCACTGGAAATGGAAAAATTGCCCAGTCGCTTGGCAAGGTCAATATGCAAGATGTTATGAGAAGCCTACAATTGTGCTCGAAAGAAATAATGCTCACATGCATTATTTTACATAACATGATTGTGGAGGCCGATGGTGATCACATTACGAACTGGACTGATGATACCGTATATGACTCTCCACAAGTAAACAATGAGTCAACACAAGAATTTGAAGAATAGCTGCAACGAAATTCAGAGATACGAGATAGAAACACACATCATGAACTTCGATCCAACTTGGTTGAGCATATATGGCGTCGTTATGGTGGCGTTTTTATGTAATTTTAATTATTGAATTATTTTTACATAATTTTTAAGTATTTATGTTTTATGTAACTTTATCATTATGTAATTTTTTCAATTGTAACGTTTTATGTAATTTTCTATTTATGTTATTTTACGAGTTATGTATAATTTGTATTTTATTGATAATTTATTAATTAAATTAAAAATTATTTAATTTGTGAGTAATTTATTATTTATAAATTAATTAATGTCTTTATTTATAATTTAATTAATTTATACGAAATATATTAAATAAAGTTAAATAAATTTATTTGTTTGAGAAATATAAAAATAAGATTGAAGTGTAAAGTTAATGAGGTGACAGTGGGACCCAACTAAGAAGATGTATAAGAAGATTAGCATTGAGAATATATATTCTTAAATGGAATAAGAAGGAAAAAGTGTATAGGTGATAGTGGGATCCGGCTATGAAGACACAATAGGAAGTGATGCTTTGGAGATTCTCTTAGAGCAGGTACAACGGAAGTTTTAATTGAAATCTTAATGTATTCTTTCCATCGAACGAAAGTTTTCAAGAAATCATAACTAAATCACTGCATGATTTATTGCCAAAAGAATTAACAGAGGAACATGTGAGTTTAACAAATCGTCACAACAGTCCCTGCCCAAACGGTTGTGTTTTGAGCCACAGCCCATCAAAACGGCGTCGTTTTGATGGGCCAAATGTGAAAAAAAAAAAAATTAACCGACAACCTCCTACGGCACCCTTTACATGTGTCATTAAAGTAGCGGTTGAGGAGATTTTTTGATTATCTGATGTTCAAGGGCAGTTTGGGCATTTAAAAAAGTTTTTTTTTATTAAAAAAAACAGTACACATTTTTATCTATAAATAGAGACTTTGTTTGCCTCATTTGGATACCATATGAATTTTTGGCAAAATTTGAATTTATTTGTAAGTTTTCTCTATTTTCTCTTTCTCTCCAAATTTCATTTTTTAATTAATCTATTTTTAAGTTGTGTATTCTTTATTATTAATATTATTATTATTATTTACTACTTAAATATTTTAAATGGATGCAGATTATTACATATAATTGTCTTTATTGTTAATTGTTTATTATTACCATTATTATTGTTAAATTTCATATTAGTATTGTAATTAGGTGTTATTATTATTGTCAATATTATCATTAAGAAATATTAGTTGTCATCAATGTATATTTTTTTTTGCTAATTTTGTTTTATTTTCAGCTATTGTCATCAATGTCTTCATGCCCAATTTCTCGTAAAAGCAAAAACCCTCAAAATTGAATTAATCAACGTTTGAAGACACCAAATGAACCTTCTCCTCGTCAGAATCATCAACCCTCTCCACAAAGCCTACCATCACATTACCATAATTTTTTTGAAACACAAAATATTCCAAATTTTGGAGTTCATCTTTTCAAAACCCAAACTCTATGCAATATGGAAACACATCAATATTTCCCCATGTGTCATTGTCGATGCCACAACAAACTTTCCCGTGGAATACTCCATTACCTTCAAATTTGTCTCATTCTGCAACACAGCAATCACACTTAAATCAAGGGTATTTCCCCATGGGAGTTCCAGGTGACTCTTCATCTAAATATACTCCAAGTAGTCCCGTAGCTTCAAATATACTTTTTTTTCAACACAACCAGAACCGGACAATGAAGAAGAGATTGATATTCAAGATGATATGGTTGATGAAACCACTCCTCATAGTAAAAAAATAATAAGAACTAGGTGGGCGACGTACGAGACTGTTACCTTGTGTAAATCGTGGGAGAACGTGACTACCGATAGTTTCGTTGGAACAAACCAAACATCAACACAATTCTGGCAAAAAGTGACAAACACTTACAACGAGCATCGTGGGAATGGTATGATAAGAACTTTTGGTCAAATTAAGAATCATTTTCAGAAATTGTCTAGGGCAGTTTCAAAATTTTCTGGCGCTTTTAATCAAGCATTAGCTTGCAAAGAAAGTGACTGGAATGATGATGATATAATTATGAAGGCACATACGATTTATGAAGCTGATGAAGGGAAACATTTTATGTCAATAGAGGCGTGGCAAATACTTCGTAATATTCCCAAGTGGTGGGCAAAATATGTTGAAGTGGGAAAATATGCAACAAAAAATTCAACAAGCAATGGCTCAAAACGATCTCAAAATGAAGCTTTTGATGTTCAAAACTCCTCAAATGTTGAAACACCTTCAATGACATATCCAACTCGACCTCCTGGAAAGAAATCTTCAAAAAATAAGGGAAAATGTGAATATTGAAAAAAATTATGAAGACTTACGTGAATCAAACCGTATCGAATCAGAGCTTAGTGAGAAAATTGAGCGATATTTCACTATCGAACATGAAAAGCTGGAGGAGACCAAGAAGAAACGTATGTTCAAACAATGAGAGGTCTTGAAAAACATGGAAAACAAATCTGTTGAAGAAGATGATGATTGCACAAGGTTGTATCGGTGCACTGTTTAAGTATATGATATTTTACTGCAAAATATTGTATTGTACTGCTATTTTATCAACGTTTGTAACATATTGTATTGTATTGTATTGTATTGTATTGTATTGTATTGTGCTTTTTTTAATTTGACAATTTTGTCAAAATAAATCAATGTGTTGTCAACATCATCCAAACAAAATAAAAAGACAAAATAAAATCTTCAAGATATCCATAAATGGATGGAAATCCATGTTTCACGGTATTGAGAATGGTTTTCATATCCATCTTCCTTTAACAATTAAGATAAAAAATAAAAGGCATTGTCTTGTCACAATCACCCAAAGGTGATTGCGACAAGACATTGTTTCTTTTATATTCAATTGAATGACAATTGAATTTTCTCATCTCCCGTGACTTTTTATAAATGTGGTTAATGATGCATTTGTTTAACAATTGAAAAAACCATCACAAATGTATGTAAATGCTTTTTTCATTGTATTGTGCTTTCTTTAATTTGATAATTTTGTCAAAATAAATCAATGTGTTGCCACCATCATCCAAACAAAATAAAAAGACAAAACAAAATCGTCAAGATATCCATAAATGGATGTCAATCCATATTTCACGGTATTGGGAATGGTTTCTATATCTATCTTCCTTTAACAATTAAGATAAAAAATAAAAGGCATTGTCTTGTTACAATCACCCAAAGATGATTGTGACAAGACATTGTTTCTTTTATATTCAATTGAATGACAATTGTTTCTTTTATATTCAAATTAAAGGTGATTGTGCCTTTTTATAAATGTGGTTAATGATGCATTTGTTTAACAATTGAATAAACTATCACAAATGTATGTAAATGTTTTTTTCATTGTATTGTGCTTTATTTAATTTGACAATTTTGTCAAAATAAATCAATGTGTTGTCAACATCATCCAAATAAAATAAAAAGATAAAACAAAATCTTCAAGATATCCATAAATGGATGAAAATCCATGTTTCACGGTATTGGGAATGGTTTCTATATCCATCTTCCTTTAACAATTAAGATAAAAAATAAAAGGCATTGTATTGTCACAATCACCCAAAGGTGATTGTGACATGACATTGTTTCTTTTATATTCAATCGAATGACAATTGAATTTTCTTATCTCCCGTGACTTTCTATAAATGTGGTTAATGATGCATTTGTTTAATAATTGAAGAAACCATCACAAATGTATGTAAATGCTTTTTTCATTGTATTGTACTTTCTTTAATTTGACAATTTTGTCAAAATAAATCAATGTGTTGTCAACATCATCCAAACAAAATAAAAAGACAAAACAAAATCTTCAAGATATCCATAAATGGATGAAAATCCATGTTTCACGGTATTGAGAATGGTTTCCATATACATCTTCCTTTAACCAGGGCCGTTCCTGACATTTTATAGGCCCGGGGAGAATGCACAAATAAGGGCCCCAAAAAATTGATAATAACCAAATATGAATACCTATAATATAAATTTCATACTTCAAAAGACACGTTTAATTGCATGTAACAAAAATTAGTGTGTTTTTGTTACAAATCTCAAAAATATATCGAATTTCAAATAACAATTTCCATCAACTTCCAAAGCCTTCCATCATCTTGAAATTATCTTGTATGTTGCAATGTCATCACATATCACCTACAAAAACAAAGAAGCACACAAGTAATCATAGAAAACAATTTCGTCGAGCATTTCTAGAAGCAAAATCATCAATAATAGTATCATAATCAACATTATCAAGCATATCCTTCTCAATACAAAAAATTGCCAAACCATTTAACCTTTTCTTGTGCCATTGATGATCTCAAGTAGTTTTTCAATAACTTCAACTTTGAAAAACTTCTTTCCGCTGATGCTACTGTTACAGGCACACTTAACATGATTCGATAAGCAATTGAAACATTTGGGTAACAATCTGCAGCCTTAACAAACTCAAGAATTTCAAGTGCTGACATTAATGCATTTGGCAGTGTCATTTGCAATACTCTTAATTCAGAAAAAAGATCTTCTAAATCAACATCTGACGAACTATCATGAGAAAAAGTTGTATGAAAATTAGTGCAACATTCCTTTAATTTATTTTCATCCAATGCTTTCAAATGATTTGAATCAAATAAGAACCCAAAGATACTTTCAAATGTCTTTAGTTGCTCAAATCTCTTTTGCAAAGAAGTAGTTGCCATATCAACAAGAACTAAAAAGTAGCCAACTCTAAATGACTCCTCAGGCGATTGTATTTCCTCATCATGATTGTTTTCATCAAATTGTTTTCTCCTTACAATACGACGCCTAGTTGGGAATATAGGTTCTACGTTCATGTCTAATGCAAGGTTTTTAGCAGTACTCATGCTCGAGCAAAACCCTTCATTTCTATAATTTTCAAAAAATGACATTACTCCTTCCAAATGCTTCAAGGTAACATCGATGCACATAGATTTTGATTGCAACTTCTTACTCACCATGTTAATAGCAAATAAAATATCGTACCAAATAACCATACCAAGTAAAAACTCAAAACTTTCTAGTGCACTTGCTAAGCTTTCCGCTTCACTCTTTGACTTGGCATCATCACAAGAACTATTCAGTTCCAACAAAGCAGCCTTTAGTTGAGGAGCTTGAAATCTAATAGCTTTAACACTTTTGATTCGACTCTCCCAACGAGTATTACACAATGATTTAACTGTTAAGCTTGAAACATTATCAAGTAAAACTTTCCATCTTTTAGGAGAACTCGAAAATAATGTATATATACGTTGCACAACTCCAAAAAATGAAACAGCTTTAACACAAGAATGCGCCATATCACTAAGGGTAAGATTAAGGCTATGACAAGCACATGGCATATATAAAGCTCTTGGATTTATTTCTAACAATCGCTTTTGAACTCCTTGGTGTTTTCCTTTCATATTAGAACCGTTGTCATAACCTTGACCCCTCACATCATCAACATTAAGATCAAGAGACTTAAATGCTTCTAATAATTCATTAAAAAGTCCCAAACCTGATGTATCATCCACCTTCAAAAACTCTAAAAAGTACTCTTCTATTTTTATTTTGTTACTCGACACATTCACACATCGCAGTAAAGTCATTTGTTCTTGATGGCTCACATCTGGGGTACAGTCAAGAATTATAGAAAAATATTTTGCTTCTTTAATCAACCCAATGATTGAACTTCTAACACTATTAGCCAAAAGAGAAATCAGCTCATTTTGAATTTTGTGACCAAGGTAATGATAATGAATCTCTTGATTTTGAATACGTCTAACATGATCTTGCATTGTCACATCAAATTCAGCAATCATCTCAATTAGTCCTAAAAAATTACCATTGTTGTCTTGGTAGAGTTTCTCATTTGATCCTCGAAAAGCCAAGCTATGCTTAGAAAGACATTTAACAACAGAAACTATTCTCATTAGAACTTGCCTCCAACGTTGTTTCTCCTTTGCAATTTCTTGTTGCAATTCTTGGTCAATTGTTTGATTTTTCTTTAATCTTACTCTTAGTTCAAATCAAGTGTTCATGGTGGTCATATGGTCAGCACTATTCTCATGTTGTCTAAGCCTTTCACTAAGATGCTTCCAATCCCTCATTCCATCATTAGCTAACAAAGTTTTGTTGCCATCAGATTTGAACAGCTTACAACAAAAACAATACACTTTATCAACATGTTTAGAGTAAATCAACCATTTTCTATCACTAATCTCCCCATTACTCAACTTTCTAGAATAATAAGAATATGAAAAATGTCTAGAAGTAATATCCATAGGAAACACAAGATTCAATTCCCTTATAGACTATTTTTCAACCAAAATATCCTTTGATTTACTGTCAAGATTATCCCAATTTTTAGGATCATAAATATCCAAAGAGGGAACTGGTTGATCATCAACGCCTAAATTCATAGTATCTGAGACATTTGTTACAGCAATAGGCTCATTCAAATTAACATCATTCTGATTAATATGATTTTCATCGTTTAAATTCTCATTCAAATTAACATCATTCTCAATAGATGGTTCAGAATTACCATCATCCAATCCGTCAACAGAAGGACCTACTTTTTTTAAAACAAATTTATGAATAGCCCCTCTTTGCGATTCTACAAACTGTTCTTCCCGTTTTCGCTTTTTTCTTTTTTCACTTCCAGAAAGATGCTTTTTAGACAACATATTTTTAAAAAAAGGATTTCGATAGCACCTGGAAATTGGAATATGGAAAAAAGGAGTTGTAACTTGTAACCAGTTTATGATGTTGGTGCCTACAGCCTGCATTCAAAGATTCAAACATTCAAAATTTCAAACATTCAAACCAAATTAACCAATAAATCAATAATATTCATTAATTCATATAAAATCTCGATTTATCCCCAAATTGAATGGTTAAAACCTAAAAATTGAATAGAGTAATACTGGAAAGTCTGGAATTGGAATTTGGAAATAAGGAAATTATTACAATATTACCTTAATAGTTTCGAAGAAATCAAGAAATCAAACAAATTAAGAATCGAAATCGAAATCGAAACAAACAAATTACAAATAACAAATTTACAAATTACAAAAATTACGTACCTGAACAACGAGCGAGCGAGGCGCCGAATCAGAGGCGAGATTCGATTTGAATGCCAATAGCCGACGGGTTGGCGGCTTGACCGTAACAAATGTTGCCGTAACCCGTTGTCTGTCTAGAGTCTAGAGGGAGAAATGGAGAATTAGGGTCTAGCCGTCAGGGAAAGAGAGAGTGAGGCCGAGAGTGACGAGTGAGAGGGCAGGACACGTTCTGTTTTGATGGTTGCTTGAGCCGTTGGCGGCTTCGATCTCAGGAGTCGGATCTTCACGCCATCATCAAGATTCAAGATCCTCGCGAGGCGGAAGCGGTCGAGGCGGCCGGCGGCAGCGATAGCGGCAGGCGGAGAGCGGGGCGAGGCGAGTGCGGCGCGTGGAAGATGTCTCTGAATTTGGAATCGCCTAATGCCTAATTGCCTATTACCGAATTGGGTTGGGCCTCGACTCTCGGTGAAGGCGTGAATCACGTTGGCGGCTGGCCCATTCCCAAAATTAATTAAATGGTATACATATATACAATGGATATGGAATAAACTTTGGGCCCCTAAATTGTGAAGGCCAGGCGGTTGCCCCCTATGCCCGAGGCGACCACGCCTTTTTTAAGATAAAAAATAAAAGGCATTGTATTGTCACAATCACCCAAGGTGATTGTGACAAGGCTTGTTTTTTACATTCATTGAATGAAAATTGAATTTTCTTATCTCCGCGACTTTCTATAAATGTGGTTAATGATGCATTTGTTTAGCAATTGAAGAAGCGATCACGCAAAAATTGTGGTGATCTTGTCTTGTTGTGTCAGAGTCTTAGAAGGTGGCGTCGTGTTCGGCGGTGGTTGTCGCGTAGGATATCGGCATGTTTTTACACGTAAAATAAAGCAGAGTGAGTGGGTGGGGTTGGCCCCCAACCTCGAGTGTAAGAATCGATATCTTTGTATATAATCGGAGAAATAGAAATTGTAGTGAAATGCAGTAATGAAAGTTACCTCCTTTTCATCATAGTGAGGTTACTGCTATTTATAGAAATAATGTTACGGGCCTCATGGGCTTTTAGCATGGGATTGGGCTTGGGCCCTTCTTAGGCCCAATCTTCCAAGTAAATTCGAGCACGCTTTTATATGTTCGGGCACGATATTTCGGTGCACTTGGTAGCCCCACTCCTTAGCCCTCGAGGCTAACATCGAGGTAAGGAGTATAATCTGCTAAATAGTTGCTTTTTGTGATCTTGAGGGTTTTGAG
Source organism: Codonopsis lanceolata (assembly GCA_013146195.2). NCBI lineage: Eukaryota > Viridiplantae > Streptophyta > Magnoliopsida > Asterales > Campanulaceae > Codonopsis > Codonopsis lanceolata. The sequence continues at coordinate 148,763,790 of CM028379.1, read as the reverse complement.
ATTTTGCTTTGAATTTCGAGAAAGAGTTTATGTAGGCGACTTTTGAGCTTGGCGGGTGAACTTCGTGTATAATTGATCCTTTGATTGGCGAATTAGACCTCGACCGGCAAGTATAGGCATGAAAATAAGATATAGTCTTCAGCATAAAGTCATAATAAAAATTTATAATCAGCGTGGCGAGGACCTTCCAGAGAATTGAGCCCTAAGGCCATAATAAGATTTATCCTCGGCGTGGCGAGGACCTTTCAGATAATCGAGCCGTAAGGCCATAATAAGATTTATCCTCGGCGTGGCGAGGACCTTCGAAGAATTGAGCCCTAATGCCATAATAAGATTTATCCTCGGCGTGGCGAGGACTTCGAAGAATTGGACCCAAGAAACCATAATAAGATTTATCCTCGGCGTGGCGAGGACATTCCAGAGAGTTGAGCCATAATGCCATAATAAGATTTATCCTCGGCGTGGCGAGGACCTTTCAGATAATCGAGCCGTAAGGCCATAATAAGATTTATCCTCGGCGTGGCGAGGACCTTTCAGATAATCGAGCCGTAAGGCCATAATAAGATTTATCCTCGGCGTGGCGAGGACCTTTGAGAGAGAGGAAATAGGAGCATGTTTGTTTATGTTTATGCAATGATGAATGGATGATGCACGTGTATGAAATGCTCATGCGGATCTGATGGGTATTTAGTTATCTTGGCCTCTCAAGGAGGATATGCATGAGGCGCAGCTTGGCCTCGGCGTCAGGAGGGTTTTTGAATGCGAGACAATGCGATCTCGTTAGGCGAGACAATACGATCTCGTTTTAGTGAGACAATTCGATCTCGTTTTTGGCGAGGCAATGCGACCTCGTTTTGGCGAGACAATGCGATCTCGTTTTGGCGAGACAATTCAATCTCGAAATGGCAAGACAAAGCGGTCTTGAAATGGGCGCCGGTGGGCGTAACGTGCCAAACACTCGTAAGAAGCTCGTGCGAAGTAAGCTTGTGATGCCAATGGAGCACAATATGAAACTCATCTTGAGTGTAGCCGCAAATCTTGATCTTGATGAAAGCATGATGAAGCGTACTAAACACTCGTAGAAGCTCGATCGTAGTAACTACGAGCGAGGAGCCTAAGCGCGGTAGCGCGTGTACAATTTCGGCCGCGAGTAAACTTCAGCGGGAGGACAAGTAAGCTTCGGCTGCGAGTAAACTTCAGTGGGGAGCATAAAGCAGTAGGCGCGAGTACAACTCAACCGCGAGTAGACTCGGCGGGAGGACAAGGTAGAGCTTCGGCCCGAGTAAACTCGAGTGGGGAGCATAAACGCAGTAGCGCGTGTACAACTCAACCGCGAGTAGACTCGGGAGGACAAGGTAGAGCTCGGCCGAGTAAACTTCGAGTGGGGGAGCATAAACGTAGGTAGCGCGGTGTACAACTCACCGCGAGTAGACTTCAGCGGGAGGACAAGGTGAGCTCCGAAGTAAACTTCGAGGGAGCATAATGTAAAGCTCGGCGTGCACATGTATGAAATATGATCCGGCTCGAGGCGTAAGCGCGAGTGAAGTGTGCTCTGACGCAAGAAATAATAATCCGAGGCTCGAGCTGGCGCTTGGCGGCGTGGCGTCAAGGCACGTGAATAATAATGATAAGCTCGGCAATGCGAGCATAATCTGAGGCACGAGTTCTGGCGCGAGTGTGGCGTCGCACGTGAATAATAATAATATGGAGCTCGGCGGAAGCGGCGTATCGAGTGCGAGCTGCAGCGCGAGCGTGTGGTGTGCACGGCACGTGAATAATAATAATATGGAGCTCGGCAGCGGCATATCGAGTGCGAGCTCGGAAGCGGCGTGGTGTCTTCGGCACGTGAATAATAATAGTAGGGAGCTTAATCTGGCTTGTGACTCTGGGTCCCTATCGGCCCCAGTTAATAGGCACGTAACCTTGTAACTAATCACATAATAGTTTGTAGAGGAACGACTCGCGTTCATTGGTTCGGTTGCGAGGTTATGTACGTTTGTATTTGGTACCGAAACTTTTTAGGAGCATCTTTGTATAAAGGCGTAAATCACGTTTTCGTCATTCATATTTTCAGCATACAATGTTTGTCATAATCCAGATATATTGATCATATAAGATAAAATTATTTAAATATGTGCCTATTGTGCGAGAATTTAGTAAATTAATCATTGCGGCGACACGTCGCGCTATTAGAAGATACGATGAATTTATAAGATGCAAGTTTTTGAGTGTGAAGCATGAGAGAATACATGTGTCGTGTTAATATATGATATGTAGATTGAGCATGTTATCGTATTATACCGTCAAATAGTTGCGTTCATAATTTTAGCTCGCTCATAATTTTATCTCGGCACATAATTTTTCGCTCACAAATAAATTCAGTTCGGCAAGTAAATTCAGCTCGGTATATAAATTCAGTTCGGCAAATAAATTCCGGCTCGGCAATTATTTTAATTCGACGGATAATTTTCAGCTCGACAGTTAATTTCAATTTGACATATATATTTCAGCTCGGCAATTAATTTCAATTTGACAAATAAGGTTCAGCTCGACAATTATTTTAATTCGACAGATAAATTTTATCTCGGCAATTATTTTCAGTTTGATAATTAATTTCAATTCGACATATAAATTCAACTCGGCAATTAATTTTAATTCAGCATATAAATTTCAACTTTATGTATTTATTTATCATTTATTGATCAACATCTTTTTCTTTTTATCTTATTAACAGTATATTATTTTAACATGCTTCTTGATAAAAGAATATGACATATGAGGGGTATGTTGCGTGCTTTGAAATTTTTTCTCTTACTCCATTTAAATAATGGTCATAGACTATAAGTCAATAAAGTAGGGATGGCTATTGTTTTTAAAATTGATGATGGGTCAGGCACTCAGGCTCTTGTCTATTGCGTGTCTCAGTAATTCGTCCAGTTTCAAGGCACATATTGACAGTATGCATGGAAAGAAAACCAATCAAATATTTGATAAAGCAGGAAGCAATTATCACCCGACAGACAGTTTGACATTTTGATAAAGCCTGAATAATACACCTGACAAACCGAGAGTTGCTCGCTCTAGACCCGTAACACGCCAAGTCTGAGAGATCGGAAGGATGCCGGTGAGTGGACGGACGGCGAAACTTTCAGCCGCTTCGCAAGGTCAAGGCGGAGCGTGGTTGCTCGCTCACGGCGGTTTTAGCGGGCGCTAAGGGTGTTGTCGGTTTCATGTTTCGATTCCCCATTGCATGGACTCTTTACCGGTACTCTTCATCGAGGCTTCGACGGATTTTCTGTTGGTTTCCCCCTTAAGGTCAGGAAAAACGATGGTGCCTCTTACGTGTCTGATATTGGTTGCATTTCCTTCATGAGCGCACGCCTCTTTTAATTTCTTGCATGGTCGGCGGTATCGCCTTCCTCGGACCAGATGAGATGACTCGCAATGAAGATTGGCCGTGGCGATGATAGATGAAGAAAGTTCGCTGTTGGGTTGGGTTGCTGGGTCGGAGACGGATGCGGCTAGGGGTTATCGGTGGTTGGCGATTTGTGGAGATGGCGATTTTGTGGTTGATTTGGAGGAGGGAGATATGGCGGTTGGGTGTTTGAGCAGATAGGGGGAAAGGCGATTTGGCGGCCGGAGCAATTTTAAGAAGGTGGCGTGGAGCTTTTGATTTAGAGCAAGTTTGGTGGGTTTGTTCTTTGGTGCCGCCGATTGATGGTTGGATAGGAGGTGATTCGTTGAATGGATTGCTTAGCGAGAGGAGATGGCCGGTTTGGCGGGGGTGCTTATAAATCCGCCGAAGGGACGGTGAATTTAATCTGGAAGGATGACACCGCAAAGAGGGGAGGTGGATGTCGGGTTTGTTACCGGCTCAAGCTTCTTCGGGCCGTGTTTTTCGGTGGTATTCCCAAGGCACCCTTCGAACAGTGTTTTGTTTCTAGGCAACGGAACCAAAGCGATCACGCAAAAATTGTGGTGATCTTGTCTTGTTGTGTCAGGTGTCTTAGAAGGTGGCGTCGTGCTTTCGGCGGTGGTTGTCGCGGTAGGATATCCGCATGTTTTTACGTAAAATAAAGCACCAGTGAGTGGGTGGGGTTGGCCCCATAACCCTCAGTGTAAGAATCAAGTATCTTTGTATATAATCGGAGAAATAGAAATTGTAGTGAAATGCAATGAAAGTTACCTCCTTTTTCATAGTGAGGTTGCCTGCTATTTATAGAAATAATGTTCGGGCCTCATGGGCTTTTAGCATGGGATTGGGCTTGGGCCCTTCTTCCGCCCAATCTTCCAAGTAAATTTCGAGACGCTGCTTTTATGCGTTCGGCCCGATATTTCGGTGCACTTGAAACCATCACATGTTCTAATACACTTAAAATTATGTCTTCTTCAAGTTCTAGTTGGAATTCAAACAATCGACAATGAATATGGAGATGATTTACTGTAATGACATTCAACGAAGTGTGAATGAATATATATTTGACCTTAATGGTCGCCGACGTCGGCGTCATAGCGTCAAATTTGTAGATAACTAATACGATCTCTACAAGATGAAAGAGAAGTTCGTGAACATATATACATTGATAGAAATCGTGCTGAGGGCCATCAACGCCTATATTCAGACTATTTTACAGAGAATTCAACATACACCGACCAACAATTTCGCACCAGATTTCGGATGCGAAGACATGTCTTCCTTCGTGTAGTGGAAAAAGCTCTTGGGGCTCATAGTCTATATTTTCAACAACGATTTGAAGCATGTGGGAGATCTGGTTTATCACCAATACAAAAATGCACTGCTGCTGTAAGAATGCTTGCTTACGGAATGTCCGGTGATGCATGTGATGACTATATTCGTATCGGAAAAAACACATCAATTGAATGCTTGAAGAAATTTTCTGAATATGTGGTTAATGTTTTTGGAGAACAGTACTTGCGAAAGTAAACAGAGGAGGACCTCCAACGCTTGCTTCATGTTGGGGAGACACGTGGTTTTCCTGGTATGTTAGGTAGCATAGACTGCATGCATTGGGAATGGAAAAATTGCCCGGTGGCTTGGCAAGGTCAGCACGCTCGAGGGGATAGAAAGGCGACCGTAGTTCTTGAAGCAGTCGCTTCCTACGATTTGTGGATATGACATGCTTTCTTTGGCACTCCAGGTACTTGTAATGATATAAATGTCCTTGATTGATCTCCAGTATTTAACGATATTTATAATGGTGTAGCCCTGGCAGTAGGCTTTACTGTTAACGATAATCAGTATAACTTGGGTTATTATTTAACCGATGATATATATCCTCCATGGACTACATTCATCCAGTCCATTCGATTGCTGCAAAGTGATAAATATAAGCTCTTTGCTCAACACCAAGAAGCAGCAAGAAAGGATGTTAAGCGTGCCTTTGGGGTATTGCAGGCACGATTTGTTATTATACGAGGACCAGCACTTATGTGGGAGGTATACGTTGGGAAAAATTATAAAAGCTTGTATCATATTACATAATATGATTGTCGAAGATGAACGAGATACTTACACACGCTTGCCAAATGCTTCAGACTATGAACAGACTGACATTACTGATGGTAGCTTAGCATGACAATATTTTAACGAGTGTATTCCCGAACACGCAAGATATCTTAAACGAAGGTGTACCGTTCAAGATAAAGAATCACATCGCCGCCTACTCCATGATTTAATTGAAAATATTTGGAGACTTTTTGGTAATCAGTAATTTTTATTGTAGTTGTTGTATTATTTTCGGATATTGTTGTGAGTTTCTTTGAATTGTTTATTTAATGAATTTAATTATTGTACTTTTTAAATTTATTAATGAATATTTATATAAATATTATTCGAATTATAATAAATTGATAATATTATTATATTATTATATTAATTAATTATAATAATATTATATTATAAATAATATTGAATTATTCTGGTTATACTAAATTAATAATATTATAAATAAATAATATCAAATTATAATAAATATTATTCAAATTATAATAAATAAATATTATTTTAATAATGACTATTTATATAATTTAGAAATTATTTATTTATGCAATATCAAATTTATTTATTAGTATAAATTGAAATAATATATTAAATTAATAAATATAAAGATGATGGGGTAGATAAAGTTGTTGGAGATAAAAATGATGATATATAAACGTGTTGGATTTTGTGCCATTATTGAAGAGTTTTTTTGTTTTAAATAAAATAAATATCTAATGAATTAATTTATTGATTTTTAATGGGTTAAATTTGATTTTGAGTTTGATTTTTAATAAATGATCGTACCTGCTCTTCAAGGCGGATGAGTTCTTTAAAATTGTAGACGACATTGCGGAGATAAATAAGTTCTCCGCATCGTCTCGTGGATGCCCGCACCCTGCAACCAAAGCAAACAGTAAAATGTAATTAGCCCCCAGCGGTGAATATTCTATTTGTAGGATTTCAAGCGGAGAAGAGATTACAAACCCAACAGAACAGGAGGGGCAGCGGGAAGCAGGACCGGGAAATGGCGGATAAATTAGCACCGGAAAACCCTCACAGCTTCTACCATGGCAGTACGTCATTGCTTCTCCTAATTTTTACTTTTCATCGAACGGTCAATTAAAAGTAGGTAGCATTTTTTAGGGTTTTTACTTTTCAATTATATTGAAAATGGGACATGGATTCAGGTCAAAAAGTTTTCGAATGGGATCAAACCCTTGATGAGGTCAATATGTACATCACTCTTCCTCCAGATGTCCCTTCGAAGCTATTTTACTGCAAAATTCAATTCAAGCATGTTGAAGTTGGCATTAAAGGCAACCCTCCTTATCTTAATGTCGGTACCACATTCCCATTTCTAATTCATAGATGTGACTGTATGCTTACTATATGCTGGTGATATGTTTTTAGTTCCCAACTGATTCGTGTTCTCTGTGTTTGCAGCACGATTTGTCTTCAGCTGTAAAGACAGATTCATCCTTTTGGACTCTAGGTGTGCACATTATGTCTTTAGCTGCCTCTTTTTTACTCGGGAAGTGATTGTTCTGAGCAATTAATGGAGTAGATAGTTATGGAAAACATTCATGTTTGGTCTATGAGCTGCAAAATTACTTTTTGACGGAGACATGAGAAGAATATCTGCCTCGATACGGGATGCCTATGTCGTTCACTTAATAATAGCATTGAAGGCACAATATCTGGCATCCCTCGAGTAGATTGCTTGTTTTTGCATGCTCGAGTAGAAACTGGTTGGAGCTTCTGTCTAGCAGCTTGTCCAATGCTTTTAGTAGATTTTATTTAAGCTGGTGTCTATTGTAAATCGCTGAAATATTTTTAATGGGGCTGTCATAACATATACTGCGTTTTATTATTATGGCAGAGGATGGTATTATGCACATAACCCTGCAGAAAAGAGACAAGGGCCAAACATGGTCTTCACCTATAGAGGGTGAGGGTCAGCTTGACCCTCATTCAGCAGATCTTGAACAGAAGCGCCTCATGCTTCAGAGATTTCAGGAGGAGGTGAGCATTTGCATTTCTGGTTAACTATACGTAGCTAATTAAATTGCCCCTTTAATAATTTATACTTTCTGATCAGCTCATGGAACCACTCCTTTTTGTGGGTTTCCCCGAGTCAAATGATTTCATGTAGTTGTAGTGTTTTAGATAGACAGGTGCAAAATTTTCTAGTGATAAAACATATTTGTTCTTTTCCGCAACTCCATGTGTCTGTAGTTTAAATGAATCTGGCGTTCACCTTACGAGAGATTGATCGATTCAGTTGTAACATGAGTGTAGTACTTCTATTGCTTTGCTGTGCTGTGTGTGGCACTTGCTATTGCCTTCACTTCAGGTAAGAGAGAGGTTAGTGAGAAGTAAATATAGATTTATATTTTTTGGTTAATCCGGCGGCTTTGAACTCTCATTGTGTGTGTGCACACAACCGTGTTTCTCTTTTTTTTTTACGGAGGTATTCCAGCATGATGAATTTCTTACAATTTCAAACCATTCACCGTGTCTGCATGTCAGTGTAAGTGTCTCTCTTCTTTTTTGAGGAGTTCCCACAAGATCAATCTCTAACAAGGATGGAGCTTACGATCAGAGTTGTATATGCATCCCTAGAGGTTTGCTAGTTAGTGGTTAGAACTCATGGGGCAATCATTCCTTATATGTTGCTGGTGGCGGAACCAGGGAGGGGAGGCATAGTGAAATCGTGTTAATGAAAAGTATGATTCAAAAATAAGAAAAATTGAACTTATGATGTATAAAAATTCAATTATATAAAACCAAATTTAGTTTGTGATATGTTATATTACAAAAAAAAGGTATATATCACAGTAAGTTCCTATTATCATAAGTTATGAATTTAATTTGTAAGTTTCAGGGGCCACACTGTAGCAGGTCTATTCTGAAGGGGTCGAATTACATCATCCTGAAGCGAACTAATGATGTAAATCTACAAAAAGGATTTAGTTAGGTATTTACAATTTGACCTCATTAGGGTAGGCAGAAAGTTTACAAATCAAACCTACAAAAAACAATCTCCCAAAATGTAAACACCTACCCTCACTACATACCAGATTTGCTCCCGTATGAAGCCAAGTTTTATAATTGGAAGATATAGGTTGGTTGTGGCATGGAGATAGAAAACTGCGATGATGAGGTTATTCATGCTCAGCCACTCACGTATGAGTGGTATGATACACCTCATAAAGTAACTTCTGAGATGAAGTCTCAGAACAGATTGGCGTTTTACGTTGTTTGCTGGTTTTAGCAGAACCTTGACCTATTTGACAAAGAAATTTCACTGTTATAAAAATAGATACAACTTGACCCAACTCGGCCTTTGTCCCAACCCAAACTCTGATTACACCAAACATTACAGATCATAAATCAAGGCTTACAAATATTTGGAAACAAACTACTCCGAACAAATTATCACTCTGTTACAAAAATGAATTTCACGAATGGGTATCTAAGGTCTCTCCCTTCTTAACTATAATTAAGCTTGTAGCTTGTTCTAAATCTTCAAGACAACTCATTATTGTGTGACGGTAACCAATATGGCCAAGAAAATGTCACGTCCCTTACCGCAATTGCTTTCACCTTGAAGTAAAGCAAATGGGAGACAAGTTACATGACAAATTAAAATATTACATGCATGGAGCCCACCTTAATTACTTGGACACCATTACAAAGTTATGACCATGCATGGAGCTCAATGGTCACTCCACGTCTTTCATGCACACCGCTAATGATTCTCAACAACATTATATTTAATCATGTTAGTTCAGTTGGAAATCAATTGGGATTTGCGGAAAGGAGTTGCATATTCAATGCATATGACGTGGCATTTTCATGATTCAGCTAGAGAAGATTTGCCCCAACCATGTTCGTTTACATGAATGCGATTGTGAAACGACGTGGCCGGCCCTTAGCACGTGCGAGACGCGCGACCGCTCAGGCCCCCCAAATTTGGTGGGTCCCATAATTATATATATATATGGAAATATTTGTATATAATATATGATTTTTTGACTTCCTTTCAGTTTTTCGAGGAGCAAAATTGGGCCACTTAAAAAAAAAAACAAAATAGGCTTTCATATTTGTAATATTAACTTAATATGGGTCCCTATTTTTATTATTACAAAAAAAGGCTCAAAGATTAGACTTAACATATTTAGGTCTATTATATAGAGAAAAAAGCTTTAGCAAAAAGGAAAAATGAATAGAAATATGAAGAGTTCCGTAACATTGGAATCCCTCGGTTCCTTTTCTCCATAACTCTCTCTCTTTCTTAACGTTGGAATTCTTCCAGCTAATCCCTCTCTCTCTCCCTCTCTTTCAGTTTCTATTTGGCAACTTGAGCTTGCTTCTTTGATCTCTCTAATCACAATAGGTATCAAAAACTAAAAAGATATTGTCAATTTCACAATTTGATTTAAATATTTTATTGATGATCTTGCTTCTTAAAATGCTAGACGGTTTAGAATTTTTCAGTGATTATTTAATACTTATTTTGTATTTTTGAATTCTTAAGTGTTGTACTTATTGAAAATTAAAATTTAGGTTAATGACAAATGAAGCTTACATTGGAGTTTAAGTATGAACAATTTATTTTTATGTAAATAAGTATCTTAATTCCATGAGAGAAGTGTACGAAAGAACTATTTTATATATATATGGAACTCAAAATTTCAATAAAACTTAATCTTGGCTAAGTACTTTACTATTGTATAAATTGGATATAAAATTTGTGTGAACTTATATGATGAAATAATTATATTTTAGCTTTATAGTGTTATATATATACACGCACACAAAAAGACAAGTTTAAATATTGTCTTTCCTTTTACCTATTGTGGGCCTCATTTTTCTTGTTTGCCCCAGGCCCCTAAAAAGACAGGACCGGCCTGCGAAATGAGTAAACACACACGGTGGCTCTGAAACGTTCCTCAAAACATTCTGGTGGACGCAGATAGCAAGTTTCCAGTTGACATGTGAACTATACTCATACCCACAGGCTTTGTACATTTTGTTTTCTAGACGTTAGGTCCCCTAATAACTCCAAATTGCTCATTCTAGCATTACATAATAACCAAAAGCAGTCAGCAAGTAGTTCAGCTTTACAACTTTATAAAATACTGTAATTGACTTTTGGCTACTAAGGTTCTGTTTGTTCACGGAAAGCATTTTTTTGTATTTTCCAGTGTTTAGTAACCTTGGGAAAGCGAGTCAACGTAAAACATTCTCTAAGTCAAGGGAAAATCACCCGACTACTCGGTAGAATAACTTGCAGACCTAATCTGTACATCATTTTCCGAATGCCCAAGAAATCAAAAAGCAATGGCCGATGGACTATTTAGTGATTTTTCCTGCTTGGCCCGCGCTGAGCCTAGAAATGTATATGGTGAGAGGTGAGTAAGGTTTGAGGCTGTTGGCTCAGCTTCACTAATTTACATGAAGGCCATAATAGTCTTGAGTCTTTGATTCTGCATGGTGATTCATCTTGAAGTTTAATTGACAATATTTTGGGTTGGCTGAGAACAGTGGTTTTGATTTCGCGATCAATACAATTTGGAATACGCTAGTTTGGGATCATCTTACAAAATTATACCGGAAGTTATGTGAAGTAAGAACTATCCCCAACTTGTGTTAGATAGTGTATGTAGGTCAGAGGTAGTGGAAGGTTATGATAATTATTAATTACCCTATATAAGGTACTTTGATTTCATAATGTTTCTTACGAAAATCTTATTTATACGTTATAAAAAACCCAAGCCTCATCAATGTGCAAAAGGTTCCTTACTCCCTGTGGAGGTGGGGCCTAGACGTAAGGAGAGCTGCTGACTGCAGGTTCACGCCAATGGATGCAATGTGCAGAGTTAGTAACGGAGACCCAATTCCACAAATAAATGGTGTATATAAACAAAAGTAATAACAAAATTAAACCTCCAATCCCCATACCAACGAGGGATCACACTTACCTATATCCATCAAGCCTTTGGGAAAGGGATTGATACTAGGGATCCTGATTGTGTCCCTTCTTAAATGCAAGTCAAGCTGGTGAGTCTGTCAGGGCCTCAGGGGAGTATATGAGAGTGGGTTCGGCCTATCGTAAGAAAAACAGTGGGATGAGAGATGCTTAAATTGATGTCCTCTTTTAATTATGGTGAGCTGCGACCTAGAAGGGGTGGTGTCTGGTTATAACCAGGAGGAGCTATAGTGGTTTGTAAGGGGTCTTGTTAGTTTCTGTCTGAGCGTCTTCTTTTAGAGCATTTTTGGAAGGCAGTTTCTGGTTGTTTATCCGTTTCTTGTTCTGTTTTTTTAGGTAGTGTCAGTTCATTTTGGTTGTTCTGGTGGATTTTTCCCTATCGTATTAATCTTCTTTTTTCTATCAGAAAAAGCAAAAATGAAAAGAAAAAGAAGGTAAGATACTAGGATGTAGAAGATCTGTGAAGTGTATTACCAAAAATACAGTAAAAAGGAGATGTAAAAGCTGAAACAGAAAAAAACAGAGGGAAAAAATAGAGAGAAAGAAAGAAGAACAGTGCAGAAGCACAACAATAGGAGAAGGAAAGAACACTGCGGAATTACAAAAATAGAGAGGCAAAGGAAAAGTTGAGGAAGTAGTATTACTGTGGAAGGAAGGAGACATACCTATAGACTCCCCAATCTCGTACCCCTATTATACCCAGTTTTAAAATGGGGTTCTCACAATATCTGATAGTATGGAGTTGTTACAAGGACTGGAGTTGCTTTCAATGTTTGTCAATGCTTGAACAGCCGGAGTTGCTTTGGGTGTTTGTTGGCGCACTGTGGGCTGAGTCGCATAGAGTGGAGAGTCCAGAGAGTAGAAGAAGTAAGAGCCCAAATGAATTTACCCTTTTCTATGCAATCTTGGTAAAGTTTGTTTTTCCCATGTTTGAAAGTCAGGCCTTAAGTTTTTGGCTTGCCTAGGTTGGCCTAGGGGAGGCCCAGCGCATTGCCTAATGGACGGCATCTCACCTTGCCCTTCCTGGGGCCAAAATTTGCGAATTATGTGTAAATGCGCCTTTGACAATGCAGCGTCAATAGTAAGATTTCTCTTCTTTAGAAGTTAGGGGGAAATTTGAGGCACAAGAAAGATGTAAGTGGGTTGCTAGTTTGTTGAAGTTAGCATTGGAAGACTTAATTATGATCACTACTCCATTCAGCAGTCGTTGCTTTTCCACGTCTACTCTTATCGGCAATCTGGATACTATATGATCCTAAGCTCGTTTTTTCATCAATACATTCTTTTAGACACCCTAATTCTCGGAGTAGATATGTTTTCTATCATCGTTAAGGTTTTTACTGCCTCTTTTCTTAAACAATCTTAATTCAACTACTAAATCTCCCATATTTCCTCAATTATTTGTACTTTACCTGCAACGTCGTACTCTTGAGAAGCATTACGTGATAAATATGTCTGGTTTGTCTTTGCTATAGTTATCTAGCTTTTGTGGCTTTTATACCTAGCTTGTAGTCAGAGCCTCTCATTACTTCTTTCTGTTAACATTAATATCTTTCAATAGATTCTTTCTGTAAATTGTTTTATCATAATTTATAAAACTTGGATCTGCGGTTGACATTCATTTTTCTGTTCCATCATGGGACTGGCTGTTTTCCTTCCCGACGCATCTCAAATTCATACGAATACTTATCACATTATCTCTTGCATCAAATGATCCTTACTCTCTTTGTAACGCATGAAGAGTCCACATTTCAAAGCAGCCTGATTAAGGAAAAAATTGATTTGTAATTGTCATAACTACCCTTAGTTTTGAGAATTTAAGTTATTTTCTTAACTTAAAATGTTGCGTAATTAGGATAAATTTGGAACTCAAAAGATTTATAAGCCTAGTTTTTCAAATAGGACTCTAAGTGGAATGTCCAATATGGAAAGTATGATTCTTTTAGCGGAACAGGGGGAGTGTCTCACAAATTTACATCTTCTGACATTCATGTTTCTTTTATTTCAATCCTTCATATTTCATGACCTAAGTCATGTTTTTTTTTCTCTCTTTTTTCCTGAGTTTCAGATATTTACAAATTTACATCTGACACGACTAACTTATGCAGTTAGATCAATCCGGTACACGTAAGAGCTGTAGCTTTCCGGTCATTGCCCTTAAATTGTTATGTAGATGAGAAATTGAGAACTGAATTCAGTGTCTTCCTTTGTTCTTCTCCTTAATGGTAAACAAAAAAAAGTAAAGAAGCATCTGCGGAGCCCAAAAAGTGGAAACAAAAAGGTGAACAAAACAGGAGAAAAAAAGAGAAACAAAAAGGAATGCATGAAACTAATGAAGAACACCCTCCGATCTCTCGAAAGTTCAGGTAACGTATCGGCTCTTTGGTGAAGGCTCCCAAAGCTGAAGCCACAGAGAGGCATTAAAGGAAATTCTATCCCAAAAGATTAGAGCCTTCTTTTTCGTCCAAATGCACCACAAAGTTCCAAATACAGCACACTGCCAAAGTTTGCCCATCTTTTGCTACCCCCAAAACACCTGTATTGGATCAAGAACAACGCCTCCACTAATTCCACCAATGAGGCTAAACCCAACTCTTGCATCTATGTCAAATAATGAACAACACAGTTTCGAAGCCACTGGACAATGTAGAAACATATGCTCGTGAGTCTTACTATGTTTCCAACATAACATATACCTTTTACGTCAATTGTTGGTGTTGACCGGCTAAGCACGAGAGACCAATCAAATGCCTTCAATTTGTAGGGATCTTAGATTTCAAGTGAGAGTGGCTGTCAGAAATGACCGAGAAATGTGGGATTGGGATAATGTTTTCATGGAAGACTTGGCCGAAAGAGTGGTTGGGGTCCGGAAGCCTAGGTTTATTGTCAAGCTGTTAGATGGATGAAAAGACTAAAGTTGATTGAGCAAAGCTATGATATTTCAAGAGTCTCTATCGTTGGGATTTCGGAAAAGAAAGCTAGAGATAGCCCCATGATAGACAGAGGAGAGTCCATATAAACGAGGAAAGGACAAGCACAAAGGACATGGTCCGAGCCATGATCTTCCCAGAGCCGCCTGAACCCTGTTCATGTTTAGCAACCTCATAACAAATATGACGCCAAAAGAGATGAACAAATTGGCATACAAACTTCCAAGGGCTATCATAAGTTAGAGAAGGGGCATCCTATCCACTCCATTGAACACCAAATCTGCTCTGTATGACTATAGCAGAAGGAATGATGTTCTAGGGGAAAAAAAGCCAAAGCCATTTAACATTGTTTCTAACCTTCCACACCCCCAAAGAAACATATTAGTGATAGGTACATCTTTAGTAGCATATGCTTGATGTGTAGTTTATGTTTTCAACATCAATTTTTTTTTGATAAGTAATGTTTCTCAACATCATTGACCACGAGATATTCTGTTGTAGTGTGATACCCATTTTAGTTAGCATCATGTAGGTTTCACTTTGCATCTCAGTCATGTAATTGCTACGTTAAGCTAGTGAAACGTGTGTGATGCCTCTCAAGTATCTTGAAGTTGTATATTTATTTGTCTCTGAACCATTATTAAATGTCAATGGGGGGGCCTTTATGACATTTTCTCTGTGGTTTCTTACTATTGGCAGAATCCAGGATTTGACTTCTCACAAGCTCAGTTTTCTGGAAACTGCCCTGATCCAAGGACATTCATGGGTGGGATCAGGTCTGATTAACAAACTTTGTTCTCCAGCAAAAATGTACAAACCATGTAGTCAATAAAGTGGTGGAGTTACCCTTCTTTCTGTTGGTTTTATGTAGTCACTAGCTAATTGGCAACATGGAATGAGCTCTGTATCATATTAGTGTAGTGGAACGACCAATTATTTCATTGGTATGTGCAGTGTTCTTGGTGCCTTATTGTACTCAGCAACCAATGATGATAACGATATTCCTGCAATATATGATTATTTTGGCTATCCTTTTGTCCCTTAGAGTTTTCACTCGTGCATATTTTATGATGAAGCGGATACAGGAAGAATTGGGTGGACACTAAAATTGACTAATGAAATTGCGGCAATATTTACAAAAAAAGGGTGACAGGAAGACCACTTTGAGTGCCATCATGTGAGTGTTAACTGACCTGGAAGGCCAACTTTACACTGGTGTTCGTCAGGTCCAGGGCTTTGTTTTGACAACGAAGAGGACAATTCTTTTGGGTCAAGACAAAAGTAGATGCTGTCCTGCCCGTTGCTGATAATATCCATATAATATAATATATGCTGCTTAGCTAGATTTCTCTCTCTATGAACTGTTCTTTCTCATCCAGTTAACCACCATTTTGATGTGTTGAGTTCAGTTGGGTTTGGGGGGCCTTGCCAAGTATGATCTGATCTGTATACGTCAAAGTTTGTTCGATATTCATATATTAGTGTCAATCTGTCTGTATATCCTTAATTTGATAGGTGTTCGTTGCCACTGGCACTTACTAGTTGCCAACAGCTCTGTCCATGTTATTATAGTTATCACTGCCAACTTGCTTTGGGACTTGAGAAATTCATCATTTTATAGCAGAGCGTGGCCCCTGTGGGCTGTGGGGGACCCAGGTAGTTGATTCCTATCCAATAGTTTAGGCCTTTAGCACTGGCAAAGGATACCATTATTCCAATTTCCAATGGGGTTTGATTGTCAAGTTAATTCTTCAAGTTTTTATTGTTGATTACGAAGATTTTTAGGGGTAGGGGGCCGGCAGGCTTTCTTTTTTAAGCCAAGGATAAAAAGTTTCTTCTTGTATCCAACTAGAATGTGCATTACATAGACAATGTCCTTGTCATTTAGACAAAGGTGCCCACTTACATTGTTTACTCTCCCATTGTCTGGCCACCTCGAAATCTTCATGTTTGGTTAGCAAAAGATTTTTGATTAGGGAAGAAACGGCGAAAGCAAGATGGATAACTTTTATAGTTTTATTATACACACGCCACCCTCCATTCTTGCGTTTGTTAAACAACAAAAATGTTAAGGCTACTTTTAGTTAGGTCTCTATAACTGCTCCTGATTTTATGATTTTATATTATAGGCAGCTGTGTGTTTCTTTTTTCTTTTCCTTTTCTCCTGTGATGATTGCATATCACCGTTCCCTCTAATTTTACTATAGTTATTATTGCCTAGATTTTATAAGGGTTTAGTGGCATGAGCAGGAGAAGGAAATAATTTTAGCAAAAAATTAGTTCAAAATTTTAATTATTCTATGGAGTATGGACTGCATAAAAACATAGGTAGGATATGCCTTTGTCATCGTTTATTCCTCTTGGTTTTGACACAAATGTGTGAACAATGCAGTTGAAGGTGTCTTGTTCGAAGATGATATATTCAAATAGTTACCAAACAAAAAATCTGTACATGTAGGGGAGACAGATCAAACCGATGCGTATTCTCCCCCTTGTCTCTACTCTATATTTCCTATACTGATACAAAAGTACCCAGTTGTACATAAGTATATATAAAGACAATGATCACTAGGCTATATCTGCAGGTTGCTGTGCTCTAATTTCTTTGGCCACTAGGTAACAGATCTCCTTTGGAATACCTGCGAAAGCATACCATACGCTTAGTTTGTTGGAGATTAAAATCTACTACATGTATCATCTCCCCCCCCCCAGCTAAACTGAAAATGGGAAACCTAATGCAGGTAGGGGGAATTCCTCATGGGTGGTGATAAAGAATGGAAACATTAGCAGAGAGGAGATTTTGTACCTGTAACCTGGAAAACTGTGCTGGCCACAAGAAAATAGAGAACCACCCTCCCCCCCCCATGTTGTGTTGAATTGGTCAGTCTTCAGTTTTGTAGTTTTACTTTAGTTCTTTCATCTTGGAGAATCTTTTGATACCTGGGAAACCCATTCTTGCCCAAGGATACCTGCAAGTGCAAACACAACCATTGTTAACTAGTGATATGCAAAAATCTTCTTGATTCGGTGGATTACTTGCGAATTTGTTCTACCGTGTTTCTTGAGAGCTACTTTTCCATAAATTTTAACATACAAGAAAAAATACAGTTGGTTTTAAAAGGTTATTTATTTTTTTGTAGTTGCCTTTTCTTGAAAGAAAATCATCAAACATGAACCCATGTGTTGGGGACTCAAATCATTGTGATCCTAACTAGTATCTACTTATAGCGCATTCAAGTCGCGTTATAAAGCACTCCAATAATCAGTAATTTTGTGGGTAGGCTATCCGAAATTATTGGTCAAATAGTCAATAACTGTCGTTAAATGAATTGAAGAAGTTGCAACCGTCACAAGTAAACCATCTAGAAGACTAGAACTAGAAGAAGATTCAAATATCTCTCTCTCTCAAGTTGATAGTCAACTAAGACAACGAAGAAAAAATCAAGTGTTATTGATATTTTTATACTCCATCATGGGGCCCCAAACCCAAGTTGCAGGTCCAAATTTCTCTTTACGTTAATAATAATAATCGTGCCTCCTCCCAACTAATTGAAATTATATGCCTGCCTGGTGCCTGGTGCCTGGTGCCTGGTGCCTGGCTAT
Source organism: Codonopsis lanceolata (assembly GCA_013146195.2). Lineage (NCBI taxonomy): Eukaryota > Viridiplantae > Streptophyta > Magnoliopsida > Asterales > Campanulaceae > Codonopsis > Codonopsis lanceolata. The sequence continues at coordinate 148,745,759 of CM028379.1, read as the reverse complement.
TTTCATTTGTATAATTAAGTAAACTGTAACGGAATAGACGGAGAACAGAGACTTACAGTGACAGCTTCAATATCAATCTTGTAGACGAGCATCTTCCTTGTCTCTCTGCAGCTAGTCCTGTAAGCTACCAATATATGACCGATGGCCAAAACCCAGGAACACACGAACAACGCCACCTCACCACTGCTACCCCCTCCCCTATTATTATTAAACACATACGAAGCCTTCAACGACACAAACACCAACGATGATACCGAACATATTGTAGCTATCCCCAAGTACGGTCCCCTCGACAGCCTCGGCCCATCGCACAAACTATAAACGCCTACACCACACAATCAAATAGTCATAACAATAACTAATCGTACTAAATAAATTTATTTTTACGGCGATACTATCTATAAGTCTATTACTTACAGAGAATAATGGCCGATCTAACGACGGATATTAGGGGAATATCGATGAGTGAGTAACGGAAATCGTAGTTACTGAAATGGCTGCAAAGGGTTTCGAGGGAGAAACTCGAGGGAGCTAGTGAGGCCGAGAGCAGCGCCGACGGGAGTAGGGCGTCGGCGACGATTAACAGCACCGGTGCCGAGAACAACATGAGCGAAATCATCATCGTAATTAAGAAGAAAACTGTCTTAAACCCACGCAAAACTCGCTTGCTTCTTTCTTCTTTGGAGAAACCCATAATTCAATCAACAATAAAAAAAACTTCACTAAACGGATTCAATCGAACGCTCCGTGTTTTAGTGTGTGAAGTGGGAAAACTGAGGGGGTGATGTTATATAATTGGGTTGGAAAAGAAGGTCTAATAGGAGGGAGGGGGGAAGGAACGAAGCAGGCCTAATGTTCGATACTTTGACTTGGACTTTGTATATTTGGAGGGGAAGGAAAGGGAAGCAATGACTTGGAAAATGGAACTTAAAACTTTACACGGACAAGGTTACCAGTCAAATATACCCATCGCCCATCATCTCTCTCTATACGTATAGGTGTGTGGTGTGTATATATAGTTAACGGAAATACCTAATCAACTTCTTAAACGACACCTAACAATTATAGTACCCCTTTCTTTTTAGTATTATTATATATTATATTATATTATATTATTCTAATTTTTATATGGATTATGTTCTTTGAGTGTTCTTTGTTCACATTGAAAAGGGTTGGTTGGATTCTGTTAATTACAACTTTGTGAAAACTTGTTTTCTTATTCTACAATGCTATCAATTTCGAATATCTACGGCCAAAATTTATTTATTTATTTATTTTAAAGTTCAAGACAAACATAGTTTTGAGGCCTCTTAATTTAACTATTAATCAACAAAATTTTATGCGTTACTTGGTGCTTATTTGATCAAAACGCATGCAAAAAACATAGCATTTTTTTTTAAATGTTTCAAATTTGAGTGTTTTAAAAATATCATGCGTTTACAATCACTATATTTATAAAAAATAACGTTTTGAAATAGTTTTTCAAACGTGTTTAAAAAAATAAATCTGCGTTGCGTTTTCAAAACACTGCACGACACTTTAATCTTTTAGGAATCCAAAAACAAAACAAAATCAACTCTAGATATCCATTTATTTAAAATAAATTGAGCCTGATTGAAAGTAATGGAACTTGAACGGAGGAGACATCAAGAAACATCCTTCAATCCACCTCTCGAATCAATTGATTATACTTTTGCGGTTATAGGTTATTAGTCTTTCGCTATTTTTGCTATGGTTTGTCTTGAATTTCATTAGTTTTTCTGGATTACTATAGTTGGATTTGCTAAGTAAAGCTCAAGTTCAATTTTAACCGTTTTAACTTGTATTTGGAATGAACTTTAATAATTGGATGAGTGACGGCGACGCTGGGTCCAATCTTGTTTGCGATTTTAAATTTTCACTCTTTTGATCCAACAAAATTAATCATGTCATTAGACCGTCAAATGCACCTTTAATTTATAAATCGGATTACCACATGTAATTTTATCCTCAAGTCTTGGAGAAAGACTTTGTTGGACATTCAATTTTATATCCTCGTATCCATTTTCTTGGAAAATTTTCCATTTGAGTGGACTTCTTTGTAGTGCAGGTTTCTTGACCTTGAGCTGAGTTTTGAGCCACCAGATACTGTTGTTCACTGAGTCAAACTAGGATGCATTAATATATGATATAATAAAGAATTATCTTTTAATACAACTCATCTCACCCTCACACAACTCAGTCCATTAACATACAATGACTCTGGTCAAATGGATCTTTCTTACATAAAATTCTCATAAAATCATATTTTCTAAGTTTTTGTCCATATATTTTAGTATTTATTTCAAAATTGTGTTTGACAGATGCATTTTAAAACCTAAAATACATTTAAGTTTTGTCTACCAAACATGGGGATGTTAAAAATCTATATCTTTCAATAGCAACCCATCTAGAGAAAGTGGAGATAAACTATAAAACAAAACTTAAGAATTCTCAAAAAAAGATTTAAGAGGTAATTGGAAACTTAGACAGATGCATTTTAAAACCTTAAATACAGTAAGTTTTGTCTTAATGATTGTTTGTTACGAGTTTTGATACCACTAAAATAATTTTTAGAAATATGTGTATAATTAGAAGCACATGTTAGCTTTCGGTCTTTTAAGTTTAAGTTGGCGATTCTCTTTGTAAATTAATTCAATAACCAGAAAGAAAAAAAAAAAAAAGAGTGGATGGGCAAGTGGGAGGAGAGAGGGAATATTATTTCATACCAAATCACACCAACCCTTTATTTCTAGAATGTGAAACTATATATATATATAGTGGAGAAAGTATATAACAAGATAATAGAAATTATTTTAAAAAGCTTAATTCGGTTTAAGTCATTTTTATTTTAATTGCTTGGGGTTGTCGAATTTTCTGGTTATGTCTATATGCATACTCTCTCGCTCTCTAAATTATCGTCCTTCTTTCTTTTTTCGTTCATCTTAAAATAATTATCCAGTTTGAAATTTACATTTTTAGAACATTATTTTTACCACTTTATCTTTATTTTTTCATCATACTTTAATTATGTGCCACATATACATGAGCTTTAAAGAAAACTACACATTAAACCAATATAAATAATCAAGTCAATTGTTTTTTCTGAATTCGTGCGTCGGGTCAACTAGGACAATAATTTAGGGACGTATGAAGTATATAAAAGTAAGGTAATTTAAAAAAAGTAAAATCCCGTCAAAATGTACTTGTCAAAAAATGAAAGTTATCTTTAATAAGTATTATTATAGAATAGCTAGCATGCATTGAGAATATAAATCTCATTAATTTATTACACAACTCTCAAGTAAACCAAGCTATGAAAATTTATAAATTTGTAAAAATATTTTGAAAAACTATTGTACTAAAAATATCAAGTAAATTAGAATTAATCACAATTTATTACAATATATTGACATAACTGATAAAATATCTAGAAAGATGATAAATATCTGAAATATTTATCTATTTTATCACATCTGAAATTTTTATAACCAAAAAAATTTAACTTTATTTTCTTAGTTCTTGAAAATACAAAAAAAAAATTCTTGAATATACAAGTTTCTAATTTAAAAATCAGATTTTTTTTAGTAGGTTGTTTCATTCAACATGTTTTTTTTAGTTTTTTTTTCTTTTAATAATCTTCATTTTATTAGAGTATAATTTCATTAAAATATATCTATACTCGTGCGTTTAATACGTGGGTGTAAAACTAATTTTACTTAAAGCCAAACTTCTACGCAACATATTTTAAGCCTAGAATTAGATAGGGATTAAAACATCTCTAATGCTAATATGAATGTGACAAAAATTAAATGACACATGGGATTTACTTTATTTTTGAATAAAAAACCTTTTCAATGCAAATGTCGATGATGAGTGTGGATATGATGTGATAACCAAATTTGTTCATATTATGGATAACAATGTCAATTTTTCATATTCTACTTGAAGATGTGGATACATCCTAATCATTATTATTCTTTTTTAAAATTATTTCTATTAGTTGTTATCTTTTCTTTATTTTTTTTTTATTTTTTGTCAAATATTATTTTAATGGTGGGATGTATGTCACATATGATTTAATCCACATTTACATTGGAGAGATCTATTTTGATTGAATGTTGATGATGCAAAAATTAGTCTTGGGCAGTCCGATTTGGTGTATTGGATATCTGAGCTTGATTGAATGAATTAGATCTTTCTATAACCTGCTTAAGATCACAAATAAAGCTTTAGTGGAAGTGCAAGACTTGACCTTGCGAAACCACTTCGGCGTAAGAGTAAGTATCATGAATGCCAAAAAACAATTTGACAAAAATTTGAGGCTGTAGAAAGCGAATCCCTAAATTATAGGCATGATAGGTGGCTGACCGCGTAAAAGTCGGAGCAGATATGGTAAGTGTTCTACTCGAATAAGGAAACTATTGACTTGTCGTGGAGAACAAGTCCCTAAGATTCCCTACTTGATACTTGCCTGGGCGGGCATGACCTGCCCGCCAACATGATGTTACTCTTATGATGACAAGCAATCCCGGGCATGACTGGTGGGACAAGCACGGCTTGGTCGATCGTCGGCACGTGGTGCTCGTACGTGCTTTGCTCGTGACCGGTTTTGGACAGGGCACATCAAATGCAAATAAATAAAGAAAAAATGACACATATAGGCCTCGTTTGGTGCAACGTTTTGAAAAAAAAAACAGTTTTTTATTGTTAACACGTTTGAGAAATTATTTCAAAACGTTATTTTCATAAATAGAGTAGTTGTAAACGCAATATATTTTTAAAATATTTCAAATTAGAGCGTTTTAAAACGTTGTATTAAAACACTTTTAAAGAAAAAATGGTACATATTTTGTCAATATTTTAATGAAAATAGTCTACCAAATAAACATATAATTAAGGGTATGAATTACCCACATGTTCACTTAAAACGTAAAGATATTCATGTGACAAAGAAAGACATCTTTAAAGTAATGCTAAAATTGGAAGCTACTCATTGATCAAGCGGGTATGGTGGAACCGACCCAGCTGGGCACATGCAAGTTTGTGTCTAGATCAATCTCTCGAATTTTATTTCTTTCGGTTGTAGATTCTTTTTATTTTTTTGGTCTTATATGATTCTTATTTTATTTTATTGCAGTACTTCATTATTTTTGTGGTAAAAAATTCTAGTTTTTAATTTGTACAATCATATGGGTTGTTGATGCAGCCGCCAGCGTCTGCTTGCGGGAGGTTAGCTTCTTTATACAAGAAGTGAGAATGCTACCCAGTTCAATGATTCTTCTTTATCAAACATTGGTAAAAAAAAAAAACCTATTGCTCTGTTTGGATATAGTTTTTTATTCCTTCTCAATTTGTAACTTTTTCGTGGTTTTTTTTTCTTCTGTAAAATGTTAATAATGTTATGACTCGGTCAATGAATCAAATCATCAAAGGATTTGACTGGACAAGTGTGTAGGACTTGATTGGGCCTCAACCCCGGGAGGGGGGGGGGGTTGTGAGGGGCAGCCGCCTAAGGTACGGTCTTTTGGAAATATCGCAGCGGAGTGGTTGGGGAAGACTTGGAGGCACGAGCGCATGGGTTGGCGTGATCGTGCAAAGTAGCTTGACGCAAGTGCGCCATTTTCAGGAGAAGCCCCAAAACTTGGGGCGGATGCTTGAAGCGATCGGGTGGCTTCGGATGGTGCTCTCAAAAGTTGGGGTGGTCACTTGGAGCAACTGCGGCACTTTAGGCGAGCCATTCAGTATTTGGTGTAGTTGCATCACTTGGCGTGGAGCCAAAGTGCAAGAATCGTGTGGTCACACTAATTATAAAAAGTAAGGTCTCGTCTGGTGCAGCGTTTTCAAAACGCAACTTTTTCAAAACGCATCATTTTCAAAACGTAAATTTTTTCTTGTAAACATGTTTGGAAAATTATTTCAAAACGCTATTTTTATAAACAAAATAGTTGTAAACGCAACACATTTTTAAAACGCTGCATTAAAACACTATTAAAGGGAAAATGCTGCGTTTTTACCAGCGTTTTGTTCAAAACGCTCCACCAAACATGCACTAAGTCTCGTTTAAGCCGGTCTTACAGATTTTAATTTAAGGCGGTGGATCAAGTAAAGAAGACTCATCTTACAAAATATATACATAACACTGTCGTATCTATATAAGTTTTTGTTAATTATAAATCTTGGGGCTAATTATGAGCTGTCTTATTTTTCTCGTGAAATTAATAAAGTTTCTTATTAATGTTGAAAATGAAAAGTATGAATGTCAACAACATAATTAGACATGATATTTTCGAGGATATATTCATGCTAAAAATCATAGTAAGCTTGATGAATGGTCATGGTTGAAAAGGAAAGAAATACTATAAATTTACTATTTATGCTTAGGCATAAGTTAATATTAATTTATTAATATACATCACATAATTATATTATATATATTAAAATTATTGGTTCGATTATGTTCTAGAACCGATGTACTTATTTGTATTAAAACTGAGACCGAACTAATTATTCAGTTCTACAAAAATTCAGAACTGGAACCAAACCGATAAAATTGATTCGATCCAATTTTGAATAACTTTTGCTCACCTTTAGTAAGACGGATTTTACATAAGACGTTCTAATAATTTCAATAGTTTGTTATTATGAATTGCTTCTCAAGAACATCATTTGTTGGCTTCACTAATTTTTCTATCTATCTCTCTTTTGCTTTTTCACGCAAACATTGCAAACCTAAAAAGAAAAAAAAAAAAAAAAGAAGCTACAAATCCAAAACAATGTCGTTGAATCAAAATTTTGAATTCCAAGAAGATGCATGTGATTTACAACTAAAAACATTCAACCAATCATCTGGCATCTTCACCATTCCCAATAAGAGAAATACAGTAAAGACCAAGAAATGAGGTGAGAGAGAGAGAGAGAGAGAATAATTTTCAACCGGCCCTTTTCCTGGCTCACGATTTTAAAGTGCAAATATTTTCCTCTTTTCTTGTTCCTAATCCTATACAGCACGTTACTATATATATATTAATATATATATATTTGTTGATAAACAAAAAAAAAAAAGAATTCATAAAATACATGGGAGCTCAGGTCATTAAGGAGACTTTAGAACCTGCAAATCCTTTTCAAAGGGTATTAATTAATATTGGTTTCAGTTTGGTATATTGGAATTAGGATATATTAGTCCATAATTTGATTAGTAAATGTAAAGCGATTATGTCACTGCTTCTCTAATTATTAATATTAGGTAAAGACCGTAAGAGATAAGATCAGAGCTTTTGGATGTACAAAAGAAAAGCCCGCCTTGCCTTTGTGCATGTGACGTAAGATCGTCTTATCAAAATTCAAAACTCATTTTTGGCCTTCGAGTTGCAGCAGACATATGGCAAACGAGCCGCCATTGGCCGGGTTTGTGGTTTACCAGTCAAGGCCAAGGGAATGTTAGTCCATATGGCCTACTTTCGAGCACACACTGCCTTTTTCATTTATATTATTTTATTTTATTTCTTTGTAGGTCATTATATTGATTGAAATTAAAGTTGAACTCAAATGAATTCAGTTAGAAAGTGACAAAGAAGAGAAGGGACATGCAATGAGTAATGCTAGTGACAATTAAAATACTTAAAATTATGTACCAAATGATATAGCAGCTGAGGTGACATTATTGATCCCCAAACTTTTATTTACTTACTAATCTAACATTAATTAATTTTAATCAAATTATAAAAAAAATCAAAATCAATCAAAACGAGAAATGAGTCCCAAAAAAATTCAATAAATCCAAACATAAGAGTTCTTCATCTTTCTCAAAATTAACCCAAAAACCCCATACTTGGGTACACATTAAACCAACTTCACATATGGCTTTTCAATTTGATAGATGGAGAAGGGTCTTTGTGAGGATGTAAAATAAATGAATGATGATGTAGGCAAATGGATAGTTGTTGTGAAATGATTAAATGAATCCTCCTTGTCCGCGCATTACACACGATTCTCCCATCTCCATACATATGTAGGAGTAAACTGTAGGGAATAAATAATGAGATGGGCCCACCTGTGCACACAAAACAAATTACTGTACAAACACACGTTTTTTTTTTTCTTTTTCCTCATTTCAAATATGTTTCCTTTAAAGTTTTTCGTTTTAAATCGGCCAAAGTCAATTTTGTAAAATAGTGTTCTTAAAATATCTGAATCATTTTCTTTTATAACTCCAGTCTCCAGCCAACACTTTAAAATTTGAAAATTATAATTGTTGTGTAATGAAATAAGGATCTATGAGTGCTGAATTAGAAAACTTTTCATTAGAGATGAATGCGAAAAAGGAGGTGATGAAATAAGAAAGCGGAGAACACAGGTTGGTTTATTATGATTTTGCATAACGATGCATCACTTTTTGTAGCGCGATATAAAATTGAATTATGTAATTAAATTGATGCATCACGATGTAAAATTGATACAATTTAAATTGATGCATCACGATGCATTTGAATGAGAGATATGTAGCGCGCCTCTGACTCATTAAGGGTATTGTAGTATTTTTCCCTCCAAAATTGACTTTTTTCATTTTTAAAAAACATAAGGTAATTGAAAACTTATCAAAGTCGACCACCGACCTAAGTTACCCCCAAAGTAATACTGAAAATGAACCATCTAGGCTCTATATAGTCTGGATTCTAATCTATGTCCAATCCCGAAAACATCTTGAATTAAATTAAATTAAAGGGTGATAATCGGGCCAGTCTACTTTTGACAATATTCAACATCTAATTCCTCTATATTTTAATTCAACGGATAAAAGACATTTTTGCACGAAAAGACGAGTATATGCTTAATGAAATTGGATTAGGCGTGCGCTGCATCGCAATTCTAATTTGCGCATGAAAATCCAATTTTTGCATTGTGATTTACTAAATTCTAATTAATGCATCGTAATTCTATAATTTTGCATCACAAATTTAATTTATGTATCGTGTGTATTATATCAATTTATGCATCGGGGGCTTCCATCCTTCACAGCCCTCCCGCTTAGTTTTAGGTGACATAGGATAATTACCCCCAATTCTCAAGAAGTAAGAAAATAATTAACGTCTTATCCTCTCTCGTAGAAGATGTAAGGCTAGTGATAGTAAAATATCCCCTTGCTCTTGTTGGATCTGAATCTGTTCCACATGAATGCCTAGAAGCACTTATAAATTGAAGCTCTTTACGCTTGCCAGGGAATGCCATGATGGCCCTTCGTTTTGAACACATATTTTTTGAATTATGCCATTTAAATAAATGACAAGTCTAATTAATCTCTCATTTCAAAAGGAGACTACATATACACTGAGGGGAAGATTGTTCTTATCCAACTTGCTTTATTATAGAGATAAGCTCTTCTTTACATTCACAAGCAAATGACTCTTCTTTCATATCCTTTTTATGTACATCGCGATATATGATTTTGAATTACGAGACATAATTATGAACATCATAATGCATGATTTTGAATCATAATTTTAAATTGATGCATCGCGATTTTATAATGTATCCAAATTTATGCATTTTTGCACTAGTTGGGGAATTGAACAAGAGCGATTCATAGAGGAGAGGGAAAATTGCTCGATGACATCACCTATGACATCCTTTCTTTAAGTTCATGGTAGACCCACCAAGCAACATGTGTTAAATATTGTGAATTGATGGATCGAATCCAAATTATCTCATTGGGTTAGTAGCTGATTGTGTAAATTGGTATTGAAATTCAAATTTGAGAATTGGGTTTTGAGCCCTAGAAATGAGGGGTGGGAGTAAAGGAAGAGGGCTTGCAATATTACGAACACGTCTTCTTGCAACCTAGTTTCACAAAGGGTTGCTAGGAAAAGATAAAGTGACCGGCATGCACATGAAGTGTTTTTTATGAATAATTTAATAAAAATAGGCTTTTGGTATTGAAAAAAAAAAGTACTTTAAGTAATTGAAAATTTAGTAAAGTAAATCGACCTACAATTTAAAAACTTATATTTAAAAACTTTTATAACTAACATTATTTCTAACCAATAGGGGATAAAACTCTTCAAAGTGAGATATTATTTCTAATGACTCTCTTTTAACACCATACTTTAAGCTTTGATATCTTATTCATCCAAAACTTGATTTGGACAAATAAATATATCATTTCGATGTTCTTACTGAATAGAATACATTTGCACAATTACTTTTATCAACAAATAAATAACACGTAAATAATTTGTGCCTCAAGTTGTACAATTTATATCACTAAAAATACTAAATTTTTAATAAGTATTATATTTTTCCAAAACTAGATTTGGACAAATAAATATATCATTTCGATATTCTCACCAAGTAGAACACATTTGGACAATTACATTCTCCAATAAACAAATAATACGTAAAGAAATATGTGCCTCAAGTTGCACAATTTCTCTCACTAAAAACACTATTTTTTTTAACAAGTATTATACTATAAATCTTGATATTTTATTATCCAAAACTCGATTTGGACAAATAAATATATCATTTTGATGCTCTCACCGAGTAGAATACATTTGCGCAATTACTTTCACCAATAAACAAATGACACGTAAAGAAATTCGTGCCTCAAGTTGCATAATTTATTTCACTAAAAATACTAATTTTTCAACAATAGAAGAGATGTATCCCACATTGGTTAGAAATTTATGTTAGTTTTTTTTAAAAAATACTATTATTAAGTACCAATAGAAGAAATGCATCATACATTAGTTGGAAAGTGATTTTGATTTTCAAAGTCATTTGATAAAAGACTTTTACCATTATTACCAATAGAAAATGCATATTTCACATTGGTTAGAAAATGATCTTGAGTTTAAATTATTTTATATTATTACCAATAAAAAGATGTATCACACATTATTTAAAAAGAAAATATTAGATTTTAAAGTTTTTAGATTAAAGACTTTCACTTTTACAAGAGATGTATCTCACATAGTTACAAAATATTATACTATTATTACCAATAGAAGAGATGTATCACACATTGGTTAGAAATTGATGTTTGTATTAAAACTACTACTTCCTCCGTCCTAAATAATCGTTCCTAATTGACCCGGCGCACAGTTTAAGAAAAAACAATTGACTTGATTATTTATATTGATTTAATGTGTAGTTTCCTTTAAAGTCCATGTATACGTGGCCCATAATTAAAGTAGAGTGAAAAAGTAAGTGTAAAGTGGTAAAAGTGATGTTCTAAAAAGGTAAGTTTCAAACTAGACAATTATTTTGAGACAGACGAAAAAGGAAAGTATGACGATAATTTAGGGACGGATGAATTATTATTAATTACTAATCGAAAAGATGTATCATACATTGGTTAGAAAGTGATACAGTATTAGTTTTCAATTTTTTTTTGATAAAAGACTTCTGCCATTATTACTAATAGAAGATGTATATCTCACATTGGTTAAAAAATGATGTTGATTTTTAATTATTTTATATTATATAAAAGACTTCTATTATTAGCAATAAAAGATATATATCACACATTTGTTATAAATTGATGTTGGTTTTAAATTAATATTATTACCAATAAAAGAGATAAATCTTACATTTGTTACAAAGTATTCTATTATTATTATCAATAAAAAAGATGTATAACACATTGGTTATAAATTAATGTTGGTTTTAAAAATATTATTATTACCAATAGAATAGATGTATCATACATTTTGTAGAGAGTAATGTTTGTTTTTAAAATCTTTAGATATAAGACTTTTACCATTATAATCAATAGAATATGTATATCTCACATTGGTTAGAAAGTGATGTTAATTTTAATTTTAGATAAAAGACTTTTACTATTATTATTATTACTAATAGAAGAGATATCCTACATTTGTTTAAAAAATGATGTTTGTTTTAAAATTCTTTATATAAAAGACTTATAATTTTATCATCAATATAATAGAAGAGATGTATTTCACATTATTTATGAAAAGATGTTAGTTATAAAAATTTTAAAATAAAAAACTTCTACTATTATTATCAAATGAGGATATCTATTACACATTATATTGATTAGAGAGTGATGCTGATTTTAAAAGTCTACAATTATTTGCAATAGAAGATAAGTATTTCACATTGATTATAAAAGTGATATTGATTTAAAAAGTTTTTAGATTATGTATTTCACATTGGTTACAAAGAAATCTATCTCTCATTATTTAGAAATGAGTATTGGTTATAAAAGTCATTAGATAAAAACATCTTTTGTTATTACCAATAGAAAATATGTATCCACATTGTTTAGAAATGAATGTTGGTTAAAAAGTCTTTTATTACTACTATTATTACTAATAGAAAATATGTATACCACATGGTTAGAATGTGGTGTTGGTTTTAAAGTCATTAGATAAAAGACTTAAACTTTCATTACCAATAAAAATATAAAATAAATATCTCACATTGTTTAAAAATGAATTATGATTTTAAAAGTTTTTAACATAATGACTTATAATATTATTATCAAGTTAAATGTTAATTTTAAAAGTCTTTAGATAAAAAAAATTACTATTATTATTAATACAAAATATGTATCTCACGTTAGCTAGAAACTTATATTAATTTTAAAAGTATTTAGGTAAAAAAAATTGTTTAATATTAGTAACAATAGAAAAAAAAATTATAACCATAGAAGAGATTAACAATCTAATTATAATTTCCAAAATTTATATTATTATTACAAAAAAAAAATATATATCCCGCATTATACATGTGCGAAGCACTGGGTAAATAACTAGTTATTGTTAATTTAAGTTTTTCGTATGTAAACAACATAAATTTGAATGGTTTTTCGTATGTAATTACGCCCTTGAAACGTATGAAAATGCGTAAATGACAATTGTAATTTCTTAATTTTTTATGCAATAGTTAAAATTTTGAACTTCGCTTAACTTTATTTTTTGATCCGCCATTGCATGATAACCCCTATATACTATATGAGTGCTTTGGACACGGTTTTTTGTTGAGTGAAGTGCGGATCGGTCCACTTTGGGTAATTTCAATCACTTACTCTCCTATACTTTTTATTAAAATCAGAAAAAGACACGTTTATTGTGAAAGGGTGATTATAGTCTTAATGCAGTGCATAATCGATCAGTTTATGCATTGCGATGCAGAAGCTCATGCCTTGTGATGCACAAAATTATGCATCGCGATTAAATTATGTAAATATCATTTCCATTACATTACGATTCTAAATCGATTCATCGCAATTCAAAAAGGTATCAAACAATCAAACAAATTTTTATTTGTGTATTTCATTGAAAAATTTACATACATAGCAACACATAAATAAAGTTAATTTATTTTGATTTACACATAAATAATAAAATAATAATAAATGCAATTGTTTGGGGAAATATCATGCATAATTGATGGCTTCAACACGGGTGAAGAGATATGATGATGAGCACTTGATGTCGTCCATGGGAGGTATATAATATACTTCCTCCGTTCCTAAATTATCGTCCTCCTTTCTTTTTTCGTCTGTTTCAAAATAGTTGTTCAGTTTGAAATTTACCTTTTTAGAATATCATTTTTACCACTCTACCCTTACTTTTTCACCATACTTTAATTATGGGCCACATACATATGTGTTGTAAAGGAAAACTATATATTAAACCAATATAAATAATCAAATCAATTGATTTTTCTTAATCAATGCACCGAGTCAATTAGGACAATAATTTAGGGACGAAGAGAATACACAATACAAATTTTAAATGAAGATCCCAACGTAGTTATTGTGACGTGGGATTATCTCCAACATATAATAACAGCTAATCATTGTATTACAACTAGTTTTAAATGTGTATGTTAAACGTACAGATATATATCTGTTTTAATTAAATTTTATTCAAGTAAAATAAAGATAAAAAAAATAAAGCAACTAATTAAATTGAAATACAACATTATATCGGTATATGATAGATTCTGAATTCATTATACACAACATTTGTTGTGTTATTTTATTGGCTTTCCTGTTTCTTGCATATCAATATCTTCAAACCAGGAATATTTATTTCCTTAAAAATTGTGATATGCTTATGGTTGGACCATATTTCATAAGCCCTACATGCGACAATAATTGACGTTAACATTTGTTAATTATCATTCCATATGATACTACCAATAGAAGTATTATCTGAAACTTGAAATAAAATCTCACATCTGATAGAGATAGTGACATTCTTGAGATAAAGACGTTGTCTCAAATATTTGCTTACATTAAAGATTTTAGCTTCTACAATGTGATGTTTAAGCTCTTTACTGGTTATTTTGTAAAAAAAAATTACAATAGAACATCAGTTGATTTTTTAATACAAAAATGATCTGATTTAGAGGACTGAGCATATAAAACATAACAAATAGCAAAAAAAAAATTTCAAAAAACTGGTTCAGATTAGATGGAGCTTAGTTAGTTGGTTAATATTCAAAGTTTTTTGTTTGACCTACATGCTCAGGTTAAAATTATAAATAATGTTTTTTTTACTTTTCAATATTTTAATAAACACGCTTTTTATATGTACTATCTTGCTTTTACATAAAAGTAGAAGTTTAAGATTTTAGAATGCATGTTGGCTAAAGGCTAAAGCCGGCTGTTTAAGTTTATCATTTTTTATTTTCTATAAGACCGTAAAATTTTAACGAATAGAATATTATAAAAAAAATTCCGATCTCGATTTATTAACATGTTAAATGAACAATAAAAATAAGATCTTAGTGTTGAAATATTTTATTAGATTAAATTCGGGTCTGATGGAAATAGAAAAATATTTGATTTATTTATGCTTATTTATATTTTTATAGATTTGTCAACGTATTGTTTTTACTTTTGTATATTTCATTAGATCAGTAATTTAGTTTCAAATATGTCAATAAGTTGTCTCTACAATTGTGATGAGGAATTAAGTTCGTTAAATAATATTTCAATATGAATTATATTTTCGTGATCATGTAAGGTTTTGTTTTATTTTCGTTTTGTGATTCTTGTCATCTAGATATGATTTTTTAATGAGTAAATCTCATGTAAGACAGTTTTACAGATCCTTATACGTTCCGTAAGACGGACCTACACTCTCTCACAGCTCAATCCACCAACACATGGTGGGTCGGGTAAGGAAGATTTATCTTACAAATTAAAAATATCCTTAAAACCTGCTTATCCAAGTTTTTATCATTTTTTATCGAACATATTGCATAGTATTTAGACTTATGCGTAGATTTTATTACCGAAGAGGTATATATAGATGGATAAATAAATAAAAGTTATTGTTTAATTTTAGTCAACTGTATTTTCAAATCATTATAAGCTTGTTCATATTCTAAGAGAGTATTTGATTTTCATAATCCAAGGTAGTATTTGATTTTCGTATTCTAAAGCATTATTTAATAATTAAGACATATGTAATCAATTAATGTATAATCAGATTTATATTTTCAATACATGACTCATAACTTTTATTACATAGAAATGACTTTCTAATTTAAGAAAATAAATTTTGGTGGAATTTTACTATGTTTAAACTACATAAGCTATATATATATATATATAGAGAGAGAGAGAGAGAGATTATACAATTATACTCAATTTACGATAATTACAATATTAATTTACTATCATTCTCGCTTGGAATAATCACCTATCTAACTTATAGCTTGTTTGACCTAGCGTTTTGGGTGCTTTTGGCCTAAAACGCTGTTCCAAATTACCAAATTATATATCAATGTCGTGTTTTCGAAACAAGCGTTTTTAAAATGCCACAACGTTTTCACCCGCTACATTTTGTAGCTTTTTCCAAAACGCAAGGTATTAAACGCTGAGTTTTTGTGCTTTGACGTTAATAACCCTTGCTTGATCTAACAATCAAATTGTTCACCCGCTACATGTTGACTGATTTGAGTGAGAAATAGACTTAACATTGGAGTATTAGTTATATAATAATATATGTAATATAAAAATATTACATATACAAATTTAGTTATATAATAATATATGTAATATAAAAAGTGAAAAATTTAGTTATATAATAATATATGCAATATAAAAATATTTATTAATATTAATTTATTATGGTGGTTTGGTTTGATTTGGTTCGATCAAAGGATCTAATTGTCGTTTTGACAACTACTCAACTTTATGAAAATAGCGATTTGAAATTATATCTCAAACGTGCTTGTAAGGAAACCGCTGCGTTTTGAAACTGTTGTGTTTTGAAAACGCTGCACCAAACGGACCCTTAATAAAGTTAATGCAAAGATACATAATATACAAGTTTATTTATCGGAGTTTATCATATATGCGAGCCCAAGGACATGATTGAAGTCTGGTCATCAACAAATAAGAAGATCACATCGTAGTGAACTTCATCTGTTTTGTGCATTGTTCTAAAAATCGGTTTAGGCATCGACTAGGCACCTAAAAATTCGACAAATAAGTGAAAAAATCGCCTAGACACTCTAGGCGTCAAATTGCTGATTTTTAATATTTTTTTAAATTTACGCCAAAATAATGTCATTTTGGGTTATTAAATAATAATAATAATAAATATCAATTTCAAATTATTAAATTGTTATTTTAAAATTTTAATTTGTTAACGAACCTATGATAAAATTGAACTATTGACTATTTTTGTAATATTTTGAACCTTAGAATGATATTAAATTTCTGGTTTTACTTTTAAAATTTAAAATTAATATGTAATCATTATTTTTAAATTATTAGGTGATATTTACTATCAGTATATTTAAAAAATTAATACTTAATAATTATGTTTTAGTAGAAAATATTAAAAACCGAATATTATTTCTTATTTCTTGGTCACACCCAGACGCTCTAGGCGCCTAGTGATTTTGAGATCACTGACTTTATGATTGTCTAAGACATGAACTTGGCCACTCCCGACCCTGCATCTTCTTCTTATGGAAGGGGGTCATTAAGGAAATTTGCTACAAAAGGGAGTTTTTCGATTAAAAATATATAGGAGTATAACGCATTAAACTGATTGAAATTTTGGAAAAGGATTGGTCAGCCATTTTTCCTTTTTGGTTTTTGTCAATAAAATGAAATGGCCAAAATATGTTTTACAGTTTTACCCCCCAAAGTATACGCCATATTCATTTAGCCCCCCAAATCCAAAAACGTGCCAAAAGCACACCCAATGTTCCATTTTGTCTCACATAACCCCTTGCGACTGACGTCCGTTAAACCTCGAACGTTAGTTTGCACGTGCCCCTTCAGGTGATGGTCATTTTAGTCATTGCACACTAAAAGAAAAGCAATTACCGAATTCCACCGGCCAGAAACATCCCCAACCCATCATCATCATCATCGAATACCCTCACTCTCTCTCATCTATCACGCTCAATCTTCCCCGATCTTCTTTTACAACGAGCTCCCATCTCTCTCTTTCATTCAACAGAGCCGGTCGAGCCTCGTTCTAGATCCGACATCTCCCTCCATCAACTCCAGCAAATCAACTTCTCTCACTCCCCCTCCCTCTCTCATATCTCATCTCTCACACTGAATCTTCCCTCATCTTTTCTCACAGCGAGCTCCCATCTCCCTCATTCCCTCAACAGAGCCGGTCGAGCCTTAATTTTAGATCTAACATCTTCCTCCATCTCCCTCAATCAAACCCTAACAAATCAACTTCCCTCACTCACTCACTATCTCTCATCTCACGCTCAATCTTTCATCATCTTCTCTTACATCGAGCTCACATCTCCCTCCTTCCCTCAACAAAGTCGGTCGAGCCTCAGTTTTAGATCCGACATCTCCCACCATCTCCCTCCATCAAACCCAGCAAATCAACTTCCTCATTCTCTCTCTCATTTCCCACGCTCAATTTTTCCCCACCTTCTCTCATAACGAACTCTCGTCTCCTTCCTTCCCTTAACAGAGCCACCCGAGCCTCGTTTCAAATTCGACATCTCCCACCATCTCCCTTTATTAAACCTAGCAAATCAACTTTCCATCCGACATCCCTTCTCTAGCTGCAATCTCCGTTCGTCTCTAATCCCGTCTATATGAAAAAGTAAAGGGGTAAAATCACAAAAACTCGGAGAAAATGGTTGAAAGTTGAAACCTTTCTTACATTTAACCGAAAAGGGCGAGCCCTGAGTTTGTTTTTCTTTCTTTGGCCAGCCTAACAATGGCCGCACATAGCTCTGTTTAGCTAAACAAGGCCTGCACCAGAATGACCTTAAGTCCCCGTGCTGTCCTCAATAGGAACTTCAAATTACGAGTACCTTACGAGCTGAAGTAGGGGCAAACCCATCTTTTCCACGAGCTCCCCTTTGGTTTGAACATGGAGGTTATCTTTCAAAAGAGGCAGACCCACAAAGAAACAAACAACAAAACAAAGAGCCCACAATTAGTGTTCGTCCATGGAAGCTTTTCATGCAGCTTGATGCTGGGCTGAACATTGGTTACCTTTCTTTTCACACCACGGGTTTGATTGCTATGATCTTAGCTTGTTGGATCAGGTCAATTACCTCTCCAATTTTAATAATTTCACATTTGTATCTGTGAAAATTTGGGTTTTAATTCATATTCATACATTCCTGAGTTTGAAAAAAATTCATCTTATTGGTTTTGTGTAATGTGTATGATTTGTATGTATTTAATTGTTGCTATATAAAATCCCATCTTATTGGTTCTATGTAGTGTGTATGTTCTGAGTTTGTAAAAAATTATCATCTTATTGGTTCTGTATAAAATCCTGAAGCTTGAGCGTGAGAGATGAAAGAGAAATAGATAGAGAGAGAGAGAGAGAAAATTCAGCGATGATGATGGTGGGTTGGGGATGTTTATGGCCGGTGGAGATGAAATGGAAAGAGTCGCCAGTGATTGTTTTTCTTTTTTTCAATCGTACTGTTACAGTGAGTAATGACTCAAATAATCATAACATGAAGGGGCACGTACAAACTAACGTTCGAGTTGTAACAGGCGTCAATCCTAGGGGGTTATGTGAGACGAAATAGAGCATTGAGTGTGCTTTTGACACATTTTTGGATTTTAGGGCTAAGTGAATATTGGTTTATATTTTGGGGGTAAATCATATTCCGGCCAAATGAAAATGTTCTAGAAAGGTCAAAGGTACAACCCACGAAGTACAAACTACCTCGAGATTGTCAATCCGACGATCTTTCGCGTTTTATTTGTCCTCCAAATACTCAAATAAATAAAAGAAATTGAAAATAAAAGGAAAAGAAAAAAAAAGTGGTGGCGCGATTCATGTGGCGCGCTACGGGGAAGCTAGCACTTTTAGCCACCGCCATGGGCGGTGGAGCTGGAGCGGCGACAATTGCCACCGCCGACGATCCAGTGACGGCTCTAAAGCTATGCACTACCGTCCCCCGTCGTCTATTCCGGGTATCTGCCACCGCTGCCTTCATTGCCTTCGGTAACATATCTCCCCAATCTTCTCTGTGTTTCTGATTTTCCTCATGTTTTGGTTGTTTTCAGTTGTTATTTATTTAGGTTAATTATTTCAATGCCAATTTTGAATTGAAAATCAACCTGGAGCAGCAGTATATGTGTAGCCTATAGGAACTGGAGTTATGTAGATATTGTTACTAGTAAACGCGCGTATTTGAAAATAAGAACAATACTTATAGTGCTAGGTATTCCCTACCCAAGAAAAATGTCTCCGACTCTCAATGATGTGTCGTGGCGGGTGAGTCCACAAGTAAGTGGTTGAAGTGGCCGGATAAATGATCAATCAAATGTTTTTTGGTGCGTAACTAATCAGGTGTTTGGCAAATCAGGTTAATACATTTTGGAAATTTGGGATACTTAGCATTACTCTAAACGAAAATCAGTCAAACCTAGACGAGGAATGGAAAAATCACAGATCCGACATACTCCATCAGCTCCTGTTGGATCCGACTGCTTTCCTAATTGGCATGTTCCGCTCAAAGAGTCATTTTAAAGTTGAAACAAGCAATTCTCACGCTGTTCTGACTCTACTAGAAACAAGTTTGATAATTCAAAACATTCTTGTTATAATGCTTACTTCTAATGGTGGTAATGGATCTCTTAAATATTTATGTTTCCGGATGGTGACTCTTTTGAATGGAATGGAGGGAGTAGCTAGGTGAGGTTGTTGATGGGTATAAGTTGAATTCTGGTTGGATCCTTGACCCAATTGAAGAGGTTTAGTTTACTTTTCAGTAAACTTTTCTTTGGCCTAATGACTTTAATCCCTAAAGTTGGTGGCCACACAGTGAGAAGGGTAATTTAGGAAGCTAATGACTTTTCAACCAATTTCCTACATCTGTGCAATGAGTCAAAGCGCACTCTTCAGGTGGGATGGAGGAAGTAGGATGCTAGCTTGTGAATCAGTCTTTATGCATGTGTCTTATGATTTACTCATGACTCATGTATTCTCCTATCATCATCTTTTAAACTTATTTGTGCTACATAATCACATTTTGCAGAAAGAGCTCAATCTCAATATCTTTTTGAACCTCGAAGGGTGTCTCAGCATTTGCATGTCTATGGAAACAGTATAGTAAACCTCTAGGAAAACAAGATTAGAGTGTGTTTTGACACTAAATACTAGCAAGTTTGCTGAAGGAGTGCAATATGTGATTTGTGTACGTGTCTGTGTTGGTGACATAGATTTATTCTTTGTTGGATGATTTGCCGGAAAGTCAAATCGTCCACATTGCTTAATAGAATTTTACTACTAAGTTATATTATCATTCATTAACAAGTTGATTATTGTTTAGATTTATGGTTCGATAGGAATTTTTGGTGTATTATGTGTTTGAATGTAATTTATTATAGAAGTGAACCAAGCATATTGGAATGTTTCTTCTGATGAAGCATCTTAAGAACATATGTCCCTTGCAGGCTTCGTTTTCTGGATCGATACACAAATGATTTTATATGATCTACATGACCTTGAAGAAAATTTGATTTGTTCTAATGGAGATTCAAACTGGTAATGGTTATAGATTATGAATATTCACTATTGGGACTGCCGGAGGATAGCATTGAGAGGGCAAGAGTGAAACATGAAGTCCATACCAGGAGTGCACATAGGCTTGAAGAACTTTGTTTCAAAAATGGTGGAATATATATCAAGCTTGGTCAACATATTAGTCAGCTGGTATGAGTTGCTTGCTTTCATTGATATTTCTAGAGGAAATTGGATCACCAATTCCTTATCTCAGTGCTAGAATAGATGTAGTTGCTCAAGAAACAAATATGTTATCTCATTTGAGTTTAATGAAAACTATATCTTGTTCAGGAGTACTTGGTACCTCAAGAGTATATCAAGACAATGAGGGAATCCATGTTGAATAGATGTCCAGTTTCTTCGTATGAAGAAGTATGTGAAGTTGTCAAGAGAGAGCTTGGTGGGGCTCCAGATAAAGTATGTAAAATTCAGGTTCCTTTGATAAATAAATTATGTAATATTCATTTGAATTATTCCTGAATGATCCCTAGCTTAATTACTACATGAAGGTCACACTTAACTTTGCTGTCGTTTTTTCTTTTTCTTTTTGATAGGTAAGTGTGACCCCTTGTTGGTATGATTTTTCTTCTTGGGGTTTATTGTCTTAGTGTAGCTGTATCTTGCCAACATTTGTTTGAGTCAGTTTGTGCCAAGCAACTGATTCAAGCCTTTTCATTTGCAGATCTTTGAAGAGTTTGATCCTGTACCAATAGCAAGTGCTTCCCTCGCACAGGTTCATGCTGCTCGCACCCATGATGGACAAAAAGTTGCTGTGAAGGTTTTATGTTCGTCTTCACTGTTACTATTTATGGAACATCAAAGTAGCCTTGTAAAATCTTATAGATATGTGAAATATTAATATTTCTCATTAAGAATTCTGTTCTTCCGCAATTATCTCCTCAACTCCAGGTCCAACATGCTCACATGACAGATACTGTAGCTGCAGATTACGCCACAGTGGAGTTAATTGTGAACACTTTGCACCGGTTTTTTCCTTCGTTTGATTACAGGTTTAACCATTAGTTTTCTTCCTATTCGCATTCATAGATTTCATATCTGTTTTGGTCATTAAAAAAAGTGCACTGGTGACTGTTCTATTAGCTAGTAAACTGGTCACATCATTTGAAGTTCTTAAAGCTAATACGAACTTCTCTTTAAATATTTGTGTAGGTGGTTAGTTGATGAAGTACGTGATAGTTTACCTAAGGTTAGTTGCTGAAACTCGCCACGTCTTACTATCTAGTTCTATTTCTTGGTTGAGACGTCGCGTTATATGCTACTGCATCCTGAATATGCACAGAACAGTTGTTTGAATGATATGTATGTAATCATGTGTTCTGTAGTATAAACTCTCTCGTTTGATTAGCTCACTAAAATATCCATATTTATGACTATGCATGCAAGCTGTCCTAGGAATGGTAAACCACTATTTGAATGTGCAATCATTCTTGTCATTGTTATCTTACTTGGGTGAAAAGCATAAACCTGTAATCTGTAGGCTATATATCCACATCAATTTCCTTCACAAAAGTTTATTTTCACTGGACTAGGTTGGCAGTTATGATATGCATTGCCTGCTCCACTATTGTCCATCTATATATATATATATTTTGATAGGTAAGTGTGACCCGCTTGATGGTATGTGAATGGGAACCAGGGATCAAAAGGTCTTTGCCCGAGTGACCTTGCCATGTCTCCCACCCCTTGGGGTCAATGAGTCAATCTATTGTCCATCTATACTTAACAACCTCATTTGCATCTGTGAAGCTTTTCTCTTGATATGCCTTCAGCATTCAAGAAGAGATTGTTGATGCTGATGATGCAACTTCATATTCTGTGATGTTTATATGTATGCATGAGCTTTACTTTTTTATGTTGTTTTAATTTATCTTGATATGTTATATTGGTGGCTGTCAGGAACTAGATTTCTTAGTTGAGGCCAAGAACAGCATAAAATGTATGGATAACTTTCGGAAGTTATCTCCTCATATTGCAGACTATGTTTATGCCCCTGCTGTACACTGGAAATTAAGTACCACAAAGCTGTTAACTATGGAATTCATGGATGGCGCACAAGTGAATGATTTGAAGACCATTCAAAAACTTGGGCTTCAACCAAATGATGTTGCAAAATTAGTAAGTCTGTTTGCTCTACAGTGCATAATTACTTGGTGATAGTGTTCTATGTTCATTTGAATGGGAAAATATAATGGAGGTTGCATATTTAGCTTCAATTTTTTTCTTTCTTTTGGAGACTCCTGGATAAAACTTGCAGTCATTCAACCGGCCTAAAGATTTTTAAAATTTATTTATGGTGGCCATGAATTACTTTGTCAATCCTTCCAACTTCTTGTCTGTGGCGAAGCCGGAATTGTCATTCTATGGGTCAAATATAGCATGCTCATTTCTCTTCACCCAGTAACAGTTATAAACAGAGAAAAGGGGACAGTTCTGGATACTGGATAGTTCAAATTCTACAACCAGGAAATACATTCTTTCCCTTGAAAGTGGTCATTACAAGAATATACTAATATTTATTCTGATTTGACGGTTAAGTTAGAACATCACGGAAGTTGTAAGCTTTGGATTGAAATAAGGATTCTCTAAGAGTGCATCCTAAAAAGATAATATGGACTCTCTAGCTGTGAGGGGAAGGATTAATATTATACTAGAACTAAAGGGGGTGTGTACCCATCTTTTTAGCTTTCCACTGCTGTGGTTACATTTTTCCTCGATATCAGATGATTTAGTATGTTAAGTATGAATCTTGGTTATGCTTTGATTTTCATGCTGTTTTGTTGAATGTTTATGATTTGCTTTTACTCTTGCAGGTTAGTCAAACTTTTGCTGAAATGATGTTCAAACATGGATTTGTGCATTGTGATCCTCATGCTGCCAACTTGCTAGTTCGTCCTTTGCCTTCTGGGAAGAGGAGCTTTTTCGGTAAGTCATAAGTTCCTGAATTGATGGGATTGTATCATCTCCTTGGCAATTATTCTTCTGTTGATTTATATTAAATGACTCTAGGACAAAGAAACAATAACATAGCTGGTGAGGGAGCCCACCAACAATCTCCTTTTCTTTCTTCCTTGAACAACCTAAGTGGTTTGGACTTGCTGCTGCTTGCAATCATGTATGGAGTAGTTACCTTTGGCAGGAGGCCTGACTTTCCTGCTTCTCTTTCCATTGTGAATCTGTGATAGTAAAGAGTCATATTCTTTTAGCTTCAATAAAACGCACCCAAGAGGGTAAGGTGTTGATTGAGCTGACAATATCCGACGAGTTTTAACTAATCAAATGCAATTGGAAAATTTATTCTGATCGAAGTTGATCATGTGCTTGATATCAGAGATGGAACCAAGAATTTTCTTGAGGCAGCAGAAGAAAGAATATGCCAATTGAAATAGTCAAGAATAAATCATTTACCTTTTTTTTGTGATGCATATTTAATACAGAAAATCTAATAAAATGATGAATATTGTCAAATGCAGCTCAAGTCGTAAACTTGAAAAATTGACCCCAAGTGGTGGGAAACATGGCAAGGGCACTCAGGGAAAGACCTTGAGGTCCTTGGTTCCAATCCCCATATCAACAAGGGGTCACACTTACCTATCAAAAAAAAAAATAAAAAAAATAAAAATGCTTATAACTTGAATAACCTGGACGTACATGATTAAAAATAAAGAGATTCCAAATAAGAGATTTCAGAAAAACACTATACTGTAAGTTGTTTTCAGAAGAGATTGCAAGAGAGAGGGATTCAGTTTATATTGATACCCAAATAGAAATATAATTTACATGGTGTAGAATGAAATTCCAATTTTGTCCTTCACCTAATAAATTCAAGAAATTATGAATATTCAATTGAATCAAATAAGTGGTTCGTATGATGTGATGTTGATTGTATGCCTTTACAAAATGAGGAGAGCACTGTTACCTGTTATGAATGGACTGCATTATGTTTGATACCTGTATGTCAAACACCGGCATGGAGTGCATGCCCGAGAAGGGAGATAGGAACTCAGATTTCTCCAATTTTGATTGCCTGCTAGAATTGTCTATGGTCTCACTTAAAGCATACACTTCATTGAATGCCTGCTAGAATTGTTTTTTGTAATTGTGCGAATGGGTTTGTGTAATTGTGCTCCGATTTGGAATGCCTGCTGGGATTGTCTATGGTCTCATGTAAAGCATACACTTCATTGATCATATATCTTGTAATACCTAATCCCACATTGGATAGTGGATAGATGTGGGAAAAAGTGTGGACTTATAAGTGACCTCCTACTATCCCTGAACTGCCATAGTATCCATGGACTTACAGGCGAGCCTCTTGTAACCAGGCTCTCTCTGAGCCGGTGTTTGGGCATATGTTATGGACCAGGCACACGGGGTGATTCGTGACATACGTTTAGTCATAAGTCCATGACTCATGGACTTACGGGTGAGCCTGTTGTAACAGGTTCTCTTTGAGCCGATGCTTGGGCATATGTTGCGGACCGGGCACACGTGGTTGAATCGTGACATACCTTTAGTCATGAGTCCATGACCCATGTGTGTCCATTTATTATGCAAAATGTTTTCTTGCATTGATGCTCTCTCTCTCTCTCTCATGTTTTTGGTTTCTTTGTTTTGGGTTCGTGCTATTTCTTTGTTTACAGGTAGGAGGAAACCACAATTGATACTGCTAGACCATGGCCTGTACAAAGAACTTGACTACTCCACTAGAACCAACTATGCCTCACTTTGGAAGGTGCAGTTGCTTGTTCTTCAAATATATGTATTCCATGTTCGTTGTTATATTGTTTCACAAATTTAGCAACTCAGTATGAAACCACTTTCTTACAGGGTTTAATATTAGCTGATGCCAATGCGATAAGGGAAAATTGTGTGAAATTGGGTGCTGGGGAGGATCTATATGCATTATTTGCTGGGATTCTTACGATGAGGCCTTGGGATAGAGTCATTGATCCAGCTGTTGACCATCTGGTCATACAAGGCAATGACAGTGACCGTTCGGAATTACAGGTGATCTTTCATCAAAAGATGTTGTATTCTCCAGTAACATGAATCTTTGCAAGTGTGATGCTTAGGCATTCATTTGAGTTTGCATTTATTGTTGTACTTTCTGTGGCATTTGATTTGAATATTCAGACATCCAAGGAGTACCATGTCGGCAGGAAGCATTACCGTATTACTGTAGTGCAGTTTTCCTCTAGATAAATTTAATCTTGTGTATAATTATTGGTATATTCCTTGATGTGACGAAAGGGCTGAACATCTGCATCATTATTCCGTTTCCTGAATGCAAACATGCTTATATATAGCAACTTAACACCAATCCATTTGATATGTATAAGATCATAAACCAATGCAAGTATAATGGTGCATGTTCTGTTTGGCAGATGTACGCTTCCCAGTATTTTCCTCAAATCACAGAGCTTTTACATAGGCTGCCTCGTGTTATACTTCTAATGCTAAAGACAAATGACTGCTTGAGGGCAGTTAATAATTCACTGGTAAGTCATTTTATTGCTATATAATTTTATAAAAGCTCCCTTCTATCTTGCATGAGATGAGTTTCATGTGCAGTTTGTTTTCAGTGGGTATGCTTAATAATATGGTGTGTAAAATTTCTACCGAGTGTGAAGCTTGATTTAGACTATGGGGCTGGATAAATTCACTCTGTTTCCCATGGTTACAAAATGCCTAGCCCGGAATCCCTCTCTCCCCCTCCATTTATTCTATGATTAAAATTTTAACAGTCCTAAATAGGATTTGCTTTCCTGCCTGTGTTTTCATGCTCAGTATCTACTTTCTAGCTATGGGCACAGTTCTCTAATACTCCCTCCGTCCCTAAATAATCGTCCTAGTTGACCCGGCGCATAGTTTAAGAAAAAATAATTGACTTGATTATTTATAATGGTTTAATGTGTAGTTTCCTTTAAAGCCCATGTGTATGTGGCCCATAATTAAAGTAGAGTGAAAAAGTAAGGGTAAAGTGATAAAAGTGATGTTCTAAAAAGGTAAGTTTCAAACTGGACAATTATTTTGGGACGGACGAAAAAGGAAAGGAGGACGATAATTTAAGGATGGAGGGAGTATTGCTTATTAGGCTTCTTTTATGTGTTTTCAGAGTGGTTCTCACCGCTACAAAGTGCCTAGCGAGCTTAGCTTTTTTAAAGAAGTCAATGGTGCTAAAATCCCAAAGAACATTAAAAGCATTCATATTACCGCTTTTATTGTGTCACCGGTTCTGTGATTTGGCTATCTTTGACCTTTATTTCTCCCTCTTAATGCGGTTTTTTGTTTTTCTTTTGCATTGATAAAAGTTCTTCTCTAGAAACTGCTTTGACTTTTCATTATCTTTATGCCTTTCATCTATGATCTATCTCAAGAATCCTTTTCTTGTTCACACCGAACAGGGTGAGAGTTACTTTCTAGAAACTTTATGGGAGCCTTTTTCAGTGTACCCCTTTTAATTTTGCTAGGCATCTTTCTCTTTCTCCTTGCATGTAACCGATTCCCTTGAGCTGGAAGATAGGTTTAATTTTGGAAAGGCGAATTAATGCGATTCTTTTTGCAAAAATATTTTGTTTTCATATTATGGCTATTAAAGGCGCCCATATTGTCGGTATCGAGTTGGTACTTTGTTTTTTAGTTGACCCACCGAGTCACTGACTTTAGAACATGTAAAAATTTAACCAAATTGCTCTTCTGAATTATAGTTGTTTCTTTGACAGTTGCAACGATCTTCTCTCGAGTCATTTTTGATAATTGGAAGAGTTTCTTCGGAAGCAGTTATCGAGGCAAAGAAACTGGAAAGTAAGTCCCTTTTCGGGTGGATAAATGTTTGGGTTGAGGAAATTTTGCTAGAAGCTCGATTTGTTGGCATGCAAATAGCCTTGTGGATTTTACGACTCCGCAGAGCTTTGACTTTGTAGAGCATAGAAATAGAATTTTTTGACATGGTGAAGACAGAGATCATACTAAAGGAAATCACAATCACTGGGGGTGGGGGGGTAAACCCTTTTCCTTTCCTAAAGGTGTATTGATTTGTTTACTTGGGCTTCGAGTTCGAGAGGTGAAGCCATTTCCATATGGATTATATAGTTGAACTTTGTTCGGGAGCGGCATTTATTGTGCGAATACAGATGTGAGTTTAGTTGGGGATGGACACATTAATTTTTTTTTTCACAATTATTTTATCTCTCTTTTAGAGTTATCCGATGTTTGGTAGATCACGGATAAGATTAATTTATCTCGTTAGTTATTTTATCCGGTATTTGGCAGTTAATACTAAGTTCATGATTATGTTATTTTTTTTTTCAAAAATACCTTTATATTGAATTATGATAAAATATGCTTCGATTTATCTTACTCATTGTATTTTCAAATGCAACTATCGTTTCGTTCTAAAATTTAAAATTGAAAACTTGGGAGTACACAATTATATCGCATTCATAATTGCAATACCATCTTTAATCTCTAAAAATGCTAGTTCTATTTTTATTTTTGAAAAATTACAAGTTATAAATAAATCAAAAGATTACATAAAAGATCTAAATTTGAAATGGATTTTAGCTTCCAAAAGACTTTAGAATCGCTACTCTTTTTTCGAACTGTTGTCATAAACCAATTCCCGCTCTCTTTCTAGGATGTTGCTTGTTCATAGTCCAAGAATTTGTATTTATTTACGAACTATCAACGAATTGTGAATTTCATAAATAATATAGTTTAATTTTTTATCATTCGTGTGTTTTTTTTCCAATTAATTTAAGATTTCTTTTATTTTGCACGTATACTCCCGCCGTCCTAAAATTATTGTTAAGTTTGACTTTTTTGGTTTGACTTTTTTGGTTTAACTGAGTGTTTTTTTCTAATACAATTATGATTTATTATTTCATGATTTAAGAAAAAACTATATGTCAAAAAAAAGAAAGATCGGATGTGTGTAATCTTTCTGTCTTTTTTTGGTCGTGTGTGTGTGTATATATATATATACATACATACATGTTCAATAAAAATATCAAACAGGGTATAGGGAACGAAATGTGTCATTTCATTAAAATTATCTATAAGTAATGTTTAATCATTCAAACTGTATTGTTTATAGAAATGACTTTTGATAAACGATCTTCATCTAAAAAAAACACTATTATTATGATAGAATATGACATACATATAAGTCCAGATGGCAACAGTTAAGGCTAGAGGGGGGGGGGTGAATAGCCTTTAAAAACTTTTGGTGGTTGATTTAAAAATCCTAAAATTGGCGTGAGGAAAATCCTTGATCTTGTCAATCCAAGAGATGGATGGTCGATTATTAGGCGACACTTTTGAAATTCCTTAGGCGAAGTGAGTTGGTCGGGGATCGACACAACAGCTTTTTCAAAAGAAATTTGTTTTGAGGTATGATCACCGAATATAGAGAAATTCGAACACAAGTTAACTAAACAAGTAAGCAAACAGTGTTGTTAATCGGTGACACTTAATCGGTTAATAACTTATTAAGTGTTAAGTCGGGTTAAGATATAAAAATGACCGACAATTCGGTTGAAGTGGTTCATGAGATAAGCTGCTACGTCACTACCAGTTAGTCGGACTTGGATTTTTGAAGATGCACTAACTTTATTAAAAATCTTAAATGATCTCTAATGGATCGGTGTACGTTGTACAACAAGACCAGGTGTTTGGGAGAATGATTGAGAAACAATCAAACTCGTGAGACAAAATTTCTTGAGTTGAAATAATTTGAGAAGTACTCAGTGTTTTGCCTAAACAATAACTAGAAAGAATTTTCAATGACAGGTATCTAGCTAGAGTTCTAATGGAGACGAAGACTGAGAGCTTGTGAGTAAAAAGCTTCTTGACTTTGCAATTCGTCAGACTCGTTATCTTCACCAATGCTTCCAATGGGTATATATAGATAGTCCGAGTGAGCGGTTAGAACCCGTTGCTAAAATATTTGAATTTGAAAATGTGTTATCACATGTAAGATCGTAAAGGATCTTGGGAGATATTATATGTGGCGGGGCAAATCTATCACAAACACAAAATAGGAAAGAGTTAGTACTAGAGTATGTTCAAACAAATAAGGAAAAGATAAACTCATTCCATAGCAACGCATTGATCAGCTGAGAAGATTGGCTAACAAAAATAATAATCAGCTGACCAAATTTAAGCTGCTTGTCCTGGCTGACAATTAAGTGAAATGTTTTTAAGCAAATCCTTTAAATTTAAAGATTCAACACATACACATCAATATTTCATGTGGGATTGCGTTAAAGTGTGTTGTGATCTTGTTTAACATTTGAACGTAAAAATGGAGGGCAATATGAGAACAATAAAACTAATATTTTTTTTTCTAATCCGAAATTAAATAATAGCTAGTGTGGTAAGATATTATTTAATCCTAGATAAGGGGGTTATCTGAATATTTAGATGATTTTATATGATACATAAAACTTTATCAAACATTAAATACTATTAAAATAATATTATCCACCTATTTATCTGGCTACAAAGCGACTCATACGGTAATTCAATTAATTGATAACAGTTGTTACCTATTGATATCAGAGTGTAATTGAGTACAAAATTTTCGCCCATTCCATTCTTGGCCTTTTGTTCCTCTTATCTTACTAAAGAATTACATTTGACTCCAATAGTAAATTATTGTCTTGTTTGATAAAAACATAACTTGTGTTTTCCTTCAAAAGTTAAAACTCATGCAAATATGGATCATTTTTAAACTAGTAGAACAAGTAGTAATAAAATGATAAAAATATTTTTCCAAAAAAAAAAACAATAAAATGATTTAGGGATAGAGGAAGTGATAGGTTGTCAAAGAAACATAGTACTTCTGCTTAAAAATCTTCGTTTGAAAAGTCTAAATATTAAAAAAAATTATAAGTGTAAGTATGATCATAATTACAAAAAATATTTGAGTATAGTCAATATATTTATATAAGATGTAGAGGGAGGGTGTGTAGATTGTATTTATAGGCATAATTTATGAAAGTGAAATGTATTTGCATGAAATAGAAAAATATTTTGAAAATTTAAAATATGAAAGTCATTGCCGATGTGATATTTATAAAAATAAAAAATAAAATAAAAATGACAATTCAAACCATCTTTCTCATCAAACAGTTTGAGAGACGTGTGACGTGTGTAATTCAGGAATCACGCAAATTTCATTGAATTAGTCTACTTTAACGAAACCCCGCACCCCTCCCTCCCTCATAAGTCATAACCTCTCATTCAATTGCCAATTGTCAATTGTCGTGCCTCTTAACAACATCGTATCTACCCACCAGTCCACCTTCATAAGTTCATATTCAATGCTTAGCCTGCCTTTCTCAGTTTTTTGGTGCACCTCATTATCAAAAGGAAAATTCTACACTTGTCCAACCCAAAGTCAAATAGAATCCTCTACAAACATTAATGCCATCTTCATTCAAAAAGTTCACATTTCAAAACTTTAATACTCTTCTCCTCCCAACCAAATTCTTCATGTTTTAATTCTATTTATTAAGGGATATATAACCATTAAAATTAGTCATTATTACTAAAATATTTAGGTATAATCAATATGTTAATATAAAATATAATGGTAAAGTTAAAATAATAAACATAATATTTTGAAAGTTGATTCTTAAAATGAAATATCCCAAAATAGTACAATAAACTCTCAGTCTGAAACAGATAGAGTAATTAACTGATATATAAGTATTATCAGATTTACTTACTATTTACAGATGGAGTAATTAACCGATATATTTACATCACTTGTATAGGATAAGTTTGGAAAGTTATGAAAATTGTAAGCAACAATTTTTAAAAGTGAACTTTTTTTAAATAAAATATCTTAAAATAAAATAATGGAATATTTGTCACAAAACCGAGAGAATACTTGTTAATAATTTTATAAATCTTGATTAGTTCCTTCAATTAACTCGAGGGTCAGGATGCAATAGGTTTGTAACAATTACTTTTTGTCAATAATATATGTACATTTTTCTACAAACATAACATGAGCAATTTTTTTGGATTTGAAGCAAACCATTAATTGTTTGTTTGGTGAAGCGTTTTGATCAAAACGTTGACAAAAAATGCAGAGTTTTCTCTTTAAAAGATGTTCAATACAATATTTTAAAATGCAACGTTTTAAAAAATATGCAGCGTTTACAACTACTCTGTATATAAAAATAACGTTTTAAAATAGTTTTTCAAACATATTTACAAGAAAAAAAAATTGTATTTTAAAAAGGTTATATTTTGGAAAAAACTTTCAAAACGCTGTACCAAACGATGCCTAAATTAATTTACTAGGTTGTAGAGCTACCGACGGATGGATCCACTAGGCATACCAATTATTTGGGTTCCAAACAACGTTGAAAATGCTTCCACTGCATGAAAAAGATATCTCCAAATTCCAATACATAATTACTTAGAGTTTTGTTGCGCCGACGAAGATGGCATCTGGGGAGAATTTATCAATAAATGAAATAATGTGGAAATGAACCAAAATACCTAACAAAATAAAGCATTTTACTTCGATATTTATTTTATAAGAAAACCAAAAAATACATATTTTAATTGTAACTACTGTTAAAATACAAAAAATAATAATTGTTTTCTCAATAACGAAAACTCAGTCTTCTTCTTCTGGGGGTTTTTGCTTAACTTTGTAAACATGAGATGCAATAATTTTGTCTATTATTTCCACCTACACATGAGACAAAGAAAATTCAAACATATTCAATTAACCAAATTTTTTGCTTCATCTACAAAACTCGAATCTTACAACATATTATCATACAAAATCTAACAGGCGAACGAAGATGCATTTGATCCAAATTAATCAACCCTAAAAGCTAAAAAATTGGCAATTAAATAAATGGAAACCAATACACATACACCAACAAACGAAACCACAACAATGAGAAGATGTCCAACATTCTATAGAAATAAACTCGTGCCCGTGCCAATGACATGGTGTCAGTGAAAGCGTGATCAATGTATGAACCGAGCATGATGAAAAAAATTAATTAAGAAATTACAACTAAATATTTGTAAAACCGTAAAGGTCTCTTTGCCCGGAACAGAGGGTTAATTAATAATTTGTACACAAAACTGCGGGCCGACCAAAAAAACGGGCCGAACAAAACTTATGAATTTTTTTTATTTGTATAAGAAATTGCGGGCCGAAAAAAAATTAAATTGCTGAACAAAAAAAGGGGCCGGACAAAAATTAAATTGATTAAGTTAATTACGATAACTGCTAAAAAGAAAAAAAATATTTCAAATTACAAAACTAACGATTTTTTTTATTTGTATACGGAATTGCGGGTCAGAAAAAAATTAAATTGATTAAGTTAATTAAGATAATAATTAAAAAGAAAAAAAATTAAGATACAAATATTCAAAACTTACTGCTGGACTAAAATTAAATTGATTAGTTATGCACGTTAAAACAATAAATCTCAGTAAAACAATATCGGTAAAACCATAAAATAATAAATGTAAAACTGTAAAACCGTAAATAATAAGTAAGCCGTAGAATATGTCTTTATTGGAACAATTATCTATTTTTGGAAGAAAAAAAGCAATAAAATTGAAAAAAGTAACTGCCTTTCACACATTTACAATTTAGATTAAATGTAGAGCGTAGGATTGCAGTAAACGAATTAATCTCAGCATTTAATTAGCTTTTACCAATTATACACGTGTTTTGGCATCTCTGTGCCTATGGCACGGTGCCAATATATATGATTTCGTCAATTCAAATAATTGTATCTAAATAGAAGGTGTTATTTAAAAAATATTACAGTTGAGGGGTACATTACTTCAAGTGATAGTTGAGGGACTGATATTTAATAAGGGGTGATTGTTCAAAAGACTAATCGCAGGGTGTGACTTTGTAATATGAAGATAAAATATATAGAGAAGAAAAAGGGGTGACTACTCATAATATTAATTGTAAGGGGTTAAAAATGGATAACTACTCACACATGTGAATGTGAGAATGAATCTCAACCGTTAAATTTTTAAAGATAATTTAATCTCAACATCTAAATAGCCCTAGTCAATTACCTAGTTGTTTTATAAGGAAACCTAATTCTAACTGTATAAGGAAACTCAGAAGAGGAGGTTACCCAAATAAATGACAACCATATGATGATAGTAAAAAAAAAATTAAATCATGACCTCTGAATAGCCCTAGTCAATTACCTAGCTTCTTTGTAATATAGACTAGCACTCTTGCCCGTGCCGATGGCACGGCGCCAGTTTGAGAATTTATCAATAAATGAAATAATGTGGAAATGAACCCAAATACCTAACAAAATAAAATATTTTACTTCGATATTTATTTTATAAGAAAGCCAAGAAATAAATATTTTAATTGTAAGTTGTAACTACTGTTAAAATACAAAAAAAAAAATAATTGTTTTCTCAATAACGAAAACTCAGTCTTCTTCTTCTGAGGGTTTTTGCTTAACTTTGTAAACATGATATGCAATAACTTTGTCTATTATTTCCACCTACACATGAGACAAAGAAAATTCAAACATATTCAATTAACCAAATTTTCTACTTCATCTACAAAACTCGAATCCTACAACATATTATCATACAAAATCTAACAGGCGAACGAAGATGCATTTGATCCAAATTAATCAACCCTAAAAGCTAAAAAAAATGGCAATTAAATCAATGGAAACCAATACACATACACCAACAAACAAAACCACAATAATGAGAAGATGTCCAACATTCTATAGAAATAAACTCGTGCTCGTGCCAATGGTATGGTGCCAGTAAGAGCGTGATCAATGTATGAACCGAGCATGATGAAAAAAATGAATTGTTTTCTCAATAACGAAAACTCAGTCTTCTTCTTCTGAGGGTTTTTGCTTCACTTTGTAAACATGAGATGCAATAACTTTGTCTATTATTTCCACCTACACATGAGACAAAGAAAATTCAAACATATTCAATTAACCAAATTTTCTACTTCATCTACAAAACTCGAATCCTACAACATATTATCATACAAAATCTAACAGGCGAACGAAGATGCATTTGATCCAAATTAATCAACCCTAAAAGCTAAAAAATGACAATTAAATCAATGGAAACCAATACACATACACCAACAAACGAAACCACAATAATGAGAAGATGTCCAACATTGTATAGAAATAAACTCGTGCCCGTGCCAATGGTATGGTGCCAGTAAGAGCGTGATCAATGTATGAACCGAGCATGATGAAAATAATGAATTAAGAAACTACAACTAAATATTTGTAAAACCGTAAAGGTCTCTTTGCCCGGAACAAAGGGATTAATAAATAATTTGTACACGAAGCTACGTGCCGACCAAAAAAACGGGCCGAACAAAACTTATGAATTTTTTTTATTTGTATAAGAAATTGCGGGCCGAAAAAAATTAAATTGTCGAACAAAAAAAGGGGCCGGACAAAAATTAAATTGATTAAATTAATTACGATAACAGTTAAAAAGAAAAAAATTCAAATTACAAAACTAACGATTTTTTTATTTGTATACGAAATAGCGGGTCAGAAAAAAATTAAATTGATTAAGTTAATTAAGATAATAATTAAAAAGAAAAAAAATTAAAATACAAATATTCAAAACTTACCGCTGGACTAAAATTAAATTGATTAGTTATGCACGTTAAAACAATAAATCTCAGTAAAACAATATCGGTAAAACCATAAAATAATAAATGTAAAACTGTAAAACCGTAAATAATAAGTAAGCCGTAGAATATGTCTTTATTGGAACAATTATCTATTTTTGGAAGAAAAAAAGAGGCAATAAAATTGGAAAAAGTAACTTCCTTTCAAACGTTTACAATTTAGATTAAATGTAGAGCGTAGGATTGCAGTAAACGAATTAATCTCAACATGTAATTAGCTTTTACCAATTACACACGTGTTTTGCCATCTCTGTGCCTATGACACGGTGCCAGTATATATAATTTCATCAATTCAAATGTCTGTATCTATATAAAATGTGTTATTTAAAAAATATTACAGTTGAGGGATACATTTCTTCAAGTGATAGTTGATGGACTGATATTTAATAAGGGGTGATTGTTTAAAAGACTAATCGTAGGGTGCAATTTTGTAATATGAAAATAAAATATAGTGAAAAGAAAAAGGGGTGACTACTCATAATATTAATTGTAGGGGTTAAAAATGGATAACTACTCACACATGTGAATGTGAGGGTGAATCTCAACCGTTCAATTTTTAAAGATAATTTAATCTCAACATCTGAATAACCCTAGTCAATTACCTAGTTATTTTATAAGGAAACCTAATTCTAACAATATAAGGAAACCCAGAAGAGGAGGTTACCCAAATAAATGACAGCCGTAGGATGATAGTAAAAAAAATTAAATCCTGACCTCTGAATAGCCCTAATCAATTACCTAGCTTCTTTGTAATATAGATTGTAAACATGCTCTCACACAAATCACAATGGCCCCATGGCCCCCACGACACTTGTGAATTGTGAACACCCCTTCAAAATAATACAGTAACAAAGAAAGCTCCTAAATTTTTGGTTCAGTCCAAACCACAAATTAAACCACTCGTAATCAATTCAATTACGGTTCGAAAATTAGTGTTTTTAAGTGAAGTAAATTAGAGTTTTGACTTAAGGCACTAATTTATTTGTGAGTCATTTATATAATGACTATGATAATTATGGAATTATGTTCTTCTCCGTGAGTACATAAGAATACTATATTTATTTGTCCAATTCAGATATCGGATGAATAAGTTATAGATGTTTAAAGTAGGACATTGGAAATATTGGAAGTGAGTTATCTCACATTGGAAAAATATGAAAGGCTTAAAGCGTTTATATACAAATACACACTTGTGTTTGGGTAAGCTTGTATAAAAAGAACTATCCTTCCCGCACCCGTAGGGGGGGGGGGTGCAAATCAAGGTGCACGAATGTCGGACCAAATTGTGCTACCTAGACAAACCCACCTTTTGCTTGTATTTTCTTTTGAATTTTAAATTCAATTTTCGTAACTCCAACATTAAAGAGCAGATTAATTCTGTTTTAATGGACATACTAATTCTGTCTTAATGTTTGCTTTAATTTAAAACGTTTTGATTTTCTGACTTATATAATGGAACCATTCTCCACAACAGAACATACACTTAACAGAAAACACAAAGTTTCTCTTCCTCTTATACACCTGTATTTGCATATCATATTGTGTATCCTTTTTCTTTGACCTCCTATTTGGTGATAGATTACGAGCATTACTTCAGTTCGCCGGATCTTCAGTGCAAAGTCATCCGGTACTGCCATTGTATCCTGGGAGACGATCGTCTCGAGTAAGAACTCCACGCACTTACATGGAGTGGGACGAATAACGTTTCAAGGAAATGTATGTTACACAGGCCTCGGTCACGACTACCTTCCACCAGCAGACATCAAGATTCCACCGCGCACATCGCTTCCATTCACCAAGAGACTTCCAAAGACTTACGCCAGCAGATCTTCACCAAACAGACTTTGCAAAGAAGTCACCAAGAATTTGAACAAAGCCACCAGCAGACTTCGTTACAAGTCACCAGCAGATTTCATAAGTCCTCTGTAACCAGAAGCTTAACGGTTTTGTTTTCTTTTTATTTAAATTCTGTAAGATTGTATAGGGTTTTAACCAACAATCTTCACACGTTATTTATTTCTTCTGGTTATTATTGTTATTTCAGATAACAATAATCTCTTCTATAGAGAACTTTATTATCTTACAGATTATTGTCGTATTTTAGATATGACTAACGAGAACAATACCTTAGCTCCTAATACTGGAACTGGAACTGAAAAGACCGTGACTGGAGACCTTTCGAACTCGAACCTTACTATGACCAATGCAGCCATGGCTCAAATGGTGACTGTTCCACATCTGCTGGTGAACCATAGTGAGAAGCAGGAGAAATTCAAAGGGCTGAATTTCAAGCGCTGGCAGCAGAAGATGCTGTTTTACTTGACCACACTTCATTTGGCAAGGTTTCTAAAAGAAGATCCTCAAAATGTTGGTGAAGATGCTGATTTCCAAGCCGTTAGTGCTTTGGATGCATGGAATCAATCTGATTTCCTTTGCAAGAAATATGTACTGAACGGGTTGGAAGACTCGTTGTACGAAGTTTATCGTTTTAAGAAAACGACAAATGAACTATGGAACTCTCTTGACCACAAGTACACCTCCGAGGATGCTGGGGCTAAGAAGTTCATAGTTGGTAGATTCCTGGACTAAAAAATGACAGATTCTAAATCTGTGTACAGTCAAGTACAGGAGCTGCAAGTGCTTTACTCTGAAATTGAGACAGAGGGGATGTAAATTAGTGAAACCTTCAAGGTGGCTGCAATTATTGAAAAATTGCCTCCAGCTTGGAAGGATTTCAAGAGTTACCTAAAGCATAAACGAAAGGAGATGACTGTTGAACAACTTGTTGTTCGTCTTCGTATTGAAGAGGACAACAGAGGCAATGAAAAGAAAACGGTCACTTCTATGGCTGCCAAAGCCAATGTTGTAGAGCATGGTCAAAGCTCCAAAGGCAAAGGAAAGTTTGCTAGAGCTGGAAAAGGGACAAACTTAGGTCCCAAGGGAGGAGTTTCTAAGAATAAGTTTCTTGGAAACTGCTATAACTGTGGAGGCAAGGGTCACAAGTCCACGGTTTGCAAGAAACCAAAGAGGGAGCGTGAAGCCAATCTTGTGGATGGCATTGCTCAAGATGTGTCAGATATCAACCTTGCTGCGGTGATCTCTGAAGTCAATTTGGTGGGTTCAAACCCAAATCAATGGTGGATTGACACTAGTGCTACTAGGTACGTATGTTCCAACAAGGAGATGTTCAGCACCTTTGAAGCTACTGAGAATGGGGAAAAGCTCTATATGGGTAATTCTGCCACCTCTGATATCAAAGGTCAAAGGAAAGTAGTCTTAAAGATGACTTCTGGGAAAGAATTGACTCTCAACAACGTGCTCTATGTGCCTGAAATTCGAAAGAATTTAGTGTCCAGATCTTTGCTTGTGAAGCATGGCTTCCGTGTTGTTTTTGAGTCTAACGTTGTAACTTTGGCTAAAAGTGGAATGTTTGTAGGCAAAGGGTATGTTAATGATGGGCTGTTTAAGCTATCTATAATGGTTGTTAAGCCTAAGAGCAATAATAAGAACAAGTCTTCTATTTACTTGTTTGAGTCTTCCAATTTATGGCATGGTAGACTAGGACATGTTAATTATGGTACATTACGTAGACTAATTAACATGGATTGCATACCAAAATTCCAAATTGATAAAAATCACAAGCGTGAAACTTGTGTAGAAGCAAAGTTAACGAGAACGTCCTTCCATTCTATTGAAAGAAATAGTGAATCACTTTGATTAATTCATACTGATGTGTGTGATTTTAAATCAACACAATCACGTGGTGGGAACAAGTACTTCATAAATTTTGTTGATGATAGCACAAGATTTTGTTATGTGTATCTTCTTAAAAGTAAAGATGAAGCAATAGAGAAGTTTATTCTATATAAAACTGAAGTTGAGAATCAACTTAATAAGAAGATTAAGTTGTTAAGAAGTGATCGTGGATGTGAATATGAATCACCTTTCGCTGAATTTTGCGCTAAGCATGAAATAATTCACAAAACCACTGCATCTTATGCACCTCAACAGAATGGCATTGCAGAACGCAAAAATCGAACTCTTAAAGAGATGATAAATGCCATGTTGTTAAGTTCTGGATTACCACAGAACATGTGGGGATAAGCTGTTTTGTTAGCTAATTACCTTTTAAATAAGTTACCCCGCAAGAAGCTTGACAAAACCCCTTACGAGATGTGGCATGGAAGAGTTCCATCCTACAAATACTTGCGAGTGTGGGGGTGTCTTGCAAAGGTTGCTGTTCCTTTACCTAAAAAGGTGAAAGTAGGACCAAAAACTGTTGATTGCATATTCATTGGTTATGCACATAACAACAGTGCTTATCATTTTCTTGTGCACGAGTCTAAGATAGAAGACATACACAAGAATACAATAATAGAATCTCGAAATGTTTCTTTCTTCGAAAATGTATTTCCTTGTAAGAGAAGCGATGAGTCTAACTCATCTAAACGGGTACATGCTTCGGAAGAAGAAGAATAAGAAGAGAATGAGCAAGAAGAGGTGGAACCTCGACGTAGCAAAAGAAGTAGGGTAGAAAAATCTTTTGGTCCATATTTTCTTACCTACATGTTAGAAAGTGAACCTCAAAGCTACAAAGAGGCCGTGAGTTCATCCGAGGGACCTCAATGGAAAGAAGCCATTAAAAGTGAAATTGATTCCATTCTTTAAAATCACACTTGGGAACTAGTGGACCTTCCTCAAGGAAGTAAACCATTAGGGTATAAGTGGATTTTCAAGAAGAAAATGAAAGTAGATGGAACAATTGATAAG
The DNA here is from genome assembly GCA_013146195.2 of Codonopsis lanceolata. NCBI lineage: Eukaryota > Viridiplantae > Streptophyta > Magnoliopsida > Asterales > Campanulaceae > Codonopsis > Codonopsis lanceolata. Next base: position 148,705,226 of record CM028379.1, on the reverse strand, counting down.
TATAAGGCCAGACTTGTAATTAAAGGTTACATACAACGTGAAGGCCTTGATTACTTTGATACTTATTCTCCTGTTACGAGAATAACCTCCATTAGATTAGTACTTGCTATTGCCGCATTGCGAAATCTGGAAGTACATCAAATGGATGTAAAGACTGCCTTTCTAAATGGTGATTTAGAAGAGGAGATTTACATGGAACAACTAAAAGGGTTTTCTGCTCCAGGGCAAGAAAACAAAGTGTGCAAGTTGGTTAAGTCTTTATATGGCTTAAAACAAGCACCAAAACAATGGCATGAGAAATTTGATAATGTCATGTTGGGTTGTGGATTTAAAATCAATGAATGTGATAAATGTGTATATGTAAAGGACACTGAAAATGGCTATGTCATTTTATGTCTTTACGTTGACGACATGCTTATCATTGGTAGCAATGATAATATGATTAAATCCACAAAAGACATGTTAAAGTCGAAATTTAACATGAAAGATATGGGGTTATCTGATATAATCCTTGGTGTTAAAGTTTCTAGAATTTCAAGTGGACTTACTTTAAGTCAGTCACACTATGTGGATAAAATTCTAGAGAAGTTTAGCAAGGATGACATTGCAATAGCTAGAACTCCTATTGACACAAGTCTACATCTATCAAAGAATAGAGGTGAGATTGTTTCTCAGGTAGAATACTTGATAATCATAGGAAGTCTGATGTACTTAATGAATTGTACAAGGCCAGATATTGCCTATGCTGTGAGTAGACTGAGTAGATATACGAGTAATCCTGGGACTGATCACTGGAAAGCGATAGTCAGAGTACTAAGGTACTTAAGATATACTCGTGATTATGGACTGCACTATACAAAAGATACAGCAGTAATCGAAGGTTATACAAATGCTAATTGGATCTCTGATATTAAAGACTCAAGGTCTACTAGTGGATTTGTATTCACTTTGGCAGGTGCAGCCATATCATGGAAATCTTCTAAATAGACTGTAATAGCTAGATCCACAATGGAGTCTGAGTTTATAGCTCTAGATAAAAGTGGTGAAGAAGCTGAATGGCTACGCCAATTTGTAGAAGATATTCCAAGATGGACAAAACCTGTGCCAGCAATTTGCATACATTGTGACAGTTAATCAGCTATTGGTAGGACACAGAGCAACATGTACAATGGTAAGTCTAGGCACATACGCCGTAGACATAATACCATTAGACAACTACTCTCAACTGGTACTATCTCTATTGACTACGTGAAGTCAAAGGATAATATAGCGGATCTGTTAAACAAAGGGTTAAATCGAGAGTTAATTGAAAAGTCATCAAGAGGAATGGGTCTCAAACCTCTTGAAAAATAAATCTATACAATGGAAACCCAACCTATTTGACTGGAGATCCCAAGATCTAGGTTCAAAGGGACAACTTAATTGTAAAAAGATTTTGAGTCACTGTGGGGGATTCATTTCTTATCAAGTGATGAGTGTAAGTAAGAGGATAAGCATATGGCTTTTAATGATTCTTAAGAATCACCTATGCGAGAGAGAAGTGTTGGAATATGCTTCTTGATAATTTAGTTATCACCTTGCATATTCTATATATGTTGATTTGCTTGCCCCCATTACAAGTGAGTTATCACGAGTGGCTAAAAGGTCTGCGTACGGCAACTCGTATGATATCACATAGGTATTAGATTAGGTGCAACCTGATCAAGTCCTACCTTCCTACATGATGATTAAAACAGACCAGCACTTCAGATGCACTTAGCACCGGAAGACCTGCAGCTATGTCAAAAGCCTTCAGTGATAAAGATCAGAATATCCTTAAGACTCACCACCGGCAGACATGCTACAAGTTAAACTGCTCGCACCAGCAGACATCAATTCTCCTGAATCGAAGACTTGTTTTCACTGACTTGAAGCATTCCACTGGTAGACTTTAAAATCTGCACGTGCTATAGAGAAAAGTTAAGAAGTTGCTCAAATCAAGACAAATATGTTCATGCCTCAACAAGCCTGACATACTTAAAAGCTACAAGACTTTCTCTTACTTAAGTAGCCTGTTAAAGTCAAAAAACAATTACTTTATTGAACAGACCACCTTACAGTGCAACATACATCAGACCTACTCTTCAGAGACTTATCAACACGGCCTGACAGACAACAAATTCCAAGATCTACAGGACTAAATCTATGATCCAAACAGTCAAAGATCTTATGGACAAAGATCTCTATCCGATAGTCTTCAACCACTATATCTCTAATGGATAGAGAACATCAAGTCTTCATCTCTCAACGATCATATTGACTCTCGCCTATATAAATCATCTCTCTTGCCCAAAATAGATACAGTGTGTGAGCGACATCTAAGATCATAAAAAACGATACACTGTGAGCAACGAGTAACTCAATCAACTCAAGAACTTCAAAGAAAAGAAATCTTCAAAGAGATCGTCTTCACCAACGTATCTCTGATTTCTACACAGATTGCAGTGAACTCATCCAGATCTTAGCAAAACACCCTCAGTGGATTGCTAAGAAGAAAAGCTTGGAAAAGAGAAGAGACTGATCAGAAACTTCATTAGACAGAGATCAAGATCTGAAGATTGATGTTAGATAATGTCTGAAGAAAATGAAGAGCTATCTGTAGATATTGCATTCATATCTTCAGATTTGTATTCCAATACAAATGATGTTGATTGCGCAATAATCAATCATCATGGAAGGTCGAGTGCTTTGCACTCACTCGTTCAGATATTTTTATATATGAATGACGTTGATAATCCCTTCCTTCTCATAACAGTTTCTCGTTCTCATCTCCTACTGTCCTTTGTAACTTAAATATCCTTGAATGGATAATTAAGTAAGGATTGAGACTTAGGAAGACAAAAGCCAGAAACTGTACATAGATTATTTAGACTGATGTAATATGTAATTTATCTCTGAATAAATTCATACGTTCTTACAAATACTTTATCTCTTAGTCCTTATATATCTATGAGATTTTTATAAATGATTTATCTTTAGAAAAGCCATTCTCTAATTGATTTCCAAAACCTGCATTTGATAGAAGTATTAAGTGTGCTGTTGTTCTGAACTTATATTCGTGTACAACCACTTATGATTTCTCCAAATCATAGCCTTTTTACCTTCCGCTATACAAACCTTTTATCAGGCTTTTGATTTGATTAAGCTGTTTATCGGCAGAGTTGTTACTTCTGCTTAGAGCAAGTCTATCGATAGCTTCTACCGGCAGACATGCTCAACTTGATAAAGTGCTATTGCCAACTAAACTATGCTTTATGTATATCCAAAAGAAAAGTTTTTAAATTGGCATCATATGCTATTCACTCCCCCTCTAGCCTATTTGAGCATTATTATGGACCAACAAGAAGTAAGGCCGCTTCGAAGATAATTGCATGAGACTCAATTCTTAGACCCTCTTGCAGAACATGGCATATGTTCAGGGCCATGAATGAACATAACTATGAGAACTGAATCGTGTCAGGAAGATTCTTGTGTGAAGTATGTAATCGTTTACTCTTAAGGCAGAACAGTTCAAAGACATCATGTCTACTGATCAGCCGGTAAAGTTAGCATGCTTTGACAAGGGAAGGTTCAAAGGTTAACGCTTACCTATCCTATGCAGGTTTCAACTGTTGAAGTCTATCACCATTATCGACAATTTCCTTCATGTGGGGAATTGTTGGAAAACTAGTGTTTTTAAGTGAAGTAAATTGGGGCTTTGAGGCACTAATTTATTTGTGAGTCATTTATGTAATGACTATGGTAATTGTGGAATTATGTTCTTCTCCGTGAGTACATAAGAATAATATATTTGTTTGTCAAATTCAGATATCTGATGAATACATTATAGAGGTTTAAAGTAGGACATTGGAAATGTTGGAAGTGGGTTATCCCACATTGGAAAAATATGAAAGGCTTGAAGGGTTTATATACAAATGCACCCTTGTGTTTGGGTAAGCTTGTGTAGAAAGAACTATCCTTCCCGCGCCCGTAGGGGGGGGTGCAAATCAAGGTCCAATTTGACTTGGACCGGCGTACTCGTGTGCCCGCACATGCGGACACCAAATTGTGCTACCTAGACAAACCCATCTTTTGCTTATATTTTCTTTTTAATTTTAAATTCAATTTTCGTAACTCCAACATATGGATAGATTAATTATGTCTTAATGTCTGTTTTAATTGAGAGGTTAATGGGCATAATCAAAACGGTTTTAGTAATTAAAACGTGTTGATTTTCTGGCTTATATAATAGAAACATTCTCCACAACAGAAATATACACTTAACAGAAAACACAAAGTTTCTCTTTCTCTTATACACCTGCATTTGCGTATCATATTGTGTATCCTTTTTCTTTGGCCTCCTATTTGGTGATAGATTACAGGCATTACTTCAGTTCGCCGGACCTTCCGTGCAAAGCCATCCGGTACTGCTGCTGTATCCTGGGAGACGATCGTCCTGAGTAAGAACTCCACGCACTTACAAGGAGTGGGACGAATAACCTTTCAAGGAAATTGTGTGTTACACAGGCCTCGGTCACGACTACCTTCCACCAGCAGACATCAGTCTTCCACCGGCAGACATCAGATTCCATTCACCAGTAGACTTCCAGTACTTACGCCAGCAGACCTTCACCAGTAGACTTTGCAGCAAGTCACCAGCAGATTTCATAAGTCCTCTGTAACCAGAAGCTTAACGGTTTTGTTTTCTTTTTATTTAAATTCTGTAAGATTGTATAGAGTTTTACCCAACAATTACAAGGTTTAAATTATATTTTAAAGATTAAAAAAATAAATAGAGTTGAAATTCAAAGTCACACCTTGCAGTAGCAAAGAAACTAACTACAAATAGATATACATTCTTTTACATCAAACATGAAAAAGAAATAGGTTCAATCCCATCTCCTTGAACTTTGAAGGCTTGAAGCAATGATGATCCACCCTCCATTAATTATGTGGGCAACTGCAAATGAATAAGACCTAAAGGCAGTTGGTAGTAAATTCAGCCTCTTATCCATTTAACACAAACAAAAGACAAAAAATCGAAGGGTTGTTCAACTTACCATTGCCGAGCCTGAAGCTTTGAACAATTGATCTCATCATCTTAAAGGAGAAGTTACTCAAAAAGGAAGATTACTCGGTAAGTCATAGTGAATCCATAGTTTGCACATCTGAAAGAAATTCAAGCGGAGCTAGTGATGAAAAAGAAGAAAACAAGTTAATAAGTCAAGATGGTGATGGAAAAAACGGAACTTGAGAGAGAGGTTCGATCAGGAGCGCCAATGAGAGGAGAGAGAAAGAGAAAGCGATACCACCGACCAGGGGTGATAGAGAACCATTGTACCCACCACAACAAAAAATAAAATAAAAATATGATTGGTGTGTCACAATATATTTTAAAAATTGTACTTAATCGTTTGCATATGGTATGACATTTCAATTTCATTTATGTTAAAAATAGATGATCAATACCAATAATATTTATTGGTTGATTGATTATGTCATGTCACTCTATAATAGAACACACATTGAATTGATAATTGAAAAAAAATTACAAAAGTTGTAACCAGTGTCTAGTGACAATTCCACGTCTTTACTTGGACTTGGACCAAAGGTTTGGCTTTAATATGAACCCCCCCTGATGTATCCACCCAATCTCATAGTCCCTCCCAACCTACGAAGTGTGCCTATTTGGTATCTAATGTTACCATTTGTCCCATAATGACTCCTCTCGTTAGTGTTCGTTATGAAAGCCACGTTAAGTGGCATGTAAGCGTCACATGTGGGGGCATTTTTGTCATTTCCAACCCTTCTTCATTGAACACATAAACCACCTCTAACCCTTCTTCATTTTTGTCATTTCTCCAACATTTCAATGTGGGTGGGGCGGCCTACTTGTTCACCTTCTATGGCAATGCCCTTGCGTCATCAAATGCCACCACCACTCCCCTCTCTTCGACCCAACCATCGGTGCCCACGTCGGCAACACAACCCAACTCCTCTATCCCTTCTTGGCCGCAACCATGCACACCGAATTCCCCTTTCGTTGCGTACTCCCAAGTCACATCCACCGCTGCCGCCTCTCTCCTCCGTTTTACACACTGGCAAAACAACCACCATTGTGGCTTCTGCCACCTCACCAAGCGTCATCCCAAACATTGGAACCTTAATTAACTGCACATAGGACTTCATCTCTTCCTCATTTCCTCGCTTGCCCTCCGATTCCTCTGAAATCCAATTCTTAACCCGCTCCGATTCCGTCAATTCCAAAGATCTCTCTAACGCAGTCTTCCTCTGTTCAGTAGAATCAACTTCTAAATGGTAATCAGGAGGAAAATCCCACCCAGGCCTTCTCGTAATCTAATACAACAATTCGGCCCCACCCTTGTCGAATGGGTAAGAGACTCTCAGATTTGGGCGGTGACGGCTAAACAGTTCTGTTCAACACAGAGACCACCTCCTCTATTTTTGATAAATTTTGTTGAATTTCTTTACTACCCATTTGGGTTTTCAGTTGTTTTGTACATTAGATCTGATGGGCAACATTGGTTTTTCTTTTTCTCATCTATTTTGGTAAATTGTGTTGTGTCATAACACCATAATTGCTAATCAACAAATGTGTCTTTTATGAATTAGGCTTAAATCCAAATTTCCCCTCAAAGTTGACACCAAATCCCAGTTTGCCACCCATACTAAGGTTTGTGTCACTTCTGTATTCAAGGTTGCTATTTGTCTCAATTTGCCCCCTTTCCGTGACGGGCGTTAGAAATGGTAACAGAAAAAGGCATGTGCATGTCACATGATGGCTATTTTGGTACTTTCAAACTTACATATAGGGCTAGTTTAGTACTTTTGATCCATTCTCAAGTAGGTTTGAGTGGTCTGGTCCCCCCATTAGTTGTTTTATATGCCTTCTTTTTCGATTTAGTAAAAAACCTAGGCTGTCCCCATTTTCTTCATAGTGGATAAAAGGGCCGAGAAAGGCAAGTCGGTGAGCCCTAGACCTATTTCCACCGCAAAAGTCTTAAACTTCATTCTATTCTGCGAAAGATAAAATCCAGTTGGTAAATCAAGGAAAGAAAGTGCAAAAGGAAAGGACTTTCAAAAGACTCGCTTTACTTAATAAAAAGGAGATGATGAAAGTCTATCACTCCTTGTCATTGCAAGTTCGCAAATCCAGGATTCTATGAGTAGACTGACTGGTTGAAGCCAAACAACAGGATCTATCTCTTCTTTTTAGCCCCTTTCACTTGGCTATATGTCTGATAGACTAAGTTTCTATACGTATATGCTAGGTACAAATGATTTGAAAAACTTGAAATCGCTAATTTAGGATAGAGAATTTGAATACGAAAATTGAGCTAGTGAGAGACAACACATTTCGTTTTCACTCTGTTTCTTGAGCCTTGATGAGTTCGGTGGCGTCAGTGGAGCAACCAACAACACAGTCCTTGAGACAGAGGCATGTTTGGGAAAGGTTAGACTTGTAGGTGGCGATGTTTTCAAAAGAGGGTTCGGGGAAGAAGTCTTTTTTGCTGAAATGCCAGTAGGATTTCGGGGGTGCTGCCGGTGGTGGTGGTTCCATGGTCGTGGAGGGACAGGAATTAAGAAGGGTGATCAAATCTTAGAGAAGGTGTTGACTATTATTGGGTTTGAATATGAAGTCTATTGGGTTGGGATTCTTATCTTTCTCGGTCTCTCCCCCCAAAGCGCGCGAGAGAGAGAGAGAGAGAGAGAGAGAGAGAGAGAGAGAGAGAGGAATTGGAAATTGATGGAACAGGGTGCCCTTCAAAATTATTTCTTTCCTTTTTTCTAAAGAACGAAAGGGATAAGAAGGTCAACATTTGAGACTGGTTAATGCAAGATGGAAAAAGACGAAATTAACCCCGCATGTGAAGACCACGTGTAACTTAACATCCACCTTCAAACAGTAATAGAAGAGAGGTGGTTAAATGAGACAAATGACAACCTTGAATACGGAAGTGACATAAACCTTAGTATGTGTGACAAACTGAGATTTGGTGGAAACTTTGGGGGGAAATTTGAATTTAAGCCTATGAATTATATTGTTTCATGTATTCTCTTCTACATCACGAGAATTACTACATTTTGCTAGTATGTTTGTTTGAATTACTTGACGAAGTATGCCTATAAGTAAGGTATTGATGATTGATTTGATAAGAAGGTAGAATGAGAATGCTTGAGAATCTTAGGGAAATGGAAGATTGTGGGTGTGTATGAAATGGAAGATGATAGAGAGAATTTTTGAACTGAAACTATAATAAAAATAACAAAAATATCCCCCACACATGATGCTCATATGTCACTTGACGTAAATTTCATAACGATCACTAACAAAAAAGTTCATTATGATTTATGAGACATATGACAATATTAAATATTACGTAGGTACACTTCGTAGGTTTGCGATACTAAAGATTGGACGGATACATGATGGGATTTTCATATTTAAGCCCAAAGGTTTTGAAATAATTAAATGCGGTAACGAACCTCCAAACTTCAACAACCAAAAACCAAACCAAATGTCCTCGACCTCCAAACTTCTAACAACCAAATACCAAACCAAACCAAACCAAATGTAGAGGTTACATATACGTTACCCCTTCCCTTCTCCGGTACTGTAAGCCTCGTTCATCATAAAAGATTGTTCTTCTACAACCTCGGCGACGACGGAGATTGAGATTGAGACAAACAGAGAGATAGTAAGATGGTAGGACCGGAGAGGCCGCAGTTCGTACTATTCGGATCCTCTATAGTTCAGTTCAGCTTCAGCAATGGCGGTTGGGGTGCCATTCTCTCCGACATCTACGCTCGTAAGGTATACACCATCTATCCTATCCTTTTCTTCCCTCTCTTTAGTCTAGTCTTTGATTTTAACGATATTCCAGCAGTTTGCTATTGAATTTACTCTAATTTCATTTGGCTGCCGTTAACAAAAGCAAAAATGCATAACAAAATGAGGTTCTGAGATGTAGTAAATCTTTTGTTCATGTACAATGTTTTCAAATTGGATACTAGACGATTGAATTTTTAACAGATTTTAGGCAACTGGGATTTATGATCGATGATGGGAAAAGGTTTACGGCGATTCTACTTTGCAATAGGTTGTGACTTAGGGAAAATTGATTTGAATGCAAGGTAGTATCTGTTAATGTTTTTAACTACTGGAGCATCTCTCCTTGATTTGCAACTTTATAATCAATTACTCCCTCTACCCTTGAATGAGTGCCATTATAAATTTTTTTTTGTCTCCTCATAAGTGTAATTTGTCAAAAGTCAACCATCTGCAGAGCTCATTTAATCAACATAGCCTGCCTTTTAAACTCTTTGTCATTTTTGTCAAATGTCAACTTTCTTCGTTCCAAGCAAATCTTGTGACACTCATTTAGGGACGGAGGGAATATTAATTCTGAATATGAGGACCTTAGAACTTAGAATGTATCTCAACTCTCTCAGAAGTATAGCCTTATTCCGAAGTTGGTTTTCCCATTCTGGTAATTGAGATCTCTGATTTAAGATATAAAATAAATACCAAATTTTATTGCTGACATAACATTTAACATTGTTGGAATTCTAATATTTCCACACCATCAAGCATGTTCATGGTTTCTTATGATATATTAGCAAAAAGGGACCCACATGCTTTCTTCATGGTGTTTGACTTTCATCCAACTGTAGGCTGACATCCTATTACGCGGGTACTTCGGCTGGAACTCAAGACGCGCTGTCCAGGTCCTTGATAAAGTTTTTCCAAAGGTACTGCCAAAGGTTGGCGTCCACTGATTTTTTTTTACAATGCCTAGGCTATTCTCAGTGATCGAATTCTTAAATGTGGCTTCCACTGGGTATCTTCTTTTCCCGGCATGTTATGCACTGAATAAGGTGCATAACAAAAAAAAATAAATATATTTTCTTGTGCACTTCTATTGTTCTACAGATATTTGTGTAGAGAGTACAGATGTCCTTGAGAACTTTGCAGAGAATGCCGAGATTGGACTTAGTTTCATGCTTCTTACTTATCGTCCTTTTAATTAGAATTGAGGAAAACAAGGACAACCATCTCCTTCTGATACGAGGCATAATACATTATTTTCTCTTTCTTTAGTTGCTTAGATACTTCCTGTGGGTTGTCATTGATAATAATAGTTGTGGGTTTTCCTTCATTTTAGAATGCTGCTTGTCAGCCTGCGTTGATCATTGTCTACTTTGGCGGTAATGATTCAATGGGGCCTCATCCATCAGGACTGGGTCCTCATGTACCCCTTCCGGAATATATTGAAAATATGAGGAAAGTTGCAGATCATCTCAAGGTATTTATTATTTCCCAATAAATGCTTCCTCTTGAAATGTGTGAAACTGATCCCTGATGGACTAACATGGCAAAACACGCACCTGCAAAATTATTCAGAACTCGGACCCATTTTGACACAATTAGAGTTCCCCAATATGTTGTCTCTGGATTATCTGAGCTAATTAGTCACCTTCTGGAAACTGCATGGGGTTGCAATTATCCAAGATAGGTTGTTAGAAATCTTTTTATTTATTTATTATCTATATTATTACTTTTTTCTTCTTGTAGAGTAAGAAACACACTAGGCCCAAGTGTTTGTTCCTTTTCTTGAACTGAGAATATTGTTTGATTTGCCTTTTGAAATTCAGAGCCTTTCAGACAACACTCGCCTTATTTTTCTCACTTGTCCACCAGTTGATGAGGTCAAAGTTCATGAAAAAACAAGGTATTCTGATGTGTATATTTTATGAAGTCCTTTGTTTCTTTACAATATTATACTTCTAATGTCTGAATTGATGTTTTAACTGGATAAAACAGTTCAATATTTAGTAAGCTAGTTCGAACAAATGAGCTATGCCGAAGATATTCTGAAGCTTGTGTAGAATTGTGCCAAGAGATGGGAGTAAAAGTTATTGATCTTTGGACTGCCTTTCAGAGAAGAGATGACTGGTTGACTTGCTTTACGTAAGTTTGCTTACCAATTATTTTTTTGCCTTGTATTCTGCTAATGAGAACACATGGTTGAAAGGTTATATGCTACTAACTTTACAAGCTCTTAAGGTATTATGCATCACATACAACATTTGTAACATACTGAGCCCAAAAGCCTGGTCCACTACGCAGCCAAAACTCTGACCCACTAAGCACGCAGCACCTTGGGTCACCAGGCCTACCACAAGTCGATCCAAAAGACCATGAATAGTATTGGTGTCCAGAGGTAGTGTGTGGCCACTATATAAAGAACATTCATTCATTCAAGTTCCACATCTACCCGATGCGGGATTAGGAGTATTACAATTTCCCTCACTTAAATCCCTGACATCCTCGTCAAGGCTGAATCATACCCCGGACAATGCAGGATTCAAGAGGTGGTTCCCGTATCCCGCGGTGTAATACTTTGGCCCGCACATCACTTTATTCCCACATTTCTGGTCAAAACCCGCCTTGATACCATTTGTAACGCCTCGAGCCCGAGAGTCGGTCTGCTACGTGTAGTCGGCCCACTAAACACCGTCATCTTGGGTCATCCAGCCTATCACAAACAGACCCTAAAAGTTTATAGATGATGTTGGTGCCTAATGGTAGTGTATGACCACCATATAAAGCACATTCAAGTCCTGATGTAGGACTGGGGGTATTACAATCAATGCCTCGAGCCCGAGATCTGGGTCCGCTATGTGTAGCCCACACGCTGGTCTACTAAACACCGTCATCTTGGGTCATCTAGGCCTTACCATAGGCCGACCTAAAATTCCATGGATGATGTGGTACCTAGTAGTAGTGTATGACCACCGTATGAAGCACATTCAAGTCCCACATCTACCCGATGTGGGATTGAGGGTATTACAATTTGTAACGCCCCAAGCCCGAGAGCCGAGTCCGCTACGTGTAGTCCACACGCTGACCCACTAAACACCGTCATCTTGGGTCATTCAGGCCTACCACAAGTCGACCCAATAGTCTATGGATGATGTTGGTGCCTAGTAGTAATGTTTGACCACCATATAAAGCACATTTAAGTCCCACATCTACCCGATGTGGGATTGGGGGTATTACAATCTCCTCCACTTAAATCATTGATGCATTCGTCAATGCTAAACCGTACCCTGAGCAATGCAGGATTCAAGAGGTGGCTCGTACAAAGATCAAGAGGTGACTCCCACTTCTTGCGGTGTAGCACTGTGGCCCGCACAACACTTTATTCCCACATTTTTGACTGGACCTGCTCTGATACCATTTGTAACGCTCCGAGCCCGAAAGCCAGGTCTGATACGCAGCTCACACTCTGGCCCACTGAGCACGTAGTACCTTGGGTCACTGGGCCTACCACAAGCCGACGCAAAAGTCAATGCATGATGTTAGTGTCTAGTAGTAGTGTGTGATTACCATATAAAACACATTCAAATCCCACATCTACCCGATGTAGGATTGGGGGTATTACAACATTGAGCAGATGAAACTATTGTTACTCCGCATTGCTTAAAAGATATAATAGAAAAAAAAAGAAAACTATTAAATTGCGTAACTGTTAAAATCTCACTGATGATGTTTCGAATTACATTGTTAAAGTGATTTGGATGGAATTTTGACATGCAAGTAGCTGCACCCCGGTTAACAATGTGCATCATTGGAACTGGAGGTTTATTTCCTCCGTAATACTTTTCTTTAAGTGAATCCCACCATCTGGGCTAGGGGTGAGCTTGGTCCGGTTCGGTCCATTTTTTTGGAAAAAATGAGAGAACCAGGACCAAACCAATAGTCCGGTTCTCAAAAAATATAGAACCAGGACCAACCCAATATGTCTGAGAACCAATACATTGGTCCGGTCCAGAACCAATTGAAGACGTACGAGAACCAGGACCGGACCAATACGATGGTTATTTATTTTTTACCTATTTAATACGAATACATAATAAAATCTAAAAGATTTAAACTTCATAAATAGATTAAAAAACCTTCAATAAAATTATATTCAACAATTAAAAATGTCAAAATCATAGACTCATAAACATAAACATCGAAACAAAATAACAAAATAGTACAAACGAAATAGAGAAAAAAATAACTAAAAAGTCTGAGCTTAATAAGTGTTTTGAGTGTTGATGCTAGAAATGTAAAATAACAAAAGAGTACAAAACAATCTATTGAGAGCACCAAAGGAGTGTAAATCGAAATCTCCTCAGTCTCCAATTCTCCATCCCCAACCAAGCAATTCCTTGCCTGCAAAATAGATTAACAAAAATAAGAAATAACAAAACAGATCGAAGAATTTATCAGATTAAACATAACTCAACACATGAACTTCTCCAAATAACATTTCCTTATCAATGATTTCACTCTGTCCTTTACCAAATGGCAATATCAAGAGCAAGTTTATTTATAGAAAAGATGAAGACTTGTGAATTAAAATATATGAGCATCTCAGGAGCACTTAGATCTAATAAAGGGCAGAGGTATGTCATTCTTTCTTGGGTAAGTATGCCTGATTTCACACAAGATAGGACTCACAGAAAACTCAAAATCATATTTAAAGCTTTCCTTATACCAGACATAGCTTAATAGTTCACCAAATATAACACTTAAGAGTTCGCTGAGGATTGGAACCCAAGGGATTACTTTCCTTTTGGAGTTTTACTATCTAAACATGGATTCAGTGGATAAATGTGACTTGTTCTGGGTTACAAATGGTACTCTTTCGAAAGACGGATTTGAGGAAATTTTTTAGAACTCTATGTTATAAGTAATCATTCTGGAGATTTACTTTCACTCTTATCTTTCTTTGGATATTGTACTTAAAAGGTAAATGTCAGTTTCTTGAATAGAGAAGTGAGGTTCCTGCAAAATCACACATCCAGTCCAGTCTCCAGAGAAAAGTAAGATTCATATGGGTAAGTGAACTTTCTTTTTCATTGAATAAAGGGAGATAAAGAAAGCTGGCTATTGTAATTGCCCATCGATTAAGTTATCCTCCCTGTAGGGAGAAAATCTTGGGTGCTAGTTATGTGTTTTGAGGTGCTAGTTATGTGTTTTGGATGCTAGTTATGTATTTGCAGTAGTAGAAAACTTTTGTTTCTGATTAATTTCAAACGTTATGTTCGTTGTGTTCTGTCCCATTGATTCAAAATTTCACCAGGATTTTGTGCTGACTGATTGAGAAAGAACAGTTTGATGTAATTAAAGTGAGTGAGTTTTTGATTATTGATTTTGTTTTTGCTTATAAATTTGCTATCAAAATTGTGGAGTTGCAAAATTTGGTTAACGTCAGATTTTTAGGTGCGAGAGATTCAATTTTGTGGGAATTGGATCTCAGCAGCTGATTTAGTTGACACACACACACACAGATAAAGTTGCACTTTCTGCACGAGAAGGATATTGATGCTACATAATTTGGATGAACAAAACTAAAGCTGGTTTATATAGATAATTCGATGTGAAGTTGGAGATTATTTTTGTTTCAAGGCACCTAATTGGATGGAAGTTTGGACCTTAAGGACCTGAAAGCAAAATGGGGAAAATTAGAGTGGGCGTTGGGGTCAATGTTTCTGAATATAATGAGAAAGATTGCTATTGGTTGGGATTCTTGGACTAGAGTGGGAAGAATTTCGAATAACCTCAACTGAAATGAAATGGCTCTAGACTTGAACTTACATTGAAAGGGTATACAGTACACTGCCTTCACCATATCAGGAAACCATGATTATATCCACCTTAACACACATAATCACCACTAAGACCATTGCTGAACCCATTAAATCTCTATTCACAAAATCATCACCATCTCCCATCCAGCTCTATAACACAGACACTTCGTGAACCTAAATAGGCAACCAGTATGCCCTGCACCTTTTGATACATCCTCTACTCATAAAGCTTGTTGTGACCTAAGTTTCCAAGCATAGATATTTGTAGGAATGCTCCAGTGGCTGCCTATAGGAAATCGAAAGAAAAGGAAACCATAAAGTAGATTTGATATGCTATGTGCACTTAGTTTTCTTGTCATTACTGTCTTACACATACTCTCATTTACACTTGCTTCAGTCATGCAGGAGAGAAGCAATTGTGGATTTAGAAGAGTTTACTGACAAAAAAGTGTACAAGTCAAAATAGGGTTTGAGAATTGAGAGAGATAAAATCAAGCTAAGTTAAGAAACAAGACCAAGCGACTGAAGCGAGTACAGGTTCAGTTTCAGACTTCAGAGATCTAGGGTTTGAGAATTGAGAGAGATAAAGAAGAAAGGAGAGAGAGGTGCCGTACCTGGACGCTGGCGGAGGGCGGGACGCTGGACGCCGGACGGACGGACGGACGGAGAGTCACGGAGGTCGGAGGAAATAGGAATAGGCTATGAGTCGAGAGAGGCCGAGCGGCGAGAGGGTCTGTATTCTGTAACTCTGTTTCTATTTCACGAAGGATTTAGTTTTAGGGTTATTAATTTAGTATTTATATTTATATATATATATATATATATATATATATATATATTAATATATAAATGTACATCGGTCCGGTTCTGCGTTTTTGGTTTCTGGAACCGTGGACCGACCCAATTCTCCGGTTCTGTGAAAATTCAGATCCAGGACCAATCCAAAGTATTGGTCCGGTCCATTTTTGACTGGTTCGGTCCGGTTCTGGAAAATTTCTGCACACCCCTAATCTGGGCTATACTTGAGCATTTCAATTTTTTTAGACGATCAGTTGATTTTTGGCCCCAACTTTTGCATCTGCTCTTCTGCTGCTCCTGTCACATTGCTGCAACTTGAGAGTGAAGCATAAAAGTTTTTTGTTCCTCCATCCTTGGCTGACTTCTGCTTACATATCTGCTGACTGCTGGTGGATTTTATATGGCACTAACATTTCCTGAATTTCAAATAATTAATGCGTTAGTTTTTTTTCCTGTTTGAAAATTAAGTGTTTTTCCTTATGAGAATATGAAATGGATGCATTACATCTCTTAATGCAATATTATTGCTAATTACAATGTATACGTCTAATGATCATTCATTTACAATAAGTAATAAATAAAAACAAAGGACCATTCTTAGCGAATGAATGGGATTGAATCTCCAAGGTTTTATGTTAGATTGAAGACGGTCTTGCTCAATTTTTTAATTACTTATTGATACAGTACCTCAGGATACACGCTGGCTTTTCGGGGGGAAGGCGTTCTGGTTTTGGTATAGACATTTAGTTTCTCGGATGATGTTTAACCATAGTCGACTAAGTTGAGTGATTCATTCATAAAGCCGAGTTCGACTCATTTTTCTGGGTATATGATTCATTATGCAAAGGACAATGGTGCACATTTATTGGATCAAATGTTGATCGAGTGCACCCTATACCTGGTATCATGTTATCAGAACTTCATGTCTAATTTATTTCTGCTATGAGTGTAAGACCAAATTTGGAAGCACATAAAATGATTTGGTGTGAGAAAGGCTTAGTATTGAGTTAAAATGTTTCTGGGGTCAATAAGCTGCAAATCAGTGTGGGACTGTTTATCAAAGCAAATTTACCGAAAAACTAGAGTACATCTTTTTCCTGGCTGAAAAGATATCCAAACAAGTTTTTTTTAGTGTAGTATTATAATGAAATCATGGATGGGAAAATATTACTGCCAATCTTAATTTTGAAGATGATCTTCTCTTCTGTGTCTCTAGGGATGGAGTTCATTTATCAGAAGAAGGTAGCAAGATAGTAGTGGAGGAGATACTAAAGGTGCTCAAGGAAGCTGAGTGGAGGCCATCTCTACACTGGAAATCCATGCCGACTGAGTTTTCAGAGGACTCTCCGTATGATCTTGTGTATTCTGATGGGAAAACAACTCTAAACCCATCCGAGTGGACCTTCCACAGAGAAATTAAATGGGACTAGGTACGTACGCATTGCGCATGGAGAAAGAAAAAAGAATAAACGAAAGACAACAACAAATGGAACTGAACTGAGAAGTTTAACTGCAACCTCTACTTATTTATGTTACTAATCTGAAGCTTGTTGGTGGGTCTATCTTTGATCCAATGCCATGATCTCTACCCTTTTCAAATTGTCTCACTGATTTCAAGTATGAGTGATTTGGAAAGGGCTTATACAGTAGTTGATCAAGTATGAGTGTTCTCGTCTCTGGTTACTATTTATTATTTATAAATATTCTACTTCACTTGAAGTAAGCTGTTAATGAGGACCAATAGTACCTATCATATGACCAATCTGAATTGTTGGATTTCTTAAGAGGGTAAATTCCAAATAACCCCCTCAACTATAGCATTTTTTAGCATTTATTATTTGGTCACAGTCACTTGAGTTGACGTAAAATGCTCACCAAAGACTTGTGTAAACAGTCTTTAAGTTTTTTTTTTAATGTTTTTTAATCACAATACGCTTTGGTATTTCAATTGATTATCTTACCCTTTTTGCTCTAAGACCTTTTTTTATAATCGAAAATGATTGATATATATATATATATATATATATATATATATATATATATATATATATATATATATATATATATATATATATATTAATTTATTTATCTTTTTTAAATATTATGGTAGAAATAATACATAAAGCGAAGGTGCCTAAACCTAAGGTGTAATTTAGACAAAAAATGTAATAGGTGAGAGGCACATCGCTTCAATTTATAGTTGAGGAAAATTTTAATTTGACCCATAATTGAGGGGGTTATTTGTAATTTACTCAAAATTGAATATGTAATTTCATTGATACTTGATGTTCATTTCAAATTAGGAGTGTTGGATTCGATTTAGTTTTGGCCAAAATCCAAACCAAACCACCTCCATCAATTCCAATTTTTCTCAAACCAAATCGAACCATTTGATTTTGATCAATTTTGTTCGCTTTTATGGTTTCAAATAAAAAAAAATATTATCAATTTCTACAACATAAAAAAGCCAAAATATGAAAAACACCCCAAAGTAATCATTCAATCCCATAATGTCCCCCAATCTTAAAATTTTCCCAACTTCATTCCCAAGCTTACCATATGTCCCAGTTAGGACTTAGGATCCTCCCGTCAATAACTGTTAGAAATGTTAACGGATAAGAGATCATTTTGGTCATTTGATTTGGGGGTAAAGTGTGATTTCGTTATAGTTCGTCATTTGATTTGGGAGCCCCGATGAATCTACCGCATCATCGACCCCATGCTCTTTGGGAACATAATCATCTCCTTCGATCAAAAACAAGGAGTCCAAATTATCTGATTTGGGTAGTGCATCGGTGCCCCAGTCTCCAGTAAAATCCTGTCAGAAGGTATTGACTTTAACATTTCTTTGCCTTGCTTTCTTTTATCGACATAAGAAACCTAGAAAAGGAGAAGTAAGCACCAAGTTTAGCGAATTTTGGAACCATCTCTGTAGAATCCAGGTAAGAGTGCTGAATGTCACCAGCATGAAATGGTCCCACTGCTTTTAGTATTCGAAGAAGATCACTAAAAGCATGCACACAATGAATGGATGCCAGCCTTTTCAACTCTTTGGCAAGTTCAAGCTGCTGGCGGAAAACTTCAACCTGAGCTGTGAAATCAATCTCCCTTCCATGTGAACCCTTGTCCAAATCAATCTCTCCGATAGCAGTCGAAGGAGTATCAAAGAATTCCTTCAAATTATTCAACCAATTTGGAGTCCTCTCGATGATAAACCACGGATGGAGCCCAAAGGATGGAACTAAACAAGGATAGTGGTCACTCATCTCCTTGACCAGATGCCAATCTTTCTCAGAGACTCCATTGATAGCGAAATGAAGTACACCAGTATTGGGGGCTGTTTTGATCAGTTGGTGGGTTCGGTTATAGATTCTTGGGTCTTGGAGACGACAATGAGAATCAAAGAGTTTTATCATGACCACAAAACTATAACACCGCACTTTCTTATCCTTGTCTAAACAGGAAATGGATTAGATTAAACGCTAGCAGTGAATCTACAGAGCAGTTGCAGCTGTAGCCTCACCGACAATAAGGTTACAGTGAAGGCAAGTAGCGATAGCAGCAACAACTTGTGGTAGATCTTTCAAGCTAGGTTCTCCCTAATCAAAACATCCATTAAACATCCACTAAATGATGAACTATAACCAAATCCCACTTTGCCCCTGAATCAAATGACCAAAATGATGTTAGCATTTTTAATCATTTGAGGTCCTAACTGGGACAAATGGTAAGATTGTGTATGAACTTGAGAAAATTTTAACATTAGGGAGCATTATGAGATTGAGTGGTTACTTTGAGGTGTTTTTCATAGTTTGATCACATAAAAAATAGGCCAAAATATGAAAATCACCCCAAAGTAACCACCCAATCCCATAATGCCCCCTAATGTTAAAATTTTCCCAACTTCATACCCAATCTTACCATTTGTCTCAATTAGGACCCTCCGCCAATAATCGTTAAAAATGCTAACTGATGAGGGGTCATTTTGGTCATTTCAATCGGGCAAAGTGGGATTTGGTTAAAGTTCATAATTTAGTTGAATTAAATTTGACTAATTTGATATTTTATGAAGTATATATTCAACACGCCGCCGCCACCGTGTCCGCCGTGTTCGACGCTGAGCATAGAGAGTAAGAGCACCAACTGCCGCCGATCCGAGATCTTCAATATGATCTTTACTAGATTAGGGCGTTTCCCATCGTATCCGGCATAATAGCTCCACCGCCGCTAATGCTCTCCAAGTCGCATTTCCCGCCGATGAGTGCCTCGACGGCTAAGTCACCGCTGAATTTACCCAAAGACAAAGCGAACAAGGCTTTGATTTTGACTTTGAAGCTCGACTTTATACGTTGGAGAGCTCTAGAGGTTTGGGATCTAGAAAGGATTCATTCCGAAAAATCAACAAATACATCCAATCACAAATTCAGTCGAAGTTTCAAATTTAGGACTCACCAGAATTCCCATCCGGTTCCTCGGGTTCGGGTTTCAAATTTAGGTCGAAGTTTCTCCGAAACCGACATGGCTTCACTGAGGTCCGCCACGGCCGTGGTTGGTTATCGAATAACTAAGTACACGCCCAATGCATCGACTTTGCGCCGACCTCTATCGTCTTCTTCCGTATTGTAGCAGCCGACAACTGATCCCCATGCTCATGGTAGCCTCCGCCGCCGGCTTCAACAATTGATCCCAAGCCAAATCTGTGACAGCTTATTAGGCTCCCTGATCTCTAACACCCACTTTCCCCACTTCCTCATCCTTATCCCTTTATACGCCCATTCTCTCTTCTAAAATTTGACATGGGCGCTTAATTTGACAGCCTCACTTTGCCCCCCGATTGAAATGACCAAAATAACCCCTCTTCCGTTAGCATTTTTAACGATTATTGACTCGAGGGTCCTAATTGAGACAAATGGTAAGATTGGGTATGAAGTTGGGAAAATTTTAACGTTGGGGGGCATTATGGGATTGGGTGGTTACTTTGGGGTGATTTTCATATTTTGGCCTAAAAAATAACATAGTTACGCCAATTAGAAAAGGTAGCGGCAACACCAACATACAAACAAACAAAATGGATATTATCTGATAAGTGTTTACCCTTCACGCTTCTCTTACAAAAATCACAAACTGAACCGATCGATTATATTTCTTTCAAACCTAAATCGAATCGTCGTAACTCAAAACCGAAGCAAACTGGCCGATTCGATTACGCAATTCGTTATTTCAGACTTTCACACCCATCTCAAATAATTAAATATTTTGAAATAAAACTTTAGTCAATTCGGTACTGAATTTTAAATTTTTTATCCAAAAAGGAGTGTGGACTTAATATATGAAAAAGAATGATTATTTTAGAGAATTTTTTTATTAAATAACGCCTCTGTTTTGCTTGAGTTAAGGCTTAATTTTGATGGGTTTATATTCTTATTCTTGTTTTAACAATTCTCTCTCTCACTCATACGTAGGCTTGTTTGCTAATCAAATAAAGATAAATTTTATTATTAATCAGAGTATTATTAGTTTTCTTATTATTAATCCTTATTTATATATCAGTGATAGTTTTAAAATTAAAAATGTTAGTCCCAATTTTTTAATAAAAATATAACATCTTCACATTCGGTATAATTAATAAGGAGATAATGACTTTATCCAAATAAGTCACGATATAAAATCCAAATAATCTGTTGCATAACAACAAACATCACAACTCAAACTATTAATCGTTTCCGGTCTTAATCTGCTTACCAAACGGCACCAACGGTTTTCCCAATCGCGTAAAGGAAACTAGTGTCACGCCGTTCAGGAGTCAGGACTCGCCCAGTCTCACGCACGGAGACACACACAAGTCTGATCCGAACCATAACCCACACTGCTACATGAATGACAACGCCCGATTCCACGTCATCTGGCGCTGAATCCACCATGGACGAATCTTCCAACGGTCACCACCACCCCACCCCCAACGCCGATCAACTACAACTCGACCTCGACGACACCTTCAGCAACACAGGTGATGCCGAGGTATGGGGCAACTTCACCGACAGCTTCCGTCAAGTTCAGTCGGTACTCGACCGGAACCGACTGTTGATTCAACAGGTCAACGAGAATCACCGGTCCAAAATTCACGAAAATATGGTGAAAAACGTTGCTCTAATTCAAGAGATTAACGGTAATATCTCCAAAGTTGTGTCTTTGTATTCGGATCTTTCCACGAATTTCTCGAGCGTGTTCCATCAACGAAATGAGGAGGCGGATGCAAATAACAGAACTGGAGAGGCCAATGAGAGAAAATGATGGTCAGCTATTCAGTAATCTTAGTTCCCTCATTTTTATGATTTTATGTGTTTTGTGATGATATGTTTTTTTTGGGCATACTGCATACATAAATTAGGATTTTTGGAAAGTTATGTATGTCAGGTTTGGGGATTGCTTATCTTTCGTATTGTGCTTGCTACAGGACATAAAATTTTCCCCTTGGACCAGTTTAATTTTGTTTCTTAAAATTTTGTTTTATTTACTTAATTTTGGATAGTGTTCTTGGTGTCCATAGCTGATGCGATCTATGTTAGATGGGTTTGTCTATTGGATGACAGTTGTAGCCTAAAACCCCACTGTTTGTTTTGGATTGGCAATGTTCATTTGGTTGTGTTGTTTGGTTTATACATCAATGGCTAAATTTAGAAAATTGCATTTGTTTGAGTTGTGCCAGTTGCTTCCTTTCTTATAAAATAGTGCTTTGCATAAATTTATTTAATGAGGGGCAATCTATTTGTTTTCATGGCACTTCTTTGAGTGGATGTGTTTCGGATTGTTCGAATAGGTGATATTTTGTGCATGTGAGACCCGCTGGGTAGTATTATGCCTAACGTTTGGTTAATTCCAAATTCTCACACTCACGATGATATTAGATAGGGATTGGAGTTTCCGGCAATACAAGTGGGGGAAAATGGAAGTGGGAAATGTGGTGTCAGGCAATCGAAGAAGAAATCATATTGATTATTTGTTTGGAGCAGGTGGCAGCAGGGGTTGCTGGTAGCCTTTTCTGTTTCTCTACATCTAGGTTCCTAAGCAGTCTTCTTGGTTTCTACGTAATGCTTCTTTCCTAAAAACTGGCGATGGTTAACAGATGAATTCTACCTGGACATAGCAACTAAAAGAAGGCAATTGAAGCGAGGATGAGATTACATAAAGGAATTATCTCCACTTGAAGGAAGTCCTTCCAACTGAAGTTTGGTGCGGCGGAAGCTTAAAGATTGTCCGGTCTAGAAGATGCTTGAAGCTGGCTGCTTCTTTCCAATTGGCCTAGATGCCTGCAAAGCTCAACGTCTCATTCTAAGCAGATTCCAAGTTCACTACCACCAAAATACAATTCACTCTGTTTGTTGCATTCTTTCATTCATGTAAAAGGTTGCTATTCGTGCTTGAAGAATGAAAAATCATTGTGTATTGGCTACCTTACCATGATCACTTCAGCAATCGTAGCTTTGTCCCCTTTCCAAGAAAAAGGAAATGGTTGTTGGGATTTGAGGTGCGTTCCTGATAATAGATTTCTATACTATGGGTTGTAATGATAGAGTCAAATGTTTTTTTGTGTGGGTAAAGAGCTGATCTGTTATAACGGATTTGGCCCATCCTTTAGCTGTCATTGGCATGCAGGCAAACCGTTCTTCAGTTCTATCGTTCTATTTTGGTCTACTTTTGTCCTGCCAACTTCTTTACACCCCTGCTACACATTCCTAGAACCAAGTTTGATTGAGCTTATTTACATTTGCTAGGCTTGAACTTAAATTCGTTTTCCTTTTCATTTTCGCACTGAGGTATCCATTAATACTTTGCATCTGCCAAGAGTGGTTCCATTGAAATTCAAAATTAGAGGATTGAAGACATGACTGCATGGTCCTAACTCGTAATAGAACTGGTGACACTAAGATCAAGAATGTTCTCTTGCTTTCACTTTATATGATCTGGTGCCCAATATATTGCTTTCTACTGAAATTTAATGGAGAGGTTTGTTTTATAAACAATAAACGGTATGCTACGAGTATGTGGTTGTATATTGTCTTATAACAACTACATTCATACACGTGTATCTTCATGCATGAATTTTTATCTGCATATAGTTCATACTGTTCTGTTTTAGATAATTGGCTTTGTCAATCTTTCTCCCATGAACTCATCAGCCTGAATTTCACATGTTAGCTTTTTATGTGGTTGCTTAAGTTTTGGGTATGAGGTTCATGGAGATATTTAGTTTTGAGATGATTCAGACTTGAAGAGAACTACCTGGTACCAGAATATCTGAGGGTCTCTCTCTCCCTCACCCTTTTTTTTTTGGTTTCTTTCCATTTCTCTTGTTTTCCCGGTTTTGTTTTTGTTGGGGGGGGGGTTGTCGTGGTGTTGATCTGGTGATGCTCAAGTAGAGAAATAGAAAAGGAGGCTCAACAGAAGGGTGTAATGGTCAAATCATTTTTTTCATGCTTTTAGTGGAGGAATGCCTATTTGTCTCATGTACTCTCTGCCATGCTAGCTCCATAAACATGGATATCCAGTTATACTGTTATTTTTAAGGCAGCTTGCCTTTTCTTTCATTACTGTATAGTTGTACATTCACTCATATGATAGTTACCACTAACTACCGTCCATTTAAGAAAAGAAAGAAGTAGAAATAGAAAGGATCGTCAAAATATGATCACCAGCCCTTGATTCCATTGTTAGATTATGTTCTCCAGAAAGTGTTGCAATGTCTTCAATTTACTATATGTTATTTGGCATAATATGAGAAATTGATTATTCACTGTTGAAGGTGGTGAAGTTTCCGTGGACAAATTTAGGTTACAATTTGCAACAATCGACAAATAACTCTGGCAGTGGACAGTTTTGTATAACTACTCTGCGAGTCCTCTTTAACCCCTTGAGAGTTGAGACCATAGTAATCTGATTTGCTTTGTAGGTGATGTTGGAGTGATTCTTTCTTTTCTTTTGGTGGATTACACTGATACCATTTTACAGTGTGTGCAGGTGCTTGCTGTTTTAGCATCAACCAGTTACCAAGTTGAAATTTTGATACAAGTGTTTTCCCAGTCACACAGTTGAGTTGTTGTAAAATAGCATACCAGAACGACAAAATTTTGGACAGTTTCTGAATTATATTCATACTTACTATTTATTGACTCTATTATGATAAAACTGTTTTTTGTAGATTTCCTGGAGAGGTGTTCATACAAGCATATTGGAACATCCTTCAAAATATTGTTACCTCCTTTTGAATTTTTGATTCGCCTAACGATATGTTAATATTTTGTCTCTGAAGATCTGAAGGGGTTTATCTTGACTAGTTGGCTGAGTTTATGAAGACCTAATTTATCAAAATTGCAAATCATCTTCCGTTGTAGAGCCATATACATCATTTGCAAAGCGATGTTCGTGTCTGTGTGCAAGCAGTTCTACCAAGTCCTCATCCCCGGGCAAGAATTTCACCTTTAAAGAACTCCAAGCAAGCATCTCATTTTTGAAAGCTCCAAGGTTGTGAGTATGAACAACTCAACTAAGCGTTTTTCCCAATCACTTGGGGTCGGCTATGAGTAAGAACAAATAAGGATTAATTATCCGGCAAGCATATTTAAAACTGATGACAATTAATTCCTTACAACTTTCTTTCGAAAACATAAAAAATGAAGACGTTGCAATTTGACCTACTAGTATTGTGACTATTGTCAATCACTATATAGAATATATGTGAAGAACAGAATGAGAAAATGAAGGTGCTGTTCTTCAGGGTCACAAGGGTAGCTCTCCGCTGTCCAAAATCATGACTTGGCTTTTAGGCACCCCATTTTGTCTTCCTTGTGCTTCAATCTTGTAGACAACATCCATCCCAGAAAGCACCTTCCCAAATACAACATGTCGTCCATCCAACCTTCAAATGAAGGAAACATAAGTTAAAACAGGTAACATAGTTAAAATGAACGAGCCGGAAGGGGAAAAGGGCACGCTACTATAACAAATTCATGATTGAAAGAATTTGCTGCATTTGAGACAATCAATACTGAAATCTCGTTTTAGACCATTTGTTTTGTTAATCACGGCCAAAAACATCAGACCTCCCATCTCACTTTACTCAAGTTAAGATTCATATCAAACAGTGGAAGGAAAAGCAAGCTTACCAGCTAGTGGTTACGGTTGTAATGAAAAATTGTGAACCATTGGTGTCTGGTCCAGAATTTGCCATAGACAGAAATCCTGTTTTACCAAAGACAGATTAAAAAAATTCAATCCTTAAAACACTTGAGTTACTAGTAAGCAGTTGGTCTTGCATGGAGGACTCGACTGTGTATTCATAGATGATCTTATCTTACCAGGATCAGTGTGCTTCAGTTTAAAGTTTTCATCGGCAAACTTATCACCATAGATAGACTCTCCACCACGGCCATCACCACGAGTGAAATCACCACCCTGGATCATGAAGGTGGGTATGATCCTATGGAATGTACTCCCTTTGTAATGGAGAGGCTTCCCACTCTTTCCAGTTCCTTTCTCCCCTGCAGTGAAATGGTTAGTTACTACACATGATATCAGCAGCATTAAAGCTCACATTACCATTAAGGTTAGGGTAACTTTATTTGGTAAATAATGCATCCATAGATCTTCTGCTAGGTGATTGTAGTCCCTTGGTCAATGCTCATAGGCAAAAAGACTCCACAAGTTTACCCGGTTTTAGTGCCCCCATATTTTGTTTCCCAAAAATCCCTTGATCAAAATAAGATATATCACGGAACCTGCAAACCTCAACAAGCCAAAATCCTAGTAGCGTCTTATTATTCCATTCCACAAATAATGTCCCATCTATTTTAGATGACTTTGACCTGGTAACTACTTTCCCCTATTTTCTCGTTCAGCTGGTCGTGTTCAGTCTTATCTTATTAAATCAGTATGCAAAGGTTAAGCAAAGCTGCAAAGATTGTAGATAGACGAGTATTTGTGATGTGTGAGTACATCCATCGCCCACGTCTACCAAACAGTCTTGTACTCATGTACTGCGACTGAAAATTACAGGTTCTAATACTTCTTTTACAGTGGTTCGAATAAGAGAATCTCATGTCTGGAATCATTTACTTTTCCAGGGATCATACATGGGCAGTTGATATAACCCATAGAAGACACATTTCATTATCATTAAATCATGCAAAACAGGAAGTTCATTTTTTTGAGCAACTCACTGAAAGGTGTTATGCTAATATGACTCCATCAACGCTATTTTTGCTATGATCATTCCTGAAGGGATTCATTAATGTGTCTATTTCATGGTTGCAGTAGGAAAGCTTACATCAGGCAGAACAAATAAAAGTACCTGAACATTATATAGCATATATATACAAATACAATCTAAGAAGGGAGCAAAAGTTACTTGGCTACCCGTGCAAAGAGCTCGAAAGTTTTCTGCAAAACACAAAGGAATCCAAATGTAAGACTTTGCTTAGCAAATTAAATACCAAGAATGCAGTCAATTAAAAGAGAGATCTTCTATTGTGCTAGATTACAGTACCTGCTGTTATTGGCACTGTTTTCCCAAAGAGACCCATGACAATACGACCTGAAACCAATGAGTGCACAACTATATGAATTAGAAATTAATAAGATGAGGTATTGATAATCACAACTCACAGTCTAATTATGCCTTTTCATTGTATTTAAAGAACCCCTGAAAGGACCTGTGGTAAGTGGAGGATCTTCCAATAAGACCCTGACTATTTGGCCAACGGACAATGCGAAGCTGCCAAATAATGCCTCTGTTTTGCTTGAAAAAGATTTCTTTACAAGAATTTGCAATGAACATTACACTAGTGATTATACTTTTTCACCATGTCATCAGTCTATTCTGCTCAGTGTGGCATATCACATATGTGATAAACTCATTTCATTTTTCATTACATCTGTTAATTTTAGTCAATTATGACATGCATACACATAAATCTTTCTTGGATTAAAGAAAAACTGTACTTCTTAAACCACATGCCTCTTCCATTGTCAGTAGGCTACCCCTTTAGCGGCTATGAATTAGAACAAAAGACTGTTCCAATAGCAGAAAAAATATTTGATTGCAAAACAGTACACCATAAAAAGGGCCCCAGGGGGGGATAATGAATCAGGAAGAGAGAAAAAAATTTTAAAAAGAGAATGCAAAACTAAACAAATGAAGGCAAGGATTATAAAGAGAATGAGCTTATAAGGAAAAGTAAGTAGCACACGTCCAAATCCATGTATTTCAGCCACTAACTTATGTTTCTCGTATATTTGAATTGCCTAAAAGACTCCTACAATAACTCTAAATGTGAAAGCATCTGCATATCGAACTTTGAAACTTACTTGTGTGAGGCAAACAAACCATACTACATACAAAGCTGAAACAAATTCTCTCAAGTAAACATGTGATCAAATTTGCAGATCATATTGACATCAAACAAACATAAACATACCCATAGGTTTTCCACCAATTTCAACATCGAAATAGACTTTGCGAGTAACTTCTTCTAAATCCCCCTCTGATGAGTTGACCTAGGGAGCATAATTTTTATCAATAAGCTATCGAATGCATAACTCTATAAGTGGAAACTATTACTCACAGATTAAACCATACAGGGACAAGAAAACAATGACTGTACAAAGAGTCAACAAAAAGTTTAAATATCTATAGTATAAGCGCAACTCAAGTTTGTTATAATGAGAAACAAACAATAATGCTGCAGCACAATGCAAGATAAACCAAAACAAGTAATCAAACAAACAAAGAGCAAAAAGTGTGTCACTGTGTCACTGCGTTTTTTCTGTGTGGCCGTGTGTAGAGGAGGGGAGGGTTAGTTTTAAGAAGTAGTGATAGGGATCCATAATATTCATCCCAATCTAAGTGGAAAACATGTGATTGGTTAGAGGTGACCTCATTGAGCCTTTGATGTCACACTTTAACCCCTAACATACTTGACACCTAAACTGGGATGAAAAATTTGGACAAAAATATTTGGATTCACATCATCTTCTGGTTTTAAGTTTGACTGATCTTAACCTCATCGGTCAGCCCAGTATTGATAACTTTGAGTTCCAATCAGGTAATTCGGAGAGAAACAATTTGTATCAATAACCCATCAAATACATTAAAGTCACTCGGATGAGCTATTACACATTAAGCAATCAAGGAGTAAAAATGATGATAGTACGGACATTCCAGTAAAATTAACCAACATAATCAATTACAAAAGACTCCACAAACAAGGGAAAACCGAGTAGCCTACAAGCTTAAACGATGAAACTAACAATTAAATCCGAAATTTGGGAGGTTTAAATTTATCTGTTACCTCATCATTGAGCTCAGTATTGTTAATTTTGACTACCGGTGGATCGCTTAATCGATTCTGGAAGCAAAGATCCAATTTAAAATTCAAGAAAAAGGGAAATTGAGCTCTGGATACAGAATAAATTGTTTTTCATGAATCAAAATTGAAAATGAAACAGAAAAGAGACGGGTATTACCAGAATGAGAACTAGGGTTCCGAACAGAATCAGAACCCATATTGTTACGATCGGAACTAACTTGTTTCTGGTCGCCATCATCCGGGAGGGCTCCGACACGGTGGTCAAAGTTTTAGACCTTTTGACTTGTAATACCGTTACAAGTAGTTAGTCCATCAGGCATCGTGGTCAAAGTGCCATCCTTTTAAATAATTACTTTTTGATAATTTACATCAAAGTGAATACACGTAGTAAAATATATTATTCTCAACAACCCAAAAGCCAAGAGGTCGTCTTCCTCGCGTCCAAATTATCATCCTTTCTTTTTTCCCATGCATCTCGTAAATAATTATCTACTTTGAAACTTATCTTTTTAGAACATCACTTTTACTATTTTATCCTTACTTTTTCACTCTTTTTTAATTATGGGTCACATACACATGAGCTTTAAAAGAAACTACACATTAAGTCAATATAAATAATCAAGTCAATTGTTTGTTTTTTCTTAAACTGTGCGTCAAATCAACTAGGACGATTATTTATGGACGAAAGGAGTATTAATTAGAGTAATGATATCCTTACCACTAGTGTTACCACTAGTATTACAACTTGCATACTAAAAGGTAAAATTGAAAAGTCAACTATGCATTTTTCAAGACAATTGTAACACTAGTGTTAACACATCTAATACCACACTTGAGTACCTTTTATTTCTTACCCATTTAAGAATATATATTTATATCATATAATATTTTTACATAAAAAAATAAATTTAACACATATTAATAAAATAATATTTCATTTTGCCCCCAAAAACCGGTCACACACACGCACAAGGCACTTAGAAATATTACTTTTTTTCTTCCAAATTAAGAATTTTTTGTTTCTCTCTTAAGTGAATGCTCTAAAAAAGAGGTCTTCCATTATTGAGATTCCTCTTCTTATTAAGAATAACATTAAGAATTGAAAAAACCCAACAATAAGGAGGCTCATCAACCGCATCCTAGATTTTAGAGTCACTTGGGGCCTTGTAATGCGGCACTATAATAAGTTGCACCGGCTCTTGCACGGTTGCACCTTTTGATTTTGATTTATCTATTCCAAATTTAAAAAAAATTGGGAAAGGGGGTTTGAAGGAGGTTTAAGTAGTAGTAATAATCTGTTTGTCCGAAGGATAAAGTTTAATGTTTCCTTTAAGTAGTGGGGGACCAAAAGGTAAGTTTCAAAGTCAATTATTTTGGGACGGACCGATAATTTAGGGACGGAGGGAGTAGTAAATACTAGTCATGAAGCCCGTGTTTCGCACGAATGCAATTTAGTTTGAGATTAGTTGCAACATTTTAGGAGTAATTTTATAAAAAAATATCATTATTTAATATAGATATTTGTTGACTTAATATTTGACATGAGTCATGTGTTCTCAAAAAAATTAAGAATAAAATGTTTCCGTACATTATCATCCTCCAATAATTTACGAACATAACATGATGTCTTCGATGATAGACATGTGATTGCATCAACTATGTTAATGTCTATAACGCACATTGGCATAGATAACTTAGACTGTAACACTATGTTAAAGTTGCATTCTCAAGCCTTCAAGCAAGAGTTCCCTTTCAATTTCTAACTTAGATGATTGTTTTGCTATTATCTAATAATTAACCTGATTTTAATAGCTACAATATGGGGTATTAACCCTTATGTTAATTCTACCATTATATTGTCACAAAATAAAATATTTTTTGGTACTCCAAAATTTTATTTACTAAGAACCTTAAATGCAAAATTTAAATAATATTGCTAGCCTTACAACTAATTCTACAACTTTCCTTCCAACTAAGTTTTGAAGAAGGGTAAAGTTGTCTTTGTCCAAAACAACTTTCCTCAATTCAAGACTTAATTGTAAAAAAAATTGTAGAATTAGTGGTAAGGATATCATTTTCAAATTTAAACTTGCAAATTGATAAAATGAAGTTGAAAATATTGATCAAATAAGGTAGGTATTGCATATTGACTATCATACTTTATTTATCAATAGTAGGGCAAATGTCATATTAACTTATCAATCAAGGAAGTCTAAGTGTAAGTGCATATTTCACTAAATTTAAAGGCCTTTGGGATGAGTTGTCTAATCTACTACAACTCCCTAAATGTGCCTGCAACTACACCCGTGGAGCAACCAAACTTCAAGAAGAATATGAACATCTCTTAAAATTAACTCAGTTTCTTATGGGACTGTCTTATATATACATTGATGTAAGAGGTCAAATCTTAAGGATGTCTCATCTTCTTTCTATTACCAAGGCTGTGTCTATGCTTGTCCAAGAAGAAGGTCAAAGGCAGTTATTACCCCTGAGAATACTCCCACTGCCTTACTGAGCAAAGCCAGTGGTCATACTACCAACAACTACAACAAAATATGCAAAGAACAAACACATATGAAACAACAATCTAACACAGCAAAAGGTAAATTCTTATGTGAATTCTGCCATGGTGACTCACACACCAAGGACAAGTGTTTCTTCATTCAAGTAATGATGTTTTTCAATCATTATGATGTATGGGGCCTTACAGACACTTAACTTATGATGGTTGCAACTCTTTCATCACTATTGTTGATGATTATTCGAGGGTCACATGGACCCACCTTCTTGAATCAAAATCTTAAGCAGGACGAGTCCTTCAAACTTTCTTTGCTATGGTCAAAACACAATTTCATGTAGCTGTCAAAAATCTTAGAACATATAATGGGATTGAATTCTTCAACACTACTCTCAGTCCTCTACTCCAAGCTCATGACATACAACATCATAGTTCTTGTATTGACACCCCCAACACAGGGCCGACCTAAGGGTGAAGCCAAGGAAGCTCTTGCTTTAGGCCTCCAAAAAAAATTACTACCCTTTTTTTAAATATATATAGTGACTCCCTCCTAGTTTTTTTTCATTAGGTTACTTAATGAGAAATTAAGGTCATTAGATAATAAAAATTTAAAAGACAGTTGTCTTAACCTTGAACATTCATTAAAACATAATGACAACTCTGATGTTGATGTATTAGATCTATTTACAAAACTATTTGTAAAAGAAATTATGCAAATGAAAAATGATACACAAATTGACATACTTATTTATATAATAAGGCTTGATTCTTTTCCAAATACGTATATCGCTTATAGAATAATGTTAATGATTCTCGTAACTGTTGCTTCGGCAAAAAGAAGTTTTTTAAAACTAAAATTAATAAAATCTTATCTAAGATCAACAATGTCTCAACAAAGATTAAGTGGCCTAGCTTTATTCGATTGAAAAAGAATTATTAAATGAAATCGATTACAATGATTTAAAAATGATTTTGCATCCTAAAAATCACAAAAGATGCTCTTTAAACAAAAAATGTAATAATAAAAAAAATATATTATTTGATTTTAAAAGGCCTCACTTTAAAGTTTGCTTTAAGTCTTCATAAGTGTTGGGCCGGCCCTGCCCCAACGGAATGGGAGAGCTAAAAGGAAGCACAAACATCTTCTGGAACTTTCCAGAGCTCTCAGATTTCAGCTAGGCCTTCCAATAAGATTCTGGGGAGACTGCCTTCTCACTGCAACATATCTCATCAATAGGCTTCCAAACTCAGTGCTAAAGTTTAAGAACCCCTTTGAAGTCCTCTTTGGTACTCTCCCCCAATATTCACTTAAGAACTCTTGGATGCATGTGTTATGTCTCTACTGCATCATACAACAAAGACAAATTTATGCCAAGAGCCCAAAAGTGCATATTTTTGGGCTACCCTCACAACAAAAATGCTTATAAGGTATATAACCTTACCACTCATCAAGTTTCCTATAGTAGAGATGTCATATTCTATGAGTCCGTATTTCCCTTCAAAATTCTTCCTACACAAACCAATCAAGATCTTTTGTCTTCACCTCCAACTTCTGATTTTGTCCGTGAAGAACATCTCCCCACACCCTCAAATACTTCAACCCCTATACCTCCTTCTATCCATTTTCCTTCACCATCAGACCCCATCCCTCCTCAACCTAAACCAAGGCCTCAAAGATAGAAAATTCTTCCTCATAAGTTCAAAAACTTCACAGGTCTCACACCTTCTGTTCTACACAAATCTATTGCATGCACTACTCCCTACTTTATGTCTAAGTACTACTCCCTTGACAATCTATCTCCCACCTACAAGAATTATGTTTATAGTATCTCAACTGAGACAGAACCCTAAACATATAACCAAGCAGTCAAGAATCCCCTTTGGTGTCAGGTCATGGCCTTTGAACTCCAAGCATTGGAAGACAACAAAACCTGGTTCATTTAATATTTTCCCCCTTACAAGCATGTTGTGGACTGCAAATGGTTATTTAAGATAAAACACAGCCCTTATGGTTCCATTGACAAGAACAAAGCCAGATTAGTTGCAAAAGGGTTCACACAGACTAAGGGAGAAGATTTTATTTGAAACATTTGCCCCTATGGAAAAACTGACATCTGTGAGAGTCCCTAGCCATTGCCTCTGCCAAAGGTTGGCCTTTTCTTCAAATGAATGTCTCAAATGCCTTTTTACATGGAGATTTAAAGGAGTAGGTCTACATGGAATTACTACATGGTTTTTCTCATTGCTTGCCTCTATCATCTGCTCCTATAGTCTGTAGGCTACATAAGTCTCTCTATGGATTAAAACATGACCCTAGACAGTGGTTTTCTAAATTCACCACTACTCTTCTTGCCTTTGGTTTTATCTAGTCACATGATGATCACTCTCTGTTCACATTGCAATCTCCTCAGGGATTTATGGTTGTTCCTATCTATGTGGATGACTTATTACTCACAGGAAAAAACCCATATCTACTCCATAAAGTAAAGACATATCTTCAATCTCACTTCCCAGTCAAAGATCTTGGTTCACTTAAGTACTTTCTTGGGCTTGAAGTTGCAAGGAACTCAACAGGTCTATGTCTACACCAAAGAAAATACACATTAGACATCATTACTAACACCAAACTACTAAATGCAAAACCATTTGCTTCTCCAATTGAAGTCAACCACAACCTTGCTTCCAGCACTAAGCCTCTCCTCCAAGATGCAGCACCATATAGAAGGTTTGTGGGCAGACTTATCTACCTAACTATTTACATGCTTGACATTGCCTATGGAGTTCAAATTCTTAGTCAATTCATGGCTAATCCTACTATAGATCACTGGCAAGTAGCCTTAAGACTGGTGAAATATCTCAAAGGGAATCTTGGCTAAGGCCTCTTCTTTCCATCTACCGACTCAACATCCTTGAAAGCTTTTTGTGACTCTGATTGGGCCTCTTGTCCAATCACAAAAAGATCCACCTCTGGCTTCTGCATCTTCTTAGGTGCCTCTCTAATCTCCTGGAAGTATAAGAAACAAACTACTATGAATAGGTCCTCTGTAGAAGCTTAATATAGAAGTATGGCCAACACCTACTGTGAATTACAATGGCTTCTTGCCTTACTTCATGACTTTAAGTTGTCAACTTCTCTACCAGTTCCACTTCATTGTGACAACAAATCTGCCCAACACATTGCTGCTAACCTTGTCTTCCATGAGAAAACTAAATACATTGACATTGACTGTCATGTTGCTAGATCTATGCTTCAACAAGGTCTCATTTCTACTCCACACATTGCTTCATCATAACAACTTGCATATTTATTCACTAAATCACTCTCTTCACCTCAGTTCTTCTACTTGCTCTCCAAGTTGAATGTTAAAAATCTATTTTCCATAATCAACTTGAGGGGGGGG
Organism: Codonopsis lanceolata; assembly: GCA_013146195.2. Classification (NCBI taxonomy): domain Eukaryota; kingdom Viridiplantae; phylum Streptophyta; class Magnoliopsida; order Asterales; family Campanulaceae; genus Codonopsis; species Codonopsis lanceolata. Next base: position 148,670,460 of record CM028379.1, on the reverse strand, counting down.
GGGATGATAAGAATCCTAATGCCACTCTAAGTCAGAATCCTACCTTCAGCATGAAGAACTTCAGCAAGAAGCTAGAGTCGGAAAATCTTAAAGGGTCTGGTTGCAATACTATCAAACTAGGAGGGTAACAGGTGATAGTATCTAGGTTGTTTAGTTGGTTAAATCCATTTCCTAAAAGGATTGTATTTCCTTCTTTCTTTCGGCTTCTACAGCCTATTTATACTCATGTTTTTGTCCTCAATTCATTACAATACAATTCAATCTCTTTCTTATTCTGCAAATTAACAGATTGGGAATTAACTCATCAATTTAGCTGAGTCGATTAGACCCCAAGTATTAATCTTGTCACTAAGGTAACCAACCATGAGTTGTAAGGTATTCATTAATAATTGTAGTACAAGTATAACCACACCGTGATAGATATACCAAAACAATTTATATCTCTAAAGAAATTTCATCAAAAAAATTGGGAATGGGGAAGATTTGCATCTCATTACGTAGGCTTTGCCTTTAGTCCTTGTCCACTGTCTCAAATTCAATTGTACTTGTCTCGTTATCGACCTCTTTCATCCTTCACTTATTTACAAATGACATAATGTTTTAACTGAAAACATAAAAGGAAGTACCATATTATTTCCTTTAGATCAAACTAGAAAAAACCGCATGCTATTTAGATATTTTTTTTAGAAAAAATAAAACCATGAGAATGACCAAAAAAATCTAGTGTATAAACTGCATGATTACGATCGGAACTAACTTGTTTCTGGTCGCCATCTTTCCGGGCAGGGCTCCGACATGGTGGTCAAAGTTTTAGACCTTTTGACTTGTAATATTGATACCATCAGTTCCCTCGCCAACCGCATCCTTGATTTTAGAGTCACTTCTAGCCTTGAAATACGAGCTATAATAAGTCGCACTGGCTCTTGTGCCTTTTGATTTTACTTATCTATTCCAATTTTAAAAAATTAGGGGGGGGGGTGGTTAAGGTTGAGGGAGTACCGAGTAGGTGAGTAGTCCTATTTATCATTCCTAAATATTTATCGATTCAATTATTTTATACTCACTCGTTCCTAAATTATTGTTTTTAGGTGTTTCATGATTTTGAAAAACTATTTGTTTGATTCAATAAACTCAAATAAGATTGTAAGGGTAAAATAGGGACATCCTATTTTATTTAAATATTGTTGTGCCCTTTCTTGGTCCTAAAGCAATGGTAAAGTGTTACCATAATTAAATACTTCCAAAAGCTCTCAAGAGTCCATAATTAATGTGGACAAAATCTTTGGTAAGATCCTTGAATTTAATTAGGAAACTAATTTAGGAAATTAACCTTTTATTTCTTATTATTCTATATTTCTTTAGAGTTGTTGATTTTCTTATTTGTGTAGGACTCTACCTCAAGTATAAATATAAGAAAACTTTGTGCAGACAAGACACAAAGAAGATACATTCAGAGAGACATACTGTATAGAGAGAAAACGCTGAGAGCATTGCTGAAGTGTTCAGATGCAGTAACATCACGAGCTGCATTGATCGATTTGCTGTTCGTTTTCTTGGTTGATAGGAAACTGATTTTAATCCCACGTTTGCTTTACTTGAGTTTTTGTGGGTTTCCTCTACAGACTTGATGTTTTGTTAGAGCTTTTGGTATTTGGTTAGGTTTCACAATTTTTGTAAGACTCATAATCCTTTTAGTGACATCCTTTTTGGCCATAGGGCTGGATCTACAAACCTAGCTTGTAGATTGTTTGATAAACTTCTGTGTTTAGTATTGCTTTATTAGATTAAAGACTTCCGCTATTTACTTGTTTTATTATCTGGTCAATGCACCTTTGGATGCAGTTGCATCACAAGCTGCATTGACAATTTCTTTACAATCCTAGCTACTATTGCATTCTCAATTGGTGTCAAATCATTCTCTTGACGTCACTAAGAGAAGATTCTGGTTGTAGCCATGATGGATTCCCAATATGAGAATGTTATTCGCCATTCTACCTTGACTAATGTGAATTATTCAATTTGGAAAGTTAAGATGCGTATCTTCATCAAATCAATTGATGAGAGAGCGTGGCTTGCTGTTCTGAATGATTGGACTCCACCTAGGACCACTGATTATGATGGTGATGTTAAAATCACCAGTGAGGCAGATTGGACCACTGAAGATAGAACCATATCCTTATTTAATTCCAAGCCTCTTTCAGCCATATACAAGGCATTAGATGCCAACACCTTTAGGGTTATTGCTAATTATGACTCTGCTAAGGATGTTTGTGAGGCCCTTCAAACCCTATGTGAAGGACCTGCTAGTGTTCGTGCTTCCAAACTTAGAATGCTTACCACACAATTTGAGAACACTAGAATGAATGAGAATGTAAATATTATGTCATACTATGGTAGATTGCTTGATATTTCCAATACTGCTCTTGCTTTAAGTGATCCTATCACCAATGAACGTCTTGTTAGCAAGATGATGTGTACTCTTCCTGAAAGATTTAATGCCAAAATTTGTGCTATTGAGGAACTTCATGACTTTGATAAAATGGGTTTTGATAAACTTGCTGGAATTCTCCAATTTTTTGAATTAAACCTCAATGAACAAATTAAGCATAAAGGCAAAGGTGAATCATATTCTACTCCTTCTGTGAAAAACATTGCCTTACCTTCTATTGTTGATGTGTCTTCTAACTTGCTTGAATTGCACAAAAAATTGAAGAATATGACTTTGGTGAAAACTCTATGGCTCTTTTAACAACCAAGTTTAAAAATATTTTGAAAGCCAAAGGACAAAATAGATCTACATCTTCAAACACCGAAGTTGTTTTTAAACCTGAGCCTAGTATATTTATTCCCAAAGAAAGCTCTTTCAAAACCCCTGAAAAACCTTTTACCAACCATTTTGCTAAACAATCTACATCTAGTGGAAAAGATATTGATTCTATTCAATGTAGGGCCTGTCAAGGGTTTGGTCATTATGCTAATCAATGTGCTAATACATTTCGTAAGAAGGGTTTGAATCTTTCTGCTACTCTGAGTGACAGTGATGATGAAGATCCAGGTGATCTCATCACTATCACAACAATAGAATGTTTACAGATTAATCCTGCAGGTGTTTCACATGGTGTAGCTCGCAATGCAGCTGCATTAGAACATGCATCAAACAAAAACTAGGATGATTCTTTATGCTTTAATTCTTTCATAATTGAAGATACTCCAGAATCAGAATGCACAAAAGAATCAGACCTGTTGGAAGCATACAAGGAATTGTACAATGATTGGGAGAAGAGAGCTTGCCAAGAAAAAATTTGTGAGTCACTACTGCCATAAACCTCGACACATTCAGCCTTTCTGCTACCAAAAAAAGGTAGATTATGTTGAAAAAGTTAGACAATCCTACCTGACCCGCAACCAGATGCAACACTGAATAAAGCAACATCAGAAGTTGCATCAACCAAAAATGTTCAGAAAAGCTTGGGTTCCTAAAGGAAGCTACTCCTAAACAAGAACCATTTGAAATCTGTCCAAGGGCTCTTCATTTAGATTTAGAATGTTGCAATGTAACCTTTACTTTCTTAAAATCTCATATTGCTGGATCTTGGTACTTTGATAGCGGATTTTCAAGACATATGACTGGTTCCATTGAGAACTTGGAGGATTGTGTGAACATCAATGGAGGGTCAATGACTTATGGAGGGGGTGATAAAGGAAAGATAGTTGGAAAAGTCACCTTGAATGTGGATGGTCTACCTAAGCTCAAAAATGTATACCATGTTAAAGGACTTAAGACTAATTTCATTAGCATAAGTCAACTTTGTGATGATGATCTTCAGGTACGTTTTAATAAAAATTCTTGTGAAGTATTTGATAAGGCTAACAAATGTTTATTGACATGTACAAGATCTTCAGATAATTGCTACATGTACAATAATGTGCAAACTTGTCATAGTGCTAGTGTTGATGTCACTGAGTTATGGAATTAATAGTTGTGGTATATGAGCTTTCATAAGCTTTATGAGCTTGTGAAACATAAGGCATTAAGAGGACTGCCTAGTTTGAACAAAAATTCCACAAAAAGTATATGGACCATGTCAAAAGGGTAAGCAAACCAAGACATCTCATCCCGCCATACAACATTGCTCCACATCTAGATACCTTGAGATGATTCACACATATCTCATAGGTTCTATTGAGGTAAAAAGTCTTGGTAAGAAAAGGTATACCTTTGTGTGTGTTGATGGCTTTTTAAGTTACACTTAGGTTATTTTCTTAAGAGAAAAATTTAACACTTTTGAAGCTTTTAAAGCTTGGTATGCACGTGTTATGAGCTTGTATGATCTAAAACACATTAGAATTAGATCAGATCATGACACAGAATATGAAAATTCCTCCTTTTCAAACTTTTATGATGCTAATGGAATAACACATGAGTTTTCTACTCCAAAAACTCCACAACAAAATGGAGTGACTGAGAGAGAGAATCGTACATTGCAAGAAATGGCTAGGGTCATGTTAAGTTCAACAAATTTGTCAAATAGATTTTGGCCTGAAGCCTTAAATACAACTTGTCATATTGGTAATAGGGTTTACTTGAGACCAGGTAGTACCATGACTCCTATGAAATTCTGTTAAGAAAGAAACCCACCTTGAAATACTTACATGTCTTTGGGTGTGTGTGTGTGTTATTTGCTTAATGATAGGAATCATCTTTCCAAATTTGATCCAAGGAGTGATAAGTGTGCGTTCATGGGGTACTCTACTAGTCGTGCTTATAGGGTGTTTAACCTTAGAACTAAAACTATTATGGAGTCCATGAATGTTATATTTGATGACCTAACAGATCTTGGCCACAAAACTGTTGAGGATGATGTTTCAGGTTTACTTGATTTTGGTGATCTAGAAACAACTCCACAAGATTCAAATCCTGCAGAAGATGGACAATCAGACACTGTTCCAGATTCACAAATTCAAGTGTAACTGATCGAAGCCAGGATATTCCCAGCCGTATACATAAAGTCCATCCAACCTCTCAAGTGATAGGTAACGTTCATGATGGCATGTTTACAAGGAAGAAATGTGTGGTTGATTATCGAAAATTAGTTTGCCTATCCTCTCTTGAATGTGAAAATTTTCATGCATCTTGTTATGCGTCATAAATTGAACCAAAAAAATGTGAGTGAAGATTTAAAAGATGAATATTGGATCAATGCTATACAAGAAGAACTTGATCAACTTTCAAAAAAAATTATGTTTGGTTTCTTGTGCATAGACCAACCTCCTGAATGTTATTGGAACAAAATGGATTTTCAAAAACAAATTGAATGAGATGGGAGAGATAATTAGAAACAAGGCAAGACATGTGGCTCAAGGGTACACACATGTTGAGGCGGTGGATTTTGATAAAACTTTTGCACATGTGGTCCGTATTGAGTCCATACGTCTTTTTGCTTGCTATTGCATGCTTTCTTGATATTGCTTTTCAACAAATGGATGTGAAAAGTGCTTTCTTAAATGACATTTTAGAAGAAGTTCTTGTTGAACAACCTAAAGGATTTGAGGACCCTCATAAACCAAATCATGTTTTTAAATTGAAAAAGGTCTTGTATGGTCTCAAACAAACCCCTAGAGCTTGGTATGGGAGACTTACAGACTATCTTCTAAAAAGTGGATTTATGACGACCCGACCCAGACCCCAATACGAGATCCCTAGGTCATGCCGCCAAAACGCACAAATAACAAGCAAAATGTAAGGCTATAATAGCGATACGCCAACTACTTAACAAATGTGGAAGCAAATAATATGATGGCGCCCGAGCTAACAAGCTCCAAACGACCTAAGAGATAGTAAATCTCTTGGCCCAAAAATTCACAGCACGTGACGCAACATTAAACACGTACAATAAAACCATTTGATATAAAATCATACAATATAAATAAACCAAGTCATCGGCGACGTTACAACCGAAACCCAAGATTAAACTAAGTCTACAACTTTAGTCTACACACTCCACGGCTAAACGTGCCTAAGTACAAACATATCCAAACATACAATACAAACTCGAGATGGATAGAAATAATATAGTTATATAAACATGGCTCAACTAACATCCGTCGGTTCACAAAAGACTAAGTACCAACATTATAAGTATAAGTATCAAATAAACAACTACAAGTCTTATTATCCATAGTGAAGTTTATATAACTTCACTTTACATTCGTCCTTTCCAAAACAAAGGCTATAAAACAAATACTAATAGCAACCTCCTAAAAAAAACCAGGTGTACTATTGTAGATTCAATGGATTCCTTCTAATCACTTGCTCGGTTCGAATCTAAGGAAAACGAAGTAAACATAGTAAGTCATAAAGACTTAGTAAGCTACTAAAAAATGCAATGTGGCATGACATTATACTCAAGCAAAACATATATGCATAACATGTTATCCTCATAATATAACATCTCACCGAATAATCCTCAACATAGGCTAATTCTATCAATAGTCACATAGAACATTATTCTTCATAATTGTTCATAAAGTCATCTACATAAGCTAAAATATGATCTCTATTTCCCAAATATGTATAACATGTTATCTCCATAGTATAACACTTCATCAAATAACCATTAACATATACAAATCATATCCATAAATCCCATAACACAACATTCTACATAAGTGCTCGTACATTAAATCATATAAAGAAGATAATGGTTTCCCTCATAATTATGAATAGCATGTTATATTTCTAGTATAACATTTCATCAACAGTCATCATCTCAAGCAAATCATATCATGAGTCACGTAGCACAATAGTTCACATAAGTGCTCGTAAAGTAAATCACATAAGGGAGAATATGATTTCCATTCCGCTTTCGCCGTGTAGCTCCTACAAAACACGTGCAATTAATGTGTCCTCGATATCCTTTCCGAGATATCGACGTCCCCAAGACATTCCTTCTCTCGAGTTCCATAGCTATCAAGGTCATGTGTATTACTATAACAATGATCAGCTACATCCTCACCGTGGCCATCGATGGAGGGGTGTGTGTAAACCCGACACGATGATCCATTGCAATCATGAATCCCACAATTCGTTAAGACAATACATCGCCTTGCCAAAGACTCAATCAAGACGATGCCAGCTGGACTTAAACGCAAGCACATGTAATGTATACTCAAATACTCAATCAAAGGAAGAGTACGAAAGAGCGCACTAATCCAATCAAGTAGATATTTACTCTACAATCACATAGTTATGCATTTCATTGCTAACTAGCACATAGTTACATTAGAGCAATAATATCAAGTCTTTAATACCCAAGTGTTCTTCATAAACTGAACATGCTCGGAGGCTTGACCTCCAACAAACGAACCACATATTCCGTAGGACTTAAGGATGTAGTTCTCTATAGTCATACTAATCCAATAGCCGACTCCGTTGAGTCGTTTCTATACATTCAATTTTCTAGGGCATGGAAGCTATATGCATCATCATCTCAGCTACTAGCAGACTTTGAATCATGTACTGAGATAATAACATGTCTTAAAGAAAATTTTATTTAAGATAAATAAACATATCTCTCAGAACAGAAGTCTTAGTAGAGAGATAGCTTGACTAAGTACTTACAAGATAAATATAGAAGATCAAGTACGAAGTTAAGCAGAGTTTAAATCTTATAGTTAGGTAGGAAATAAGAAGTTTAAAGATTTAAACGCGAAGTTTAAATTGGAAATTATAAGAAGATAAAACATGTAGAACTCATCATAATCCAAAATATATTTCATCTGTAAGTTAAACAGGTTGTTTAACAACAGAGTTTTTCAAAAGCCAAGTTTGAACCATAAAGAGTTAGAACAGAAGATTTATACCTGCTCAGAATAGGTTGGGTTGTGTTCGGTGTCATTCTAAGATGCGGTCATTGAGACGCTCTCGGAGTCTGTTCTGTTCTTCCATCAGTGCTTGGTTCAAGTGATGAGTAGGTCGCTCCTCCCTGATGTTAGCAACCATCCTCTGATCAACGTCAGCAGCCCTCTGGTTGACGCGTTCAACATGGCGAACAGCAGTGAAGTCACGGTTGACGAGTTCAGCGATGATGGTGCGGGCTAGAGAAGTCTTGAGCTCGTCGAACAGTTGACAAATGCTAATTTGTTGGGAGTGGAGCATACTTATCAATGACCCCTGCTGGTCTTGAATGAGGAAACGGTGGGAGGTGAAGGCTTGAGCAGTGTCATTCATAAGCTGCTCAATGATTTTCCCAAGGTCAAAAACTGTGGCGTGGGTGGCGTTCAAACCAAAGTTTATCACCTCAATCTGATGGGCCATAGATGAGACCGTGCCATTGAAACGATCAAGTTGGGCTTGACTGGCTCGAAGAAGGTCTAGAAAAGCAGGGTCAGCAGAGTTAGAGGGAATGAATTGGGGGTTAAGGTTGACGGGGATGAAATTGGTAGTATGGTTAGAAGATGGATGAGAAGAAGAGTGAAGGTTGAGGGAGAAGTATAGTTGGGAGAGAGGGGTTCAGAAGTGTTTAGAGAATTGGGGAAAACAAAGTTATAATGTGGAGAAAGAGTAGAAGGTTTGGGGTCGAGTTCCATATCAGTGTCTGAAGTACTGTCAGAGGGAGTGGAAGGGAGAGGAGAAATGTCTAAGAAAGAAGAGGGAAAATGAGATTCTATGAGAAGAATAAAGTTTGGAGGAGAAGGGTGAAAAAGGTCTGAAATGGAGTTAAGTTTGAAGAGGAACTTATAAATGACAGAATAGATGGAAGGGAAAAGGATTTGGTAAAGGTCGGCAGAGATGGAGATGGGTTTAAGGTATTGGGTGATAGAAATGAGGTTTGATACAAAAGAGAAGAGATGTGAGGATCAAGGGAAAAGAAGGCTTCAGACATATAAAAGGATAAGGAAGAAGTAGAAGTAGAGGGAGTAGAAGAAGGAATGATGGTGAGAGTAGAGTTGGGGAAAATGGAGGAAATAGATTCTGGAGAAGAAGATGGAGAAGGGATAGCTTCGAGAGAGGATGGAGGAGGTGAAGCAGCCTCAGACTTCTTGCGAAGTCTGCGCTTCTTCTTCTTAGGAGGGAGAAAAGAAGGCTCTTACTCGACAATAGCAGGGGTTGTTGAAGAAGTGGGACGAGGGAGTTCAGAAGGCTCTTCCCCAACAGCAGCAGGGTCTGTTGGAGATGAAAGAGGTAGAGAGTTAGAAGAGACAGGAGAGGAAGAAGGAGGATAAAAAGGGATGAAAAGGTCAGAGGGTTAAGATCATTTGGACTTACGTTTTCTGAGGCGAAGAGGGGCAGGTTCGGGTTCTGCTTGAGGCTTGTCTGGCACGAGAACTGAAGTAGAGGTAGTAGATACTGAACACTTCTTTTTCTTGGCCGCAGCAACATTTCCAACAGCAGCAACATTGCTCGAAGAAGACTTCTTCTTCTTCTTTGTAATCGGCTCCTCTTCAACAGCAGAGTGCTAGCGTTTGGATTTCTTGTAGGGAGCGGTGTCTGCAAGTGGTTCCGAGGCAGAAGGCGATCTGCAGCAGTCTTACTTGAGCAGTCTTCTGTAGTAGCTTCCTTCTGGAGCTTTCGATCCAGTTGCTTTGCCATAAAGGCATCCACTGTCGTCTCAGCGTTGACCTTTAAAATCACCAGTGGAGGAGGTTTGAGAGCAGACACCAGAAGTTGAGGTGGAAACACTTACTGCTCGAGCCGTTCATTTCTTAGTTTGTGAGTGCTGAGAATGACTGGTGAACTAGATGGCCTTGGAAACTTTCTTCTTTTCAAAGTTCATCAAGTGGTTGAGGAAAGTCATGTTGTTGCGGAGAAGTACGTTGATGAGGCGAACAAAGGGCCTCTTTTGCGAGATAGATGCCTTGACCGCATCAATAGCATCACATAGTAGTTCGAAGAGTATCTGAGCCCAGTTAAATTGGATGTTGAGAATAGCTGTTGCTGTGTACTCGAGTTGGTCAGCAGTCATTACATCATGGGTGTCGTTCTTAAAGATCTCAAGCTTTTGTCGAAGAGATGGCTAATGAAGTAGACATCATCCTCGAACAACATTCGTTTCATCTTAGTCTGTGGCTCCCTTGGTGTGTGCTCTCCATGCATATAGGACCAGGCAAGGTCCTTCTCAGCAGCTGTGAGAGAAGTGGGGCCATCAAATTCAACGCCAATGGTTTTGGCGATCCAGGAGCCTGTGATGGTGACGGAGACGGTCCGAACTACACCAACGATGGAAGTCCTGGATTCATTGACAGTTACCCTCTGGTAGAACTCTTCTGCCAAAAGGTTGCTGTAATCTGAGTCTCCTAACATGAACACGACATGAGCCCAAACTGGTTGAGGTCATCGACAACCTTGACTCCATTTGTGTAGGCACGCACTGAGGGTTCATCTATGCACATCCCAACATGGTACATAGACGAAGGCAGGTTGGGAATAGGAGCTTCAGATGCTGGAATTTGGTCGTGAACAACATCAGAAGAAGTTCCAGCCTTGCTACTGGAGCAAAAGTTTCATCGTAGTTGGTTCCTTCTTCTTGTCGATATCTTTGTGCAACTAGTCTAGCTTTGTTTCTTATGATGTTCCCATCTTCATCCATCTTGTTTCTGAACACCCATTTTGTGCCAATGATGGTGTGATCAGATGGTCTTGGGACTAGCTTCCATACCTGACATCTTTCGAATTGCTGAAGTTCCTCTTGCATAGCTTCTAGCCAACTTGGATCTTGTAAGGCTTCATCAATTTTTGTCGGTTCATCTTCTGAAACAAATGCAGCACATAACATGCATTCATTTATGGAAGATCTTCTAGTCCGTACTCCTATATGAATATCACCAATAATTTGAGAAGGGTGATCTTTGCATGTTCTTGTAATAGCAAGAATGTGATTCAATGTTGGTCCTTCATGAAGAGGTTCAGGAGGAGGACTAGGAGGAAAGTCAGCTGTTTCTTGAGGAGTGTGCTGTTCATAATTGGGTTCAAAGGTGAGTTGAAGGATATGATTTTGAGGTTCAGAAGATATGGGCTCTGGACTAGTACATTCATGAGCAGAGTTGAGGTCTTCTGGTGATTCATTTGAGAAGTGGTGGTTAGGGATATTTGAATGAGTTGTTGGAGGGGGATTTGGTGTTTAAGAAGTTGAAGCTTGGGAGGTATCTATCTCATCATTAACAGAATCATCAGCAACATTTGGAGCCACATGTGTCTTTATTAAATCAAATTCATCAAATGAAACATGTATGGATTCAATAATTTTTAAAGATTGTTTGTTGAAAACCCTATAAGCTTTGGAGTATAAGGCATATCCCAGAAAGACACCTTCATCGGCATTATTATCAAATTTGATTCTGTAATCATTACCATTATAAACTACGAAGCATTTGCAGCCAAAGATTTTGAAAAATCAAATATTTGGGGCTTTACCTCTCCAAAGTTCATATGGTGTTTTACCGTGAAATTTGTTGATCAGAGATATGTTTTGAGTGAAGCAGGATGTATCGACGACTTCTGCCCAGAAGTATTTGGGCAACTTTGCTTCAGCGCGCATAGTCTTAGCAGCTTCAATAAGTGTTCTGTTTTTCCTTTCTGCTACACTGTTCTACTGTGGAGTTCTAACGGCAAAGAAATTGTGACCGATGCCATGATCATCACAATACTTTGCTATTCCATTGTTGGTGAATTCAATTCCGTTCTTTGATCGAACATCACTGATTTCATCGAGCTTTTGTGTTTGTAGTCTTATGAACAAGGATGCAAGGATGTCATACGTGTGGTCTTTAGAAGACATCATCTCAGTTCAAGTATATCTTGTATAATCGTCTACTACGACTAGAGTGTATCTGTAACCACCATAGATGATAGTAGTCACAGGCCCGAAGAGATCCATGTGAAGAAGTTGCAAAGGTCTAGTTGTTGCAAGTCCTGGTTTGCTCTTGAAGGAAGCTTTTGAAAGCTTTCCTAGCTGACAAGCTTTGCATATATGATCATGATCAGTAGAAACTTTTGGCATTCCTCTCTCCAACCCTTCTTTGGAAAGCTTTGATAAGTATTTAAAGTTTAAATGGCTAAGACGTTTGTGCCACAACCATCTTTTGTCCTGAGCAGAATTTGCCACAAGACATAGGTTTGAAGCCTTTCCATAGGCATACAAATCTATCACATAGACATTCCCTTGTCTGTGTCCAGTTACTAAGGTTGAGCATGAGTCTGGATCCTTTATATCACATCTGTTTGAGGAGAATTGGCATATGAGCCCTTTGTCACAGAAGGTTTTGTATGAGTTTTCTTAGGTCGGTATACAGCAGTTCTTGCCTTAGCAGATATGTTGTTAGCTGACTTAGACACCTCATACATTTTACCTTTAAGCTTAGTCTCAGCAGTCTTGGGAGCAGCAACACCATCTGTGGTGCTTTTGATGAATCTGATAGGCTTGGGCAGACTCTTTATATTCCTTAGAAACAACATTCTTTGCTTTAGACGCATTGCTGGACCTAAAAGTATGAGTCTTAGGGTATTTATAATAAATAACAGCATAACCAATTCCTTGTCTACCCTTGTTGTTAAATTGCTGATGATATAAAGGATCATCACCAGTTCGTACAGACAAGTCTTCTGTTCTTTGTTCAAAGGTTGTGCCAGAAGTGTTCTAAGAGAAACCTAGCCCAGTTTTGTCTGCAGTGGGCTTCTGGTCTCCAAGGATTTGGTCAAAAACAACCTTTGAGTTATTCCATAAGTTGATAGTTTTCTGTAACTCATCTTTCTCAACGGATAGCTCTTTGGCATGACCAATGAGGCAAGCAACCTTTTCATTGAGAAACTTGTTCACTTCTTTTAACTTGATACTTTCCTATTGGATTTCCATTAAGAGTTTTTAACTCAGCTTCCAGCATGGATTTTTCAGTTCCCAGCTTCTCATGGCTTTTAGCTAACTTTACATAAGCCTTTCTAAATTCATTGAATTCCTCTAGCATATTCTGAGCATCCTTGAGGATTTCCTCTTTAAAGAGCTCTTCAGTAGGTTATTCTATGTTAGCTTGAAAAGGAGAATATTTGATTTCACTATCTGAGTCATAGGTGGGAGGTGACTTTAGAGCAACGAGGTAGATATGTGCTTGCTCAGGTGAGTCATCACTATCATCCTCATCAGAATCAGTTTCAAACCAAGTATACATTTGGTTTTCTTCTAAGTCCTCAGCCAGTAGATCCCAATGTTTTGAAAATGATTTAGAGGGTCGTCTTTTATAAGCTTCATATTTGAGCTTAAGACATTTAGAAGTAAAGTGACAGGCTTCCTGCAATTGAAGCAAACTAGTTCATTGTATTGTGAGCTTTCAGCAGTCTTTCTGAAAGTCTACTGGTTTGCATCTTTCTTCTTATTAAACTTTGAGAACTTTTGAAACTTCTTAACGAACATAGCAAATTATTCATCAGAAAGAATTTTATTGTCATTTAAAGAAGAAGAAGTAGATGGTTTATTTTCTTGGGCAGGAGGTTCTTGAGAGATAGCAAAAAAAGAAGGAAATTTAAAATGTTTGTCCTGTTCTTGAGCTTGAAGAAGTCACTGCTTATAGACAGTTAAACTCACATACAAACTTCGAAGATGCATGGAGTTTAAGTCTTTGGACTCTTTAATGGCTGTGGTCTTAACATGCCACAGGCTTCCCAAGGAAGCTAAAGATCTCATATTTACTTCTTTAACACTATATTCTTTGCCTAAGGAATAACAACTGTTTACTACCTCACCGAATCTGTCGTAGGCTTGACGCAGTGTCTCCTTTGGGTCTTTTCTAAAAGAGTCGAACTATTGAATATAGTTGTATTTTTTGTTGTCTCTTGTGGGCAGGTCTCCTTTCAGATATTCCACAAGTGCTTCCCACATTTCTTTAGCTGTTTTGCACCTGATTATCTGATGATATGTGTTTGTGTCGACACAACTATATATTATGTGGATAGCTTTGCTGTCGAGTTTAACAAGCTTTCTTACTTCATCAGTCCATTCATTTATGGACTTAGGAACCTCATGTGGTCTGCCAGCTACATCGGCAAGAAGATTTGGCTTCATTGGTATGTGAGGACCTGTCTGAACACAACGCCATAAGCGATTGTCAATTGAATTCATATATCTCATAACTTTGTCTTTCCATACTTCGAAGTGGCCTTTGTCCAATATTGGGACGTGGCTTGTATTCGAGGTAGGCAACATATAATGAACCATAGGATCTATTCTCAAGAGGTTAGTCTCGGAAAACAAGTTTTCAAAGAATTAAGCTCTGATACCAATTGTTGGTCCCAAATAGGCTCAATCTAGGCTAGAAGGGGGGGGGTTGAATAGCCTAGATATGTTTTTAAAAATTCCCTTAAAAACTTTTTCAAAGTGTTCTTTTTCCCTTTTTAAAATAGCTAACTTTTTAGGAATAGTTAGGGCAGCGAAAAACAGATCAAAGGCCGTTGTTTTGAATGGACCCAGCAGCAGATTAAAAGAGATATAACGATAGCAGTTATTATGGAAGACAAGATAAGTAGAAATAGTTCAAACAATACACGAGGATTTAGAAATGGTTCATACTATGAAAAGTACTATGTCCACTACCAAAGTGGTTGGCTTTGGATTTTGAAAGGTGCACTTGTTTATCCACTAGGTGAGAAAGTTAGATCTCTAATGGATCGTGTACAAAATAATTTTCAACTAAGGGTATAATGGTGAGAGAAACAATCAATGAATAATTGATCTCTCACGTGCTACAGTAAAGAACAGTTAATTTCAAACTAGAAGAAGCTGAAAGCAAGATAAGAATGACAGATCTGCAGCTTCAAGGAGTTTGGTGAAGTGTTAGTTCTTGTCCTTTGGATATCTTGAATGCTTAATTATTGAAGATGAAGTTTGAGTATTGAATGAGCAAGAGAGATTCATGTTTCAGATCTTCAAGTCTTGAATTTATACCAGGGGAGATCTTCAGGACCGTTGGACTGAGAATGGAAAGTTTGAATCCAACGTTATAATGCATTAAATGCACTTCGTCGCTTTGTAGAATGCGTGCAACAACAAACATCAAAGATGCAATGATGCAAAAGCAGACATTCCCAAACAGAGTAAGTTTTCAACTTGCAGGCGTTACAGCTTGAAAGTCTTCTTAGCCAAAAGAGGTAATGTCTTCAGTTTTCATGATTCAGTCGATAGGTTGGACAGTTGTCTGTGCCATTTGTCTGAAGACAGATAATGACATAGTTGACTTCTTTGGGAGGGAAAATTGATGAAGATAATTTGAATATTATTTGACAAGATATTAAAAATATCTAGTATAAATAATATGTGACCTAATTCCACATGTTTGGCTGAACTTCGATCTCGGGCTGAGCAGACTTCAAAGTCTGTTGTTGAGACGTGCTTTCAAGGTTGCTGTTGAAGCCTGCTGGTCCGCGCCTTGGAGAAACTAACACTAAACTGTTCTATTACACCCTTGAGTCTAGGACAGTTGCCACACTAATCGATATGCAGACCTTTGAACCACTGTGCAATAGAATCAGAAGATGACTCAACCAAATCTAGAACCTATGAGGGTCAATAGCGAGCATAACACGCAAGTCGAGTACACAAGGAATCGGGGTATTACATGATTTAAGAGGGGTGAAGTGGACAAAACACTGTTTATTCAAAGAAAAGGCAAACACATTTTGATTGCATAAATCTATGTTGATGATATTATGTTTGGGTCCACTTCCAAGTCCTTGGAAAAAGAATTTGTGCATTGCATGACATAATCATTTGAAATGAGTATGGTAGGAGAGTTGAGTTTTTTTCTTGGTATTCAAGTGAAACAAATACATGAAGGGATGTTCATTTTTCAAGCCAAGTATGCTATTAACTTGGTGAAGAAATTCAATCTTGAGAATGGAAAGAAAAAGAAAACCCCTATAGGTATAACAAACTATGCAAAGAAGAAGATTCTGAGAGTGTTGACCACACTTTATATAGAAGCATGATAGGAAGCTTGTTGTATTTGACTGCCATATGTCCTGATATCATGGTCTCTCATTTGAAAGTTGTCAAACATATTATTAGGTATGTTAGAGACACATCTTCTATGGGTTTGTGGAACACAAAACAGACTAATACCAATTTAGTCGGTTTTGGTGATGTTGATTGGGCAGGTAGTGTAGATGACATGAGAAGTACATCTGATGGGTGTTTTTACTTGGGAAATAACTTGATTTCTTAGTTTAGTAAAAAACAGAATTGTGTTGTTCTTTCCACAGCTGAGTCTGAATACATTGCAGCTGGTAATGAGTGTACACAACTTTTATGGATGAATCAGATGATCAAGAATTATGGTCTCGACACAGTGATGTGTTAACCATGTATTGTGATAACACCAGTGTAATCAGTATAATAAAAAATTCAGTTCAACATTCTCGAACAAAACACATTGATATAAGACACCACTTTATTAGAGATTTGGTTGAACAAGGTGTTGTTTGCATAGATCATGTTGGGACATAAAATCAATTGACTGATATATTTACTAAGAGTCTAGATTTTGAGAGATTTTCCTATCTAAGAAAATCTCTTGGTATGTGTGCCATGTGATTTTTCACTTAGTTATTATTAAAAAAAAAAAAATAATAACAATTTAGGCATCCTTGCACTTTGTATTTAGGGGGCATTCTAAATCAATTAATTCATATGTATGTGTGCCTTGTGTTGTTACTTGAGAATTGCATTCTATAGCAGTTGTGACTATGTTTTATGGTTCTCACTCTCTCTCCCAGTTCTTGAGAAATTTTGAAGTCCATAAAGGAAAGAACTACCTAAAGTACAAGGGTTGTAGCATTCTCTCTTGGTACTATGAAACTTTGGTTCTCATAGGTTGATCTTGAGAAAAATGAATACCCTTGGAAGAGTGTGAAAGCTACCTAAAGGAAAAAGAGCTACATATGAACAAGGTTTGTTGTCGTTGTCTCTTGGAACTATGAATCCTTGGATTTCATGGGTTCATCATGTGTAAAATGACTACTCTTGGTAATAGTGTGAAAGGTTCCTAATGGCATGTTTTGTATAGCTTGAAATAAAGTAGAGCTATACTTCTAGGGAAATAAAGTACATATGGAATCTGGTATGAGAAATTTTTTGGGAGAGGAGTTTGACTGAGAAAAGAAAAGATGCAAAAGTGCTCAAAAATTAACTGTTGATGAATGCACCTCTCAATGAAGATGTATCAGGAACTATATCCGATTGATCTGATCACTTTTCACTTGTATGTGATTGCATTATCTCCCTGTCTGTTTGATCCTTCTACAGGCATACTTTAGCCTATTGAATTTTTGTCCTAAAATAAAAATAAGCAAATTAATTGCCAAAAAATTCCATGTTGAAAATATTTAGTGGATGTTTAATTTTTGTGGGGAATTAAAAGACTTTGAATTTTGGATATGAGCTGCAATTGAAAGTGTTGTTTGGGTTTGATCAATTTTTGGGTTACACTTCATTGTGTTTACTAAAAATCTTGGATTTATTTAAGGGATCTTAAATTATTTTTGAAAAAAGATATCAATGTTGCCCCAATTATGTACTTTCCATTAGGGGTGGAATCGGGACGGGACCCATCCCGATACCCTTCATCCCGATCCCGTCCCGATAGATTTCGAGATTTCAATTTCCTTCCCGATCCCGTTCCCGATAAGTGTCGGGACCCGACAAATCGGGATCCCGACAGTTCGGGATATAAAAATCTCGTAATCCTGACTATAATATTTATGAACAATATTTTCTGACACTAAAATGTTTTTAAAAAGTCTTCATCATAATTAAGATTTCAAACTGTATATTTATAAAGTATGCTTGGATATTTACGTAATGGTGAATATTACTGAATATGTCATTATGAACAAAATGCACCCCTCACTCGTAGGAGAAGAGCTACACTAAGTGCAGAAAAATGATAGAAAAAAAAACACAATATTAATTATGAAAATAAATTTAACAAACATCATTAAGTAATTTTAGCAAACAAAAAATAAACATTGTCTAACACTCACAATATTTATAAAATAAAATAAATAAAATATTAAATATTAAAAATATTAAAAAATATAAAAAATATTTAAAAAATAAAAAATTAGTCGGGACGGATCGGGATTCGGGAATCCCGACGGGATTGATAGTCGGGACGGGTCGAGAATCCCGATGGGATTGATAATTATCCCGAATACCGTCCCGAAATATGTCGGGACGGGAAAAATCCCGACAAAATCGGGATTGGGTCGGGCGTCGGGACGGGTCGGGAAAAACATGATTTTTGCCTGCCCTACTTTCCATTTATCTACACCTGTTTTCATGCCCAAAATACATGTATTGTGGACTTGTGATTGATTTGTTCCATTTACCTTTACTGGCCCTTCAAATTCTGTAATATTATCATCTAATGGCTAAGTTCCAGTTTTTTAGCTCCTTTATTATCAAGTTGAAGAAATCAAGGTTCACTTATCCTTCTCAAATTTCTCCTTGGAAAATTTCCCCCTAATTTGTTAAAATCTTGTGATCCTTTCTTCTCTTCATCTCTTCATCTACAAACCCTAGCCTGTTCCAATGGCGTCAAATCATTCCAGTCTGTCAAACCCTAAAAACGTAACCATCGAGACTGATGAAGCTCTAAATGAGGCTTCATCCAAAGCTTCATCGCCAGAAATTCCTGTGGAAAAGCCTTTGATTACCACTGAAATCATTGTAGCTGAGCCCCTTCTTGAACCTCTTTCTAGCATCCTTCCTGGAGATCCAGAGAACGTTATTGGCATTGATGATCATGGGGATTTGACTATGTTCCCACAAACTGGAAATCCTATGCTTAGAAAATCCAACTAACTATGAGAACCACTATGTTGCTGATGTTGTACTAGGGCAAGGGAGCTCAAAGTGAATCTAGGCCAGATGGAGGAGGAAATCCAAATTCAGTTTAATAGTGATGATGAAGATTTTAGTCCTTCTGGTGATGGCTCTCAGTTTGTGGTAGCTCCTCGTGTTCCTCCTCATCAAATTAGAAACAGCTCTGGCGCAACATCACCTATGGATGTTGCTGGTGATATTCCTGAAGAAGAGAACTATCCTATCTCATCCCCAAAAGTTGTGTTTTAAAGTGACTCTCCTAGTCAAGTACAAGAAGTGTCTCCTCCCTCTGTTCTTGTTGAAGAACCAGAGATTGAATTCTCTGATGAACAACATACTTTGGCTGAATTCATGGCTAATTTGAGGAATTCTCAAAGGCCAAGCCCGGTTCCCTCTACAAGCTCATCTGAATTCGATGACAGCTTAGACAAATACTTTGAGGAGAAAGATGCATCTGAAGAGAGTGATATTGCTCTAGCTAGAATGCTCAGAAGCAGAACTATTCCATTGACCAATTCAGCTGCTCGTGAAGCTGCATCCAGTGGTGCATCCACTGATCTGAAAGTAAGTTCCATTCTCCTCCACTTTCCTTACTCAAGATGCCTCTCTAAGAAAGTTGTTGAGGAAAGGCTAATTCCTATAGAGGACTTAACTGCTAAAAACTTAGTCCGATTCTTTACTAATATGAACCTACTGTCCACTCTCACCTCTGCTGCCCCTTACATTAAGGAGATGGTCATGGAGTTCTATGTTAATCTAGAGAAAAGAATAACCTCTATTGGTGATCCCATGTTTGAGAAAAAATTTGTTAAGAACAAACTGATAGAATTTTCCCCCTCTCTTATTAATAAACATTATGGGACTCCTAATGTTCCTATGAGTGGGTTAATCTGTGATTTGAATATGTGTGTAAAAGAACTGAGTGGTGGCCTTATCAGAAACTGGCCAGGAAAGAAAACTAAGGTTAGCACAACCAAACTGACCTTTTTCTATGCTATTATGCATAAGATTTGCTATGCAAATTGGGAACATACTTCAAATGCTAACTCAGTGACTGAAGAGAATGCCAACTTGATGTATCAGATAGGTTTAGGACTGCCTTTTAATTTTGGTGACTTGGTGATCAGAAATGTTGTTTTCTTAGGAGAATCAGAAGGTGATAAGATAACCCTTCCTTTTCCCTCACTCATTTATAACTTATTGATAGCTCAGGGTGTTGAACCCTTGGAAAAGGAAAGACTAACACCTGTCTTGGATCCCCTCCCAATATCATCAAAGCTGTTGAAGGATGATAGAATTATGAATTTGCCATTTGTCTATCCCTTCACACCATATTCATAATTTGCCCCTCCTCAAGATCTGCAACCAGAAATTCTAGCATCTGCAACAGCTGTGACCAATGCAGCTGCATCTGCAGTTATATCAGACCCATCAGTCCTCCCTTGTCTGTCATTTGGGGAAACTGCTCTTATGGCCCTGTCCTTCATCAGTAACCAACTTATACATGTCAAGTCTCAGATTTCCTATCTTCAGACCTTGGAAGCGTAGTATAGTGCCTGACTTATCATCCACTCTTCTCTCTCCATCAATTCTGGTCAAATAGGGGGAGAGACAAGTGCTACTACTACTGTTGAGGATAATGGAGATGATGATGAAGCTAATGAAGATGATGCTGAAAATGATGAATTTGATTCTGTTTGATTCATCACATATTTTGTAGTTCTCATAAACAATTTATAATTTGTTTTGATAATCGGTTTTGTATGGTGGATAATTTTTACTATCGTTGCATCATTGGTATTTTCTGATTTGTGCTTAGTAATGATTTATGATTTTATACTCTTACAAAAATTCAGGGGGAGATGAGATATACTAACCAATGTAGGTTAGTTGGTTTGATTTGTGTTGAATAAACATTTGTCATTTTGATTTGACAAGAAATGTTCAACAAATGAGACGATTGTAAGGGTAAAATAGGGACATCCTATTTTATTTAAATATTGTTGTACCCTTTCTTGGTCCTAAAGTAATGGTAAAGTGTTACCATAATTAAATGCTTCCAAAAGCTCTCAAGAGTCCATAATTAATATGGACAAAATCTTTGGTAAGATCCTTGAATTTAATTAGAAAACTAATTTAGGAAACTAACCTTTTATTTTCTAATATTCTATATTTCCTTGGAGTTATTGGTTTTTTTATTTGCGTAGGACTCTACCTCAAACATAAATACAAGAAGACTTTATGCAGACAAGACACATATAAATACATTTAGAGAGACATACTGTATAGAGAGAAAACGCTGAGAGCATTGCTGAAGTATTTGGATATAGTTGTGGATACAGTAACATCACGAGCTGTATTGATCAATTTGTAGCTTGTTTTTCTAGCTGATAGGAAACTTATTTTTTAATCTCGCGTTTGCTTTACTTGAGTTTTTGTGAGTTTCCTCTACTGACTTGATATCTTGTTAGGGGTTTGATATTTGGTTAGGTTTTACGATTTTTTTTATGATTCACAATCTTTTTAGTGAAACCATTTTTGGTCATAGCTAGTGTTGGATCTTGTAGATCTTTTGATAAACTTTTGTGTTCAATATTGCTTTATTAGATTAAAAACGTCTGATGTTTACTTGTTTTATTATCTAGTCAATGCACCTTTAGATATAACTATATCACAAGCTGCATTGTCAATTTCTTTGAAATCCTAACTACTATTACACTTTTAAAGATACTAATATACAAACAATGGTTGTAACTCGTTCAAGTTTTTTGCTTGAGAGATTAATCATAATGGTGGTAAATAAAGTTAGGATATGTTTAAAGTTGTAGCTCTACCCTAATGTCACTGAAAAAATTACTGAAATATTTTGCTTCGCCTTGCAAGTCGCAAGTCGTAACGGGACAAAGGACACCTCACTCATGCAGACCGTCCAATACCAACATGCTTAATGTCACCCAGTCATATTAATTGGTTGCTTAAAAAATACATTGTTGGGAGAAGGCCAGTAAATCCACAATGAGAACTCTCAGTTGATTTGATGATAGTTGTTGCAATTGCCCAATTAGGTGTTTTTGGATTTCATTGTTGGATAGGGGTTTAGTTGCTTGAGATTCTTCAAGGCTCCGTTATAGTGGCCAAGCTCCGGTCATCAAGGCTTGACAACAATATGTGGATCCCCAAAAAACCCGATGATGAGACGCCATATACACAAGTTGGGAATTTGATCTTAGAAGGGAGCCTCCTAACTCAATTCATTCCCACTCAAATCAATATCCTCTAATGAACTTGAATTACTCCTAGGATTGGGAATTAACTAATCAATTTGGTTGGGTCGGTTTGACCCAAGTATAAGGGAACGGCAACCAACCATGAGTTGTGAGGTATTCATTAATAATTGTAGTGTAAGTATAACCACGCCGTGATGGATATACTAAAATAATTTATATCTCGAGAGGAATTTCATCGACAAATTTGGGAATGGGGAAGATTTGTCTCATTACGTTGGCTTTGCTCTTAGTCCTTTACCAACTGAATGTCATAATGTTTTAATTGAAAACATAAAAAAGAAGTACCATCTTATTTCCTTTAGATCAAATTAGAAAAGCCCCATATTACCTTTAGATTTAACGTATAAATGCATAATTACCAATTTTCATGAATAAAATTGTAATTATTTCGTATTTTTATTTTATTCAATAATCTAATCACGAACCAAACATGAAATCTCTATGAAATGCAATGGTCATTCAGTTTTGGATGTATGAATCGAAAGAATACATGGATTATAAGCCTTTTTCATTCTCGTTAAAATGTATTAAGAAATTGACAATTTTATTTCAACGAGTTTCATTCCAATAACCAAATCGCCCTTTGCAAACCATCATCTCTACATCTCCGTCAACCCACAAAACATAATTGGTTAGAAATATCCTCCTTTCAGTTTGGTAAGGGCAATTGTACTCAAACTGGTTGCACAATGACAATTGTTTGAAATTGACTGGTTGTCTCATTACTCATTAGTCATAGAGTACATCATCTCAATGCAATACATGAGGTGAAGAGATATAAAATTGAAGCGTGGTTAGCCTCACTCTTAGTCATTGCCTACATCCTTCACTTAAATGAAATATTAACGGTCCTTGCCAATTGCCATCTTTTTTTCCTTCAATAATACTTCTTCGTTCTTGACAAAAAGTCAACTTTATTATTTTGGGACGTTTCACTCTTAAAAATTATGGTTACATTTTTTATAGGATTTCATGTTTACCTTTTACGTGTGTTGTAAGCATACTACTTGTGCTTAAGTATTTTTATAAGGGATACGTGCACCATTAGTCCTTGAACGTTGGCCAAACACATCATTAGTCCCCAAACATTCAAAAGTTTCACCACTGACCTAAGTAGACCTTTTTGGCTCATCGGAGGTCCCTAGCCCTAACGCCGTTTGTGTATTTCCGTTAAGTGAGCATGTGCCACTCATATGCACAAAATAAGGGGGCCATGTATAACATCATCAAATTATGGGGCTAATGTGATCCTTTAATATCTCTCTCTCTTTCAATTTCTCAGCCAGTTACACCTCCAAAACACCATGGAAAAATCTGGTTACGGTCGTGATTGCATGTACCGATCCCTTCGCCGGCCATTACTTCTCCTAAAAGATCCCAACCTCTCCATGGTCTCTTTTTTTTTCGCAACATCAATCTCTACCCTGACAAACCCACCCTTATCGATGCTGACTCCAGCCACATCTTGACCTTCTCCCAGTTCACATCCACCATTGCCAAGGTCTCCCACGACCTAATCCAACTAGGTATCAAGAAAAACGACGTCATCTTACTCTATGCTCCCAACTCAATTCAATTCCCAATCTCCTTCTTCTCAATCATAGCCCTTGGTGCCATCGCCACCACAGTCAACCCCATTTACACTGTCTCAGAACTTTCAAAACAGATTAAAGATTGCAACCCAAAACTCCTCATCATTGTTCTCGAGTTGTGGGGAAAAAATCAAAGGCTTTGACTTGCCGGCCATGATTTTGGGTTTAGAAAATTCAACTCAAGATATGCAACATTCAGATTCAAGAATCAGTCTGTATATCGACTTGGTCAAAAACTCCGGCTCTGTCTTAAACTTGCCAAATGTTCAAATCAAGCAAATCGATTGCCCTAGTGAAGCAGGGTGCGGTTCCTTTGGGGAAAGAATTGATGGATGATTGCGCTAAGAATTTCCCCATGGCCGTCGTTGTTCAAGTAAGTTTACGTTTTCAAGCTCCAGCCGTGATTTCGTCATATTCTGGCCAAGAAAGTTCTAAGTTCGGCCTCCATCTTCTCTCCTATCCTCCTGTCTCCGGTCATCTCCTCCACTGCCCCAGTTTAAATACCCCTACATCTCCATCTTTGTTCCTTTCTCTGCCCCGACGAAACCCACCCCCATCTTCGAGTTCTCAAGCACCAGCCGTGATTTCGCCATATTCTGGCGAAGAAAGTTCTAAGTCCGGCCTCCATCTTCTCTGATGTCCTCTCATCTCCGATCATCTCTGGGCTCAAAATAGGAAAACCCCCTTATTTTGGTATATGACAAAAGCTACGAATTCTTCATCTCTGAAATTATATTTTTCACTTTGCCCCCTTATTTTGATGATGTTATACATAACCCCCTTATTTTGTGCATGTGAGTGGCACATATTCACTTACGAAAATAAACAAACGGCGTTAGGGCTAGGGGCCTCCTATGAGCAAAAAAGGCCTACTTGGGTCAGTGGTGAAACTTTTTGAAGTTGGGGGACTGATGATGACTTCGACCAAAGTTCAGGGACTAATGGTACACTTATCCCTTTTTATAATTATGACTAATTCCAATTATATTAATATATCTTCTAAATAATTATATTTTTTTTAAATGAGTAATGCTAGAGAGACTCAATGAGTACATAAATTTGGGTACCAAATGATATGACAACTGATGTGGTATTAGTGGGTCCCTTACTTTAACTTACTTACTAACCTAACTTTAGTTAATTTTAACTCAAATGATAAAATCAAAAAAGAGTAATTAGATAAATAACAAAATCATTAACCTAAATTTTCCACACCAAGGGCGTCCAAACCTAGGTCGTCGTTAGTTGTTACTTTGTCTTCTTCTCCGGGGCGGCCGATCTCACCCCTCTCGGTATTATAAGCAACTAGTGATACATTACACGGTTTGTACACAAATGTAAAATTATATACTCGCCCCTAAGGGGGTGGCCCAGTGGTAGACATGTGGTTTCACAATGTGTGGGGTCTCAGGTTCGATCCCTTCCCATGCCCCTTAGGAGAAAAAAAAAAGTGTAAAAAAAAGTAAAATTATATACTCAGTTAAAATTGAATAATATATGATTAAAAACTTTAATATGAACAAAATAAATAAACTATAATAAACAGTAAAATAAAAGAAAGAAAATTAGATAAATTTGAAAAAATTATTATCAATTTGGAATACTTCTTATATACAACATTTGTTGTTGAACATGTACAATTATTACGACTATCACTAACACATAATAAAATTCAAAGTAAATAAAATAACTAATACGCTCATATAAATAAAAATAAATAAATAAACTAATGCTAACAAAATAGACAAATAATTGTAACTAAATATTATAAATTCGATATATATAAATTAGTTAAATAATTTTAACGTAAAGATTAAGATTATGATATATATGTTACCTAGCAATATTACCGAAGTTCCAACTTTCATTCAACACATGATTAACATTTATAGAACATTTGATTTCATTTTAAAATTAATAAGTATAAATATGTTTCAAAGAAACAACATTTCCATTATAAAAAAAAGATAAAAACCAAAAAAAAAAAAGATAAAATTTGGGACCGACTTATCCTTGATTATACTATTTAAACAATTAAAATATAAAAGATTTAGAGGGGTCCGAAATGTCCTTGACTCAATCCCTTTTACTTTGAAAGATATAAATTACACCACAACGACAATTAGGGGTGAGCAATTTTTTGGGGGTGAAATTAGGTCGTTCCATTTTCAATAGTTTTCAAGCATTTTTTGGGAGAAAATACTACAATACCCTTAATGAACCGAATACGCGCGCGAAAAGTGTCATTTAATGCATTGATTTTGCATCACAATGCATAAATCGAATCCTATTTGTACATCGGGATTTTAGGCATCATCGATTTTACATCGCAATTCACAAAATAATATTCAATTTAAGGATCGGGAATCCAATTTGTGCATTAGAACTCCAATTGAAACCAATTTATGGATCACAAATCTAATTTGTGTATCACGATTCAAATTAATGTATTGTGATTAACAAATTGATTCATCACAGTGTGTTGAGTAAGTGATCCTTAGCTCACCTCTGGCTTATTAATGGCATAATCGTTTTTTTTTTCACCTCAAAAAATGTCTTTTCCGGTTAAAAAAATATTTAAAAAACTGGGAAAATCGATTTTTTAGCCGACCAACTAATTGGAGACGACACAATTAACCACGTAGTTTGTATAAGACGAATTTAACTAATGTACTAAAATTTGAAGGCAAATGAAACCAAATACGTAACGGCTGTTTGAAAACCGTCAAAAAGTGATGATGTGGACACGACATGGCTGCTTACGTGGATCTTTATGAGTTTATATCATAAAATTTCAATGTAAAGTGTTATCTATGTAATTTAGATGAAGTGCATCAACTTTCCTTCCATCTGGGAATCAATTATAGCTCATTGCTGGGTATTTCGGTTTTTTCGGAATTGAAGACGCTAAGAGGGTAGACAGAAGACATAAAGAATATGCTTAGAGGGTGGATGAAGCGAGGGCAAAGTAGGACTGCCGAGGAGATTTCACTGCTTGAATCTAAACGAAAGAAAGTCAATCCTATTCTTTCTCAGAATTTCGTCTCAATCGACTGTCAAATAATCATCTTTTATTTCTCGTCTCTGGATGGAAACTCAATCCTTGTCCTATCCTTCCATCAATCAATGCAATAATTCGCTAGTTGATATTTTGCTAGACCTCCTTCCATTTTTTTAGAATATGTAGCCACATCATTCCCCAATAAACCCTAACATTGAATACCTTCAAACTATTTCATAGTTAGGTTTCTTCGATTTTTTAAAATTTTTTTAAATAAAATTTTGAGAAAAATTTGTATGATACAAATTTGAATTTCGACTGTTATTAAAAAAATTGAGAGTTTAATTTAACTAAGTATGGAAGATATGCAAATCTTATAGTTAATTAACTATATCCAAGTACATATCAATATATATTTTTACTTTAAAAAACAGTTTATAAAAATAGTCAATCCTATATTTTTTATGTTGGATATTTGTTTTATAAATTTAATTTTGACAAAAATGGAAAAACAAACATCAGTTATTTACTTTTTGACTTCGAATCTAATGAAAATGGAGAAAAACATCATAAATATGTATATTTTGGTAAATATTTGTAAAATTAAAGTTCAAATTAACATTGATCTATTACCGATTAAGTTGAATAAATATATACCTTTTGTAAACTAACTTTAATAAGTTAAAGTTTTTTGCAAATATTAGACCTGAATTTTTAAACATGTAGGCTGTACAAATACACTAAGATTTTTATTAGTTAATTTAGCTTTTTTTTTTTTTTGCATATATTAGACTTGGATTTTTAAACATGTAGGCTAGACAAAATATATTAATAATTTTATTTTTTTAGCTTCAGATTTGATTAAAATGGAGTAGAAATAATCTCATATATATGTATATATTTATTTATTTACCTTTTTTTTATAGGTAAGTGTGATCCTTAGTATTGCCATCTCTCCCACCCCTTGGGTCAGATATATATTTATTTTTTAATAAATTTATCAAGTATTTGTTCAATCTAACCTTAGCATATGTCTGATTTATAGATTTCATATATAAAATTGCTTGAATTTTTATAAGTATTCGACGGTTAAACACAGAATATTTGAATGACAATAGGAGTAGTGCATATGTTGATACTTTATACAATAATTATTTTTATGGACTATTACCATTATTGGCGGTAAGTAAATGTTAAGTGTAAATTTATTGTAGATACTCGGTTACTAATTTGTCTTTTCTATTTACTAATTTATATAAAACTGTTTGTAAATTTCATAATATGTCATAATTATGTATGTTTATATTACTGTTGTATGGAGTAAATTATTTGAAATTTGTCTGTTATATAATTTATTGATATATAATCTTGTTATAAAATATAGAAAACATTTTTTTAGAATAATGAAAATACCTAAGCACCTCGAACAACAAATTGATTCTAAAAATCTATAAATTTTAGAACTATAAGAATCTAAAATTTATAAGAATGAAGAACAATTAAACGTGTTATAAAACTACTCATATTACTCATAAATTATGCTTTAAAACATCTAAACAAAATGATTTGTTTCAAAATATTTATTACATTTAGTTTATACACTTCATACGGTTGCAAATAACTATGGTTGACTATCGTTTTATATACTTCTTGAAAAAACATTAATTTAATACATGTGTTCATTTACTAATTTGTCTTTATCTATTAACAAATTTATCTAACATCCATCTTTTATATTTCTTATTACATCGATGAATAACTTTTAAATAAAGTTAGTTAAAATATTAAAGGTTTCATGAGATAATGATAATATTCTATGTTGAACAAGTCATTATTTAGTAAGCATGATAATGTAATTCATTTTTTACTAAACGAAAAAAATATTATCATTATTTTGGACGTTTACCAAAAATATTTTTTTAGTAAACTATTAACTAATTCATTAATGATGGAAAGTAACTATGTTACTTTGATTTATGATTTTAAAATGGTTTGAATAATACTTTATTTTAATTATTTGTCAAGATTATTATTATTAATAATAATAAATAATTTATATTGAATCGACTATTTCATCATTTCATCATATTTATGATCGATCGGTTCTTCTTGCTTTACTCTTGCTAAGCGAAGAAAGAAGAGAGACTGGGCGACT
Organism: Codonopsis lanceolata; assembly: GCA_013146195.2. Lineage (NCBI taxonomy): Eukaryota > Viridiplantae > Streptophyta > Magnoliopsida > Asterales > Campanulaceae > Codonopsis > Codonopsis lanceolata. The sequence continues at coordinate 148,641,559 of CM028379.1, read as the reverse complement.
GGCAATACAAACTTCTGGGACAATAGGTTTCTCTTTGATACATCCATCCCATTTCCATTAATCGATAATATATTACTCCCTCCGTCCCTAAATTATTGTCCTGGTTGACCCGGCGCACAGATTAAGAAAAAACAATTGACTTGATTATTTATATTGGTTTAATGTGTAGTTTCCTTTAAAGCCCATATGTATGTGGCTCATAATTAAAGTATGGTGAAAAAGTAAGGGTAAAGTGGTAAAAGTGATGTTCTAAAAAGGTAAGTTTCAAAGTGGACAATTATTTTGGGACGGACGAAAAATGAAAGGAGGACGATAATTTAGGGACGGAGGGAGTAATATATAACTAGCTCAGAACCGTAGGTGGTGTCGGTGGGTCTTGCATCCCCAACAAGCTAATAAGTAAGAACAAAAATTTATGTGCACTATTTTAATACTAGCATGCTTTGAAATATATATTTCGATGTTCTTACCGAGTAGAACATATTTGTACAATTACTATTGTCAATAAACAAATGACACGTAAAGAAATTTGTGACTCAAGTTGTATAATTTCTTTCACTAAAAACATTATTTTTTTAATAAATATTATACAATAAGTCTTGATATCTTATTCATCCAAAACTCGATATGGACAAATAAATATATGATTTTGATGCTCTCACCGAGTATAACACATTTGGGCAATTACTTTTGCCAATAAACAAATGACACGTAAAGAAATTTGTGCCTCAAGTTGCAAAATTTCTCTCACTAAAAACACTAATTTTTTTAACAAGTATTATACTTTAAGTCTTGATATCTTATTATTCAAAACTCGATTTGGACAAATAAATATATCATTCTGATGCTCTCACCGAGTAGAACACATTTGCGTAATTACTTTCGCCAATAAACAAATGACACAAATAAATTCGTGCCTCAAGTTGCACAATTTCTTTTATTAAAAACACTAATTTTTCAACAATAGAAGATATGTATCTCACATTGGTTAGAAATTAATGTTAGTTTTAAAAATACTATTATTAAGTGTACCAATAGAAGAAATGCATCATACATTGGTTGGAAAGTGATGTTGATTTTCAAAGTCATTTGATAAAAGACTTTTATAATTATTACCAATAGAAGATGTATATTTCACATTGGTTAGAAAATGATGTTGAATTTAAATTATTTTATATTATTACCAATAAAAGAGATGTATAACACATTATTTAAAAAGAAAAAAAAAGTTAGATTTTAAAGTTTTTAGACTAAAGACTTTCACTTTTACAAGAGATGTATCTCACATGGTTATAAAATATTTTACTATTATTACCAATAGAAGAGATGTATTACACATTTGTTAGAAATTGATGTTTGTATTAAAAATAATATTATTAATTATTAATTACTAATTGAAAAAATGTATCATACATTGGTTAGAAAGTGATGTTGGTTTTCAAAGTTTTTTGATAAAATACTTCTATCATTATTACCAATAGAATGTGTATATCTCACATTGGTTAAAAAATGATGTTAATTTTTAATTATTTTAGATTATATAAAAGATTTACTATTACTAGCAATAGAAGATATATATCACACATTTTTTATAAATTGATGTTGATTTTAAATTATTATTATTATCAATAAAAGAGATAAATCTTACATTGGTTAAAAAGTGATGTTGATTTTAAAAATCTTTAAATAAAAAGACTTCTACTTTTATCATTAATAAAAGAGAAGAAAAGAGATGTATCCCATTATATAGAAAGAGATGTTGGTTTTAGATAAGTTTTTTAGATATTTTTTTAGATAAAAAATTTCTACTGCTATTATCAAATGATGATATGTATTACACATTAGTTAGGAAAATGATATTGGTTTAAAATGTTTTTAGATAATGTACATCGCATTTGTTACAAAGAGATCCACATTATTTAGAAACATATATTGGTTATAAAATTCATAGATAAACGAATTTTTATGTTATTATCAATACAAGAGATGTATCACACATTGTTTACAAAGAGATGTTGGTTTCAAAATTATTTAAATAAAATACTACTACTATTATTATGTTTACTAGTACTCTTGCCCGTGCCGATGACACGGCGCCAGTTTGAGAATTTATTAATAAATGAAATAATGTGGAAATGAACCCAAATACCTAACAAAATAAAATATTTTACTTCGATATTTATTTTTTAAGAAAACCAAGAAATAAATATTTTAATTGTAACTACTGTTAAAATACAAAAAAGAAAATTTTATTGTTTTTCTCAATAACGAAAACTCAGTATTTTTCTTCTGGGAGGTTTTGCTTACCTTTGTAAACATGAGATGCAATAACTTTGTCCATTATTTCCACCTACACATGAGACAAATAAAATTCAAACATATTCAATTAACTAAATTTTCTGCTTCATCTACAAAACTCTTATCCTCCCACATATCTATATTACAAAATCTAACAGGCGAACGAAGATGCATTTGATCTAAATTAATCAATCCTAAAAGCTAAAAAATGACAATTAAATCAATGAAAACCAAAACACATACCCCAACAAACGAAACCACAACAATGAGAAAATGACCAACATTCTATAAAAATAAACTCGTGCCCATGCCGATGGTACTAAGTGCCGAAGAGCGTGGTCAATGTATGAACCGAGAGCATGATAAAAAAAATTAATTAAGAAACTACAACTAAATATTTGTAAAACCATAAAGGCCTCTTTATCCGAATCCGAGAGATTAATTAATAATTTACAAACCGCGAAACCAAAAAAACGGGAAAAACTTATGAATTTTTTTATTTGTATAAGAAATTGTGGACCGGAAAAAAAATTAAATTTCCAAACAAAAAAACGGGCTGGACAAAAATTAAAATTGATTAAGTTAATTACGATAATAATTAAAAAGAAAAAAAATATTTCAAATTACAAAACTTACGATTTTTTTATTTGTATACGAAATTGTGGGTCGAAAAAAAATTATATTGATCAAGTTAATTAATTAAGATATTAATTAAAAAGAAAAAAAATGAAAATACAAATATTCAAAACTTACCGCTGACTAAAACTAAATTGATTAGTTATGCACGTTAAAACAATAAATCTCAAGAAAACAATATCAAGTAAAACCATAAAAATAAATGTAAAACTGTAAAATCGTAAATAATAAGTAAGCCGTAGAATATGTCTTTATTGGAACAGTTATCTATTTTTGGAAGAAATAGAAGCAGTAAAATTGGAAAAAGTAACTGTCTTTCACACGTTTACAATTTAGATTAAATGTAGAGCGTGATATTGCAAAGAAAGAATTAATCTCAACCTATGAATAGCCTAGTCAATTACCTAGTTGTTTTATAAGGAAACATAATTCTAACAATATAAGGAAATAAATCTCTAAGAAAACAATATCATCGGTAAAACCATAAAATAATAAATGTAAACGTAAAATCGTAAATAATAATAAGTTAGAATATGTCTTTATTGGAACAAGTTATCTATTTTTGGAAGAAAAAGCAAGAAAATTGGAAAAAAATACGCGTTTACAATTTAGATTAAATGTAGAGCGTGAGGTTGCAGTAAAAGAATTAATCTCAACCTATGAATAACCCAAGTTAATTACCTAGTTGTTTTATAAGGAAACTTAATTCTAACAAAATAAGGAAACCCAGAAGAAGATGTTACTCAAATAAATGACAACCGTAGAATGATAGTAAATTAAATTAAATGTAGAGCGTGGGATTGCAGTAAAAGAATTAATCTCAACCTATGAATAGCCCTAGTTAATTACCTAATTGTTTTATAAGGAAACCTAATTCTAACAGTATTAGGAAACCCAGAAGAGGAGGTTACTCAAATAAATGACAGCCGTAGAATGATAGTAAATTAAATTAAATCCTGACCTTTGAATAGCCCCAGTCAATTACCTAGCTTCTTTATAATATAGATGTTTTAACCAATAAAAAATATGTATCCCACATTGTTTAGAAAGAGATATTGATTTCAAAAGTTTTTATATAAAAGACTATTATTATTACTATAGAAGAATGTATCTCACATTTGTTAGAAATTAATGTTTGTTTTAAAAATACTATTATTACCAATAGAAAAGATGTATACCACATGGTTAGAAAGAAATATTTGTTTTAAAAGTTTTTAGATAAAATTTTTAAAATTTTATTACCAATAGAAATAAAAAAGAAGTATCTCACATTGTTAAAATACGAAAAAGTGTATCTTATATTGTTTAGAAAAAGATGTTAGTTTTAAAAGTTTTATAGTAAAAACTTTTACTCTTATTACCAATAAAAGATATGTATCTCACATTGTTTAAAAATAAATGTTGGTTTAAAAAAGTTTTTAGATTAAAAACTATTTGTTACAAATAGAATAGAAGCATGTATATCACATTGGTTACAAAGTATTCTACTATTATTATCAATAGAAAAGATTTATCACACATTTGTTATAAATTAATGTTGGTTTTAAAAATACTATTATTACCAATAGAATAGATGTATCATACATTTGATAGAGGGTAATGTTTGTTTTTAAAGTCTTTAGATATAAGACTTTTACCAATATAATCAATAGAATATGTATATCTCACATTGGTTAGAAAGTGATGTTGATTTTAATTTTAGATTAAAGACTTTTACTATTATTACTAATAGAAGAGATATCCTACATTTGTTAAAAAATGATGTTGGTTTTAAAAGTCTTTAGACAATGTTCTAAAACTCCCCGCCTAGCTCCGACTAGGCCCCGCCTAGGCGCTAGGCCCCTCTCTACCGCCACGACTTTCTTAGTCACCACCTAATCGACCAAGTTGGCGCCTACGCTAGTTACTGGATAGATAGAAGAAAGAATAAGAAAAAAAGATGAAGAAGAAGAGGTCTGTCTGCGAGACTCATAATTTAGAAATGAGAAAGGGAGGATGTTAGACTCAGAGTGTGTTGTCAGGAGGCACGTAAGTAGGTGGAGTAATATTTTTTTTGTTTTTAGTTCTAAACTTGGCTGATTTATTGCTTTGGGGTTGTTGATGATTGGGATTAAAGGTAGGTTTGTATATTTTTGTTCATTTTACAAATATAGACAAGCGTTTGATAAAATGACAAACATAAAAAAAATTAAATTTGTAGTCAATGTGTTTGATTTTTGATGTAAATTATCAAAAAAATTGTAATTATGCATTAATTCTAGGCCCCGATTACGCCCCGACTAGTCTCCTAGGCGCTAGGCGCTAGTGTGCCGCCTAGCGGCCGCCTAACGATTTTTAGAACCTTGTCTTTAGATAAGAAACTTTTACTTTTATTCTCAATATAATAGAAGAGATATATCACACATTATTTAGGAAGAGATGTTAGTTATATTTTTTTTAAAATAAAAGACTTCTACTATTATTACCAAATGAGGATATGTATTACACATTGGTTAGAGAGTGATGCTAATTTTAAAATTCTACAATTATTAGAAATAGAAAAGAAGCATTTCACATTGATTATAAAAATGATATTGGTTTAAAAAGTTATCATATTGGTTACAAAGAAATGTATCTCGCATTATTTATAAATGAGTATTGGTTATAAACGTCATTAGATGAAGACATCTTTTGTTATTACCAATAGAAAATATGTATCCACATTGTTTAGAAATGAATGTTGGATAAAAAGTCTTTTATCTACTACTATTATTACTAATAAAAAATATGTATACTACATGTTTAGAATGTGGTGTTGGTTTTAAAGTCTTTCGATAAAAGACTTCAAATTTATTACCAATAAAAATATAAAATAAGTATCTCACATTGTTTAAAAATGAATTATGATTTTAAATTTTTTTAACAAAATGACTTCTAATATTATCATCAAGTTAAATGTTAATTTTAAAAGACTTTAGATCAAAAAAATTATTATTATTATTAATACAAAATATGTATCTCACGTTAGCTAAAAACTTATATTAATTTTAAAAGTATTTAGACTAAAAAAATCGTTTAATATTAGTAGCAATAGAAAAAAAAATTATAATCATGGAAGAAATTAACAATCTAATTAGTATTGACTTGAGACTTTTCATTTTCTAGCAATTAGTTAAAAATAATAATTAATAATAGTTAATATGATATTGTGATATTAATCATTTACTATTAATCTCTTCTATTGTTAATAATAGTGGAAATCTTATATAGAAAGACATTTACTACCAACATTATTTCTTAACCAATGTGGGATAATATTATTATATTGGCATTGAGTGAGTACTTTACTCTAATGACTCACTTCTAACACCATACTTTAAGCCTTGATATCTTATTCATTCAAAACTCGATTCGGACAAATAAATATATCAATTTAATACTCTCACCGAGTAGAACACATTTGCACAATTACATTTGCCAACAAACAAATGACACGTAAAGAAATTAGTGTCTCAAGTTGCATAATTTCTTTTACTAAAAACACTAATTTTTCAACAAGTATTAGGTGAGTACTTTAACAATTTCAAAAATCAACATTAATTTATAACCAATGTAAGAGGCATCTCTACTATAATTACCAATAAAAGTGATTTAACAAACATTAGTTGAAAATTAATGTTAGTGATTTATCAATAATATATATACATATATATATATATATATATATATATATATATATATATATATATATATATATATATATATATATATATATATATATATTCTACATTTGTTAGAAAATAATGTTGGCTTTAAATTTCAACATTTAAATCATAATACCTAAAATTTTAAAAATTATATTACTACTATTGTCAAAAGAAGAAATATATATCACATTGAAAAATTATAATAGTATTATTACCAAAAGAACTCGTGCAGCGGGCTCAATAACTACTTAACTAGTATGAAAATTGAATCAAATTCAATGACAGGAACATGAAATGGAATTTTTTGATCCTTCTTATTTTGGCGTATCTTGTATTTTGTGCATTATTTTGTACTGTTACATCATCCTTGGCCAACAATCTCGAGAACTCTTAATGGTCGTATATGGAGATTCATGGAATGAGATCAGCGAAAATTTAGGTTAATAATTTTATTTTTATCTAATTATTCTTTTTGACTAGTTATTTAGCTCGTGCTATGCACGTGTATAATGTGGGATATATATATTTTTGTAATAATAATATAACTTTTAAACATTATAATTAGATTGTTAATATCTTCTATTGTTATAATTTTTTTTATATTGTTACTAATATTAAACGATTTTTTAACCTAAATACTTTTAAAATTAATATAAGTTTCTAGCTAACGTGAGATACATATTTTTTTATTAATAATAATAGTAATTTTTTTATCTAAAGACTTTTAAAATTAACATTTAACTTGATAATAATAGTAGAAGTCATTTTGTTAAAAACTTTTAAAATCATAATTCATTTTTAAACAATGTGAGATACATATTTTATATTTTTATTGTTAATGAAAGTTTAAGTCTTTTATCTAAAGACTTTAAAACCAACACCACATTCTAACCATGTGGTATACATATTTTCTATTAGTAATAATAGTAGTGGATAAAAGACTTTTTAAACAATATTCATTTCTAAACAATATGGATACATATTTTCTATTGGTAATAACAAAAAATGTCTTTATCTAATGACTTTTATAACCAATACTCATTTCTAAATAATATGAGATACATTTCTTTGTAACCAATGTGAGATACATCATCTAAAAACTTTTTAAACCAATATCACTTTATAACCAATGTGAAATATTTCTCTTCTATTGATAATAATTGTGGACTTTTAAAATCAACATCACTCTCTAACCAATGTGTAATACATATCCTCATTTGGTAATAATAGAAGAAGTCTTTTATTTTAAAAATTTTATAACCAACATCTCTTCCTAAATAATGTGGGATACATCTCTTCTATTACATTGACGATAAAAGTAAAAGTCTTTTATCTAAAGACTTTTAAAACTAACATCATTTTTTAGCAAATGTAAGATATCTCTTCTATTAGTAATAATAGTAAAAGTTTTTTTTTTATCTAAAATTAAAATCAACATCACTTTCTAACCAATGTGAGATATACATATTCTATTGATAATGATGGTAGAAGTCTTCTATTTAAAGACTTTAAAAACAAACATTACCCTCTACCAAATGTATGATACATCTATTCTATTGGTAATAATAGTATTTTTAAAACCAACATTAATTTATAGCAAATGTGTGATACATCTTTTCTATTGATAATAATAGTAGAATACTTTGTAACCAATGTGAAATACTTGCATCCATGTGGAAGCTTTAAAAACTTTTGGTTTTCAAGTGACTTTGAAAATCAACACCACTTTCCAACCAATGTATGATGCATTTCTTCTATTGATACTTAATAATAGAATTTTTAAAACCAACATCAATTTCTAATCAATGTGGGATACATCTCTTCTATTGTTGAAAAAAAATAGTGTTTTTAGTGAAAGAAATTATGCAACTTGAGGCACGAAATTCTTTTACGTGTCATTTGTTTGTTGAAGGTAATTGCGCAAATTTGTTCTACTCGGTGAGAGCATCAAAATGATATATTTATTTGTCCAAATCGAGTTTTGGGTAATAAGATATCAAGACTTAAAGTATAATATTTATTAAAAATTAGTGTTTTTAGTGAAAGAAATTATGCAACTTGAGGCACAAATTTCTTTACGTGCCATTTGTTTGTTGACAAAAGTAATTGTGCAAATGTGTTCTACTCGTCAAGAACATCGAAATGATATATTTATTTGTCCAAATCAAGTTTTGGATGAATAAAATATCAAAGCTTTAAAGTATGATGTTAAAAGTGAGTCATTAGAAGGAATATCTAACCTTGAAGAGTTTTATCCCACATTGGTTAGAAGTAATGTTAGTTGTAAATTTTTTTAAATATAAGTCTTCTACTATTGACAATAGAAGAAGTTATATATACTAATACTAATACCCATTATCATTATGATTATTATTATGTATTATTATTAGTTAATGGTTAGAAAACCAAAACTATATATATATCTTATATTGCTAATAATAGTAAGTCTTTTATATAATCTAAAATAATTAAAAATCAATATCATTTTTAACCAATGTGAGATATACATTTTCTATTGGTAATAATGGTAGAAGTTTTTTAACAAAAAACTTTAAAAATCAACATCACTTTATAACAAATGTATGATACATCTTTTCAATTAGTAATTAATAATAATATTTTTAATACAAACATCAATTTCTAACCAATGTGTGATACATCTCTTCTATTGGTAATAATAGTAGAATATTTTGTAACCATGTGAGATACATCTCTTGTAAAAGTGAAAGTCTTTAGTCTTTTAAAGACTTTAAAATCTAACATTTTTTTTTAAACAATGTGTTATAGTATAAAATAATTTAAACTCAACATCATTTTCTAGCCAATGTGAGATATACATCTTCTATTGGTAATAATTGTAAAAATATTTTATCATATATATATATATATATATATATATAATTGGTGAGGAGCACTATGGTTGTGCCACCTCATCACCTTTGGATAAATCTTCATTCTAAAGCATCCATGTGGAAGCTTTAAAAACTTTTGGTTTTCTAGTGACTTTGAAAATCAACATCACTTTCCAACCAATGTATGATGCATGATGCATTTCTTCTATTGATACTTAATAATAGAATTTTTAAAACCAACATCAATTTCTAACCAATGTGGGATACATCTCTTCTATTGTTGAAAAATTAGTGTTTTTGTGAAAGAAATTGTGTAACTTGAGGCACGAATTTCTTTACGTATCGTTTGTTTGTTAACGAAGGTAATTGCGCAAATGTATTCTACTCGGTGAGAGCATCAAAATGATATATTTATTTGTCCAAATTGAGTTTTTGATAATAAGATATCAAGACTTAAAGTATAATACTTGTTAAAAAAAATTAGTGTTTTTAGTGAGAGAAATTGTGCAACTTGAGGTACAAATTTCTTTACGTGTCATTTGTTTGTTGGTAAATGTAATTGTGCAAATGTGTTCTACTTGGTGAGAGCATCAAAATGATATATTTATTTGTCCAAATTGAGTTTTGGATGAATAAGATATCAAGAGTTAAAGTATAATACTTATTAAAAAATTAGTGTTTTTAGTAAAAGAAATTGTGCAACTTGAGGCACAAATTTCTTTACGTGTCATTTGTTTGTTGACAAAAGTAATTGTGCAAATGTGTTCTACTCGGCAAGAACATCGAAATAATATATTTATTTGTCCAAATCAAGTTTTGGATGAATAAGATATCAAAGCTTAAAGTATGATGTTAAAAGTGAGTCATTAGAAGTAATATCTAACTTTGAAGAGTTTTATCCCACATTGGTTAGAAGTAATGTTAGTTGTAATTTTTTTTAAATATAAGCCTTCTACTATTGACAATAGAAGAAGTTATATATACTAATACTAATACCCCTTATCATATTGATTGTTATTAGGTATTATTATTAGTTAATGACTAGAAAACCAAAGGTTTTTAAAACTTCCACATGGATGATTTAGAATGAAGATTTATCTAAAGGTGGTGAGGTGGCACAACCATAGTGCTCCTCACCAACTTTAAATATATATATATATATATATATATATTTTTTATCATTTGGGTTAAAATTAACTAAAGTTAAGTGGGGAAATAAATAAAAGTTAGGGACCCATTAGTATTTGGCACTCAAATTTGAGTAATGATAGAGTATCTCTAACATTAATGATTTTCAAATAGGTTCCCTTTGGACGGAAAGGACAACGGAGGAAAACTAATACCCCTGATTAAAAATTTGCCGGCTAAATGAAGAAATTGTCAATTGTCAAAGCCAAAACTGATAATAATATCTCATGATTATAATTATAATTATTTAAAAGCCAAATGAAATCAAATCCTCTGCCTCCTCTTAATATGCCACCTTCCTCTAATTGGTCCAGCTCGCCCATAATAGCTCACAAGAAAATAAACAAATGAGTAATACAATTATTTTAGTCATCCATTGAAGCTTTATCCAACCTCATGAATCAATCTGAGCAACCAATATTGAATCAATAAATCTTAAATCTGCAGTAGAAAGAGATGGAGATTGGTCTAATATGGATGGGGTTTGTAGGAACAAAGGGGAACGATAATGATTTTCTGTGGTGATTTTTCTTATGGGATTCAAATTCATGGTGGCCATTCTAGCAGCAGGTGGAGAGAGGTTCAGACTTCAGAGTAAGATTAAGATTGAGAGCGGGTGAGGTGGACCAATTAGAGGATTTTTGTGTGTTCAATGAGAAATGACGGGAATATCTCCCTCCAACAGGCCAAATACTCAACGTTGAGACATCATTAAAAATTGCAAATTTCATTAATCAAAACAAAAGTAAGCAAATTTTTTTTGTTAAATATGACATTTTTTTAATCTAACAACAATTCCACCCTCAAAACCTCCTAATTTGTAGACCGTTTCCTCGTAAATCATCATCCTCTCTCTCTCTCTCTCTCTCCAACAAACTCAAAAAAAGTCTCCCCATCATTTCCCTCTCCTAATCTCACCATTTTCATAAATTAAATAATTCAATTAATTCTTCAAGGAACACACATATTTATAATCTGTAATGTTTGTAAAGGAGAAGAGAGATAGGGATTAGAGAGAGAGAGAAAAAAAAAAAAGAAGGGAAAGATGAGCTACAATTACTACAAGATGTTCGGGTGTTTCAACCGGAAGTTCAAGATCAGGGAGACGGGCCCACTCCCGGACATAATTGACGCGTTCACGATTTGTTCGAAAAAGGAAACACATTTGTCGGCCGATCAGTTGCTCCGTTTCTTGATCGAGTTTCAAGGGGAATCGTGGCGCACCATCTCCGATGCCGTGCGGATCATGGAGCGGGTTCTCAATCATCGACATCACTTGACTAACTTCGGTCGCCACTCGTTTACTCTTGACGATTTTTTTCATTTTCTGTTCCATTACGAGGATCTCAATGGCCCCATCGAACCTCATGTGCGTTTTCCATCTCTCCCCTCATTTCCTCTGCTGTCATTCTCAAATTAGGGCTGGAAACGATTCCAGTCGAGTCGAGCTGAGCTAGCTTGTCATTAATAAACGTTTAAATGAGCTTGAACCCGAGTTAGTTGACGAGCCACGTGATAAAACAGTACTCGGTGAGCCACATAATAACATAAAATTCGTATTAGTTTAAGATTTAAAAAAGAAAATTCTATAACTTGTGTATGATTTGTACTAATCAAGCTTATGCAAGCTGAACCGAATGTAGCTGGATCATTTGTTTTATGGACCCCAAAATTGTGCACAACTAAGGCTAATTCACTTCATGAGCTCAAATGAATCCATCGAGTCACTTAATTTTGCAGTTCTCTACCTAGAGTTTTTCAGTGTATTACTTTTGAAGCACTTGGTTTGTAGAGATTGATAAAGGGAAGCAATTTCCTTTCTTAAGAAATTATCTGTGTTAAATGAAGGTAACCCTCATTTAGAGACGAAGGTATAAGTAAATTTTATGCTTAGAAGTCGTACCAACTAGCCAACAACAACATCTTGTACTACTTTAACTTATACTAGATTTTGTGCTCGGGCCGTAGGCACGGTGTCAGTATGGGACGTGATCAATGTTTGGACCTGGTAAAATGCAAATGAATCAATATATATTGTATCCAAGGCAGCCGAGCTTGTAATACCAAAAGTAGTAGTCAAATACTATGTCAATCTTCTGAATGAATACTACCTAGTTGTCTAATGTTTTTCTCTTTCTTTCTTTCTTTCTTTCTTTCTTTCTTTCGTTATTTAATCATGTTTAATTTCTCTATCTATTTACCCCAACATTTACCTATATGCACATTGGATCGTTTTCTATCTTTGCGGATTTCATATCAGATACAGAAATTATTAGGACTAGTTACATGGTTAGAATTACATTTGACAAGTTATATTATTCCAGGTGCACCATGACATGACTGCTCCATTGCAACATTATTTCATATATACAGGTCATAATTCCTATCTAACAGGAAACCAGCTAAGCAGTGATTGCAGTGAAATCCCAATCATAAAGGCTCTTGAGCGAGGTGTGAGGGCAATAGAACTAGATTTATGGCCAAATTCTTCCAAGGATGGAATACATGTTCTTCATGGGAGGTACAATCTCTTTTCTAATTCATCCTTTCTGTATTGGTTTTTTCTTTTTAACTTAAACAAGCAATTAATAAGAAAGATTATGGTGACTGAGTTCAATCCATAATTATGTGGCTACTAGTTCACCATTCACCTAATGCATATGAAGAATCCATAAAGAAAATGAAATAAGATGACTCATCTTTCTATGAAATCTCATGTTGAACATTTTTTAAGAAGGGTGGCTGTTGCAAATTCTCTGTACTACATAATTGTTTCAGACTTTCAGTCACTTATGCCGGTAGGTCACTAGGTGCATTATGAACAACTTTCAAACCAAGAAATTGATGCAAAACTTATTTTTACAAATTTTGACTTGGGAATTTATGAACATTCATTGGGGTTTGGGCTCAATGGTATTTGTTTTATGCAAAAGGCAGCTAACATATGCCGGATCAGTAGTATTGACCTTCTACTGAGTTAGCGGTTCTAGAATTATGTGATGCTGATGTACAAGGGCAGTCTGGAGTTCCTCTGGTCAGTGTGGGAGGAGTGCCGGAGATGGCCAATTTCTTGGAGAACGAATGAGAGACCCCCTCCACACTGTGATTCATGCCATGAGGCGTGTTACACTAATCTCTCCTTAAACTGGCTATACAGGAATAGCACTTAGTTAACTTAGCATTACAGGTTCAGTCAACTGATAGCAAACAGTTGAACTTTGAAGGCTTTCCTAGATCTCAACTCATTAAATTTTTTTTTTTCTAACTTTATTAGTTCTGCATATTTGTGTATATAGTTTTCTGAAGATCAATGTTTAACAACTTCGTTTTTGTATACATCAAAGTAACTTTAAATTCTCAATGACCATAGGACACTAACTACTCCCGTTCCGCTTATCAAATGTTTCAAGTCCATTAAAGAGCATGCTTTTGTGAGGTCTCCTTACCCTGTCATAATCACTTTAGAAGATCATCTTACTCCATGCCTTCAGGCCAAGGTTGCAGAGGTTAGATTTTATTGCCCTGGGATCTTTATGATTTTAACTTCCATGTACATTCTTTCTATCCAAGTCATATCTGCTGACCTTAAACAAATTCTGTTTTAGATGGCCACTCAAACTTTCGGAGAAATGCTGTATCTTCCAGAATCAGGATGTGGGGACGAATTCCCTTCACCCGATGACTTGAAGTATCATATAATTCTTTCAACCAAACCACCTAAAGAGTACCTCGAATCAAAGGCTATAGAGAAGGAGAGCAGCTCACCGATAGAAAAAGATTCATCTGAAGAGGATTTCTTCTTGGGGAAGGAGACATCGGACATCACTGCTGAATTGGAAGCTGAGGTGAGCTAAGAAGTGATTTTAATGTTTTACTGTTCAATGTTCATGACGACTCCTTCCATTCAATTTTGCTTCTGAGCAGAACAACAGTGATCAGGAGGATGATGACGGAGAGATATACAATCAAAAATCAGGTCAGCTCGGGGCACCTGAATACAAGCGCCTGATTGCAATTCATGCTGCAAAACCAAAGAAGGGATTGAGGCAGGCGCTAATAACTGAAGCTGGGAAGGGTAGACGTCTTAGTTTAAGTGAACAAGCACTTGAAAGGGCAGCAGCATCATATGGAACAGAGGTTGTTAGGTAACACAATAATTCCTTTGCTGGACTCATAAATAAATCATACTACATCCATCCCAAAATGAGTATCCATTTTTGTTCATGATCATGATTCATGAGTAAATAGGGAGAATCATTTTGGGAAAGTGGGAGTACATTTATTCGAGGCTACTGAAGAAAATATTTGCTATTACCTCTAGGTTCACTCAAAAGAATATTTTAAGGGTATATCCAAAAGGCACACGAGTCACATCGTCAAATTTTAAGCCCCTTACTGGTTGGATGCACGGAGCTCAGATGGTTGCATTTAATATGCAGGTTAGTTTCGAAGTTACTCTGATCATAAATTCAGTGGTTTGTATGGTACACAATATTCTGTTTCTGTTTCTTTTTTGGGTAGAGGAGATTTTCGCACTGATTTTAAATCCAACTTGAATTTGGGGCTACCCCCTTTGATAAGAATAGCTCTCTCTCTCTCTCTATATATATATATATATATATATGTATGTATGTATGAGTATGAGTGTGTGTGTTTGTTTGTTTTTTAATATATTATTTCTGTTTGTGTTTTAAATTTGCATCTATTACTTGTTTTGGGATCGCTGATTCTTATATAATACAAAATTGCCATGCATATGCATTTAAATACATTTTACTTCCATGCGGATCAAAGAGTTCATATTTGAAAAGTCTAAAAAATAATTAAGCGTACAAGATTCTTAAATGACATATTGGGAGAAAGGTTGAATCAGTATGAGCAATAATAACTACCAGTAAGATTTTCTATTCATCTTATCATTTATGTTTGGACATAACAGGGGTATGGCAACTCACTATGGATGATGCATGGGATGTTTCGATCCAATGGTGGCTGTGGCTATGTGAAGAAGCCTGATTTTCTTATGCAGCCAGATCCTGACAATGAGGTCTTTGACCCTAAAGCAAAATTGCCGGTGAAGAAAACTTTAAAGGTGAATCAACAATTACTATATATTCTTAGAGAATTTACCCGCTTATGTGGATCGTGGTGGCATCACCTTAAAATAATAATTTTGTTTGACAGGTAAAAGTATACATGGGGGATGGATGGCGTTTAGATTTTAGCCATACACATTTTGATGCATACTCACCTCCAGACTTCTACACAAAGGTCGGTTGAAGTAAAACAAATGTCCACCATTTAATATCTTCTTTTATGAATGCTACTTTTACCCGTTTGATCGTTAATTTGATTCATATTTTAATTAATGACCCCTCTCTCACATGGGCATCTTTGGAAAACACACTTATCCAAATAATTATCATAGAATCAATAAGATTTTCATGACCTGTGTCCGGATCAAGCATGATTCCTTATTAGGAATGGAGGGAGTATTTGCATACCTTAGTGCTGTTGCTCTAAACATATTGGACTCTTTCCTAACTGAAAACTAAGATAGCTTAAGAATGTCAACTTAATTTATAATGAACTGATGATAAAATCTTGAATCTTCAGCTTTATATTGTTGGAGTACCAGCGGATGTTGGCAAGAAGAAAACAAGAATAATTGAGGATGATTGGACGCCTATGTGGGATGAAGAGTTTTCATTCCCATTGACAGTCCCAGAGCTAGCTTTGCTTAGAATTGTAATCCGAGAATACGACAGGTCGGAGAAGGATGACTTTGGGGGTCAGACATGCTTGCCTGTGTCAGAGTTGAGAACAGGGATACGGACTGTTCCACTATATGACAAGAAGGGAGAGAAATATAGATCTGTAAAGCTCCTCATGCGGTTCGAGTTTGTATAATAACATTTTTATTTTCCTTTTTATGTTTATTTTTGGATAGGATTTACTGGTTAGATTTTGTGAATTGTGGCAGCTTGGTTACTACTTACTACAGAAAAGTTTACAGACGTGATGGCCGACTTATGTTTCTGTATCAAATATTCAATGTCTCCCGGATTAATTAACGTGTAGTTCCCAAAAGCATAAGATACATTGCTTGGTTCTCCGATATCCTCCTCTCTTCTTTTTTTGGGTTATCATTATTACTCTTTCTCTTTTGTTTGAGAATATTTGGTTTTTATACTTTATTGAGTGTAAAATCTGAACCTGTCGCAAAGCCTTTTGACAGAACAAGTTTGGAAAGAACTTTTATAAACTTGCCGGGTTTGGGTTGACCCAAAATCCCTCTCAAATCCGACCCATTATATGAAATCTTACTAAAATATTGATACAAAGAAAAATATTGTAAATTGATAGCAAAATAACGTATTGAGGACTGAAGGTAGATCCATATCTTTATGGTAAAAACTTAGATAAGACGATTTTACAAATATTTTTTGTAAAACTGATCTTCCTTGACCAACCCATCGTGGGTTGGTGGGTTGAGTTATGAGAGAGTGGAGTTTCGTCTAACGAATTAAGATCCGTAAGATCATGTGTATTAGAGGAGATTTACTTCGTCTTTTTATCATTGTTAACTTGATACAACTAGCAACATAGCAAGTGTATATTTTATATATGTTAGAAAATTCGTTGTAATCTTGTCCCCACTCAATGATTCTAATCTGTAAAGATAAGAGATGCATTTAAGAAGGAATGGAGATTAAAACTTGTACAAATGGTATATATGAAATCTTACTAAAATGTCTTTTTAAAATAAAAGTAATAAATGAAAATAAGGATAGGTTGTTTGGGAGGTTGTTTATGAATTATGATATACTTATATAGGTCGAGGGTGATTATGAAAACAAAACTATACCTTAAGGTTCATATTTTTGGGAAGGAGCTAGTAATGATTACTACAATTTACCTTACATGTAATATTTCCGTAATACTCCTTCCGTTCCAAAATTATCGTCTGGGTTGATTTGACGGACGGTTTAAAAAAACATATTTATTTGGATTATTAGTGTTAGTTTGATGTGTAGTTTAGTTTAAAGCTCATGTGTATGTGGTCTATAATTAAAGTACAATGAAAAAATAAGGGTGAAGTGGTAAAAGTGTTGTTATAAAAATAATTTTTTTAAACAAAATAATTATTTTGGAACAGACGGAAAAAAAAAAAAAAGAACAATATTTTTGGGACGAAGGGAGTAGTTATTTAAAGTAAAGTAAAGGTGAATGCCCATGAATATCTTCCGTCTTTACTTATTTAGTCCTAGGAATTTTCAAAAGTAAATCCTGAAAATTTCTAATTTGTGAACTTCTCGAAATGAAAATGGGAAACAAACCCAATAAGTCTAACAAATTTTCAACTGTGCACACGAAGGAGTTTTGATATTGTTGAATATAGGTATAATAAGAAAATTTGATCAATTAATGTACATTGGAGTTAAAAACTATGAGACTTCTAAAAAAAAGGAGTTTTGATGTTCTTGAAGATTGCCAGAATAGATTTATTTTCAAGATATCAATTTACTGTTTTACCCTTTATATGTAGATTTCACATATATCATATATATATATGTTAGAGTTAATATTAATATCACGTGTTTTATCTTGTAATATCATTTGCTTTTTAAATTTAACTCCACTACTAATACTTTATGCATAAATATTACGTCTCATGATATATGGCGTTTTGAGAGACTTTTTTTTTTAATTTTAAAATAAATGACAATTTATAATTTTCGAGGTTTTTACTAAAAATTGGGAGAGTACTACTACATTGCCTCTTCTAGCTCCATTACTTGCACAGACAACATGAAATACATATACAAATGCTCGCTAAATTTACTCCAACCGAAAACATAATCATCTCTATCCAACGGCTACAATTTCATTCCTTAGAGTTAGAGGCTAGAGCATTCAAAATAATTAAGAGCATCACCATTGTGAGTTTTTTATCGACTTCCAATTAAGAAGTTGATAAAAATCTCACCATTGTATTATTCTTAATGATCAAGTAGGAGAAATAATAAATTTAATTTCTTAATTAAGAAGTTGGGGGAGGAGAGAGATTGAGGGGACAGCCACTAGAAAGAGATCATTGTTTTTTTTTTTTAACCAGGTTGAATCCTGGGGTAGTAGTTCCGGTCCCTCATTGCTACTACCAGGAAAATCGCGAGATGTGCAGAAATGATACAGGTTTGAAACTGATAACACATCTGGTCCAACCTCGAAGAAAGCAAAGTGCTTCCACCAAGTATCGAACCCACGCCGCATGCCTCCAAAGATCTTATGTCACCCTCCTTTTACCACTTCGGCTATGAATATATCATCCCATTATATATTCCTCGGGCCACCCTCATTAACTTTACACTTCATTCTTATTTTTATACTTCTCAACAAATAAATTTATTTCACGTTATTTAATATATTTCATATTTAAATATTTTGTATAAATAATTAATTAATAAATTAATTTAAAAATAATAATTACGTTATTATTTTTAAATTTTATAATTTATAATTTAATTAATAAATTATCTATAAAACACATATTATAAAGAGAAAATTAAATACAACATTAAAATTAAAAAATCATTGCGTGTGTGGGGGTGGGGGGTTTTGTTTTTATTAAATGATGTTAAATTTAATTTTTTTGTGTGTAAGAAGTTGTGTAAGAAGATTATACAATGTGAATATATATTCTTAAGTGGGTAAGGGCATCCTCAATATTACTAATTCTTATACAACTTCTTAACCGGGTCCCACTGCTACCTACACATTTTTTTCTTCTTACCCACCTAAGAATATATCATCCCATTATATATTCTTAACTAGGTCTCACTGCCACCCTCATTAACTTTACACTTCATTCTTATTTTTATACTTCTCAACAAATAAATTTATTTCACGTTATTTAATATATTTCATATTTAAATATTTTGTATAAATAATTAATTAATAAATTAATTTAAAAATAATAATTATGTTATTATTTTTAAATTTTATAATTTATAATTTAATTAATAAATTATCTATAAAACACATATTATACCTAACTCGTAAAATAACATAAATAGAAAATTAAATACAACATTAAAATTAAAAAAATACATAAAATGATAAAATGACATACAAAAAAAAAAAGTTGAGGTGGTATATTTATAGGAAAGAAGGAAGAAAAAAATTAAATAGAAAAGGCTTTAAAAAAAACCCAAACAAGGCCCTGCACCGGGCCCCCCCACCCACACTCACTTTTTTTTTTCTTATTTAAAGATGATCATTAGTGGTTCCCCACTTACCCCCTGAGTGACTCGAACCCACGATCTATTAGATATGAGTGAAGTATCTTACCACTAAGACGCACTTACTTGTCCCACACCCACACTCACACCCACCACCAAACAAAATAGAATGAGTAAGATTTATTTTAAAAAAAAATTCAAAAAATCGGTGATGTGTTGAAGGTTTCAGCCGTGGGACCCACCGAATGACCCTCGTTGACGCTCTTTTTCACGCGTGTGGTGCATGCGCTTTGTATGGCTGGATGCGGTGCACCACACGCCCCTTTGCTCCCTCTTTATTCCTAAATCAATTTATACTTCCTAACTAAGAAGTCTGTTTATTCTCTATTCTACATGACCTTGATTAGAAGTTGGTTCCCATTGTTATATTTGTATTCTTAATAGAAAAAGCAAGTTAAGAAGCTAAAAAATTCAACGATGGAGATGCTCTAAGAAAATAAAAATGTGTAGGTGACAGTGAGACCCAGTTAAGAAGTTGTATTAAGAATATGAACATTGAGGATGCTCTAAGAAACACTCAACATCTGGTCAGCCTTGATTGCGTCAAACTGCACTACTAAAAAAATTCTCTTATATTTTTCTGGAATGTCTTGAAACTTGAAATGAGTGCATTTTTATTTATTTATTTTAGAAATTTTCATGATCTTAACGCCTATTTTACCTTTTTTTTTTTAATCATGAGTGAGAAGAAGAAAATCCATCATGTTCGTTTAACACCACTGAAAAATAATTTTAAAACATTCAAAGAAGAACACGTGAAATCATTTTAAATCCCTATAAAATTTATAGGAAACTCGTCAGACAATAACAGTTTCCATATTGAGAAAAATTATACTCCCTTAATTCTAAGGAAAGAGTTTATTATACTATTTTGATATATTTCACCATAAGAGTCCACTTTAAAAAATTATGCTTACAATTTCTATAATATTATATCTTTATCCTCCACTATAATATTTCATCTTTATCTTCCACTAAAATATTTTTTTCCAGTATTCTCGTACTTTAAATATTGTTATATTTAAAAAATACTCAAAAGTTGGATATTTAAGATAGTTAAATATTAAATATTATTATAGTGGAGATAGCGAATAGCTATTTATAATTTAAAATTAATCAAGTAGCTATCGTGTAAATGAAAGATATTATTGGCATCGTAAAAAAGCATAGCATGGTTATAGTTTAGGGTAAATCTTTTGTAAGACGGTCTTACAGATCTTAATTTATAAGACGGTCTTACAGATCTTAATTCGTAAGACGAAGTTCCACTCTCTTACTTAAGTTTTTACCTTTATTTTGAGATGTTTCACTTAAAGAATATATTTTCAAAAGTTATGTCAGTACAAGTTACATAATTTTATTAACTTCACCCTCCACGTATGATATATACATTTTGACTATCATTAAATATTTTTGTAAATATGACCGACTTCAATATATATATAATCAACAATTATTTTGAGATAAATGAAGTCCTTGATTAGTTACTAGTAGTTGGTGATAAAGGTGAGTAGTTATTAATTTTGTGGATTATTAGTCTTAGTTTGTGATAAATAATTACTGAATAGATTTGGGGATAAAATTGAAAATCACAAAAATAAACTTCCAATATTTTTTCAAAAAATTCTTTCAATATAAAAACATAACTCTATTTTGTGGAATTTAAAATCATGTTCGTCAAAGTATTTTTTTTGGACGGTTGGAGAATTGGAGTATAAGAAATTTAGAGAGCAAAAATATAAGAATTACTTAAATGAGTCCTTTAAAAAAAAAATTAGAAAATTTAAACCGAGGTGAATTCTATTTTGTAGATCTCAAAATCATGTCCATCAAAGACTCAAAGCTAACACAATTACACAAATCAGATTGTGTCGAACATTTATTAGACGAGTGGAGAGCGCGTGAATTTTGATTCAGTGAATTGCAGCAATGGGGACTACACCGTAAAGATGTGATTTAAAATGAGTAGCGATGTCGACTGACGACTAGCCGTAAAGTATTGTACGATGCGCATGAAGTTTTGTACAATTTCTGTTAAACCCACTCAGAAATCATAAGATATATTATGCGATGCCTACAGAATATGCCAGCTGGCGGTTAAACAATAATTGCTCAATGCTCGTTGGCCCAATCAACTTAGAAGAACAGCCTGACCCACCTATCTAATACTTAACCCAAATCAGTGCACAATACCTTCAAATCTCTCTCTCTCTCTCTCTCCAGAAGGACCAGAACAATGTCGAAGCAGACGTACAGAGTCTGCTGCTGTTTCCGGCGACGGTTCAAGTTGGACATCTCCGAAGTTCCGGATGAGATCAAGGCCTTATTCGAGAAGTATTCCGACAACGGAATCATGACCGTTGATCACCTCCACAAGTTCATCACAGAAGTACAGCGAGAAGACAACGCCACCGTTGAGGACGCCCACGCTATTTTGAATAGCGTCAGTACTATATTCCACCGGAAAGGTCTCAATCTCGAATCCTTCTTCCGGTATCTCTTCAGCGACAATAATACTCCCCTTGCTCCTTCTCATGAGGTACATTTCCTGTAATTTACTTGATTTTGCATTTTCATTATAAGACCCACATATATGGTATGTGTAAGGCTTGATCAATTATTTCTATTCGCCAAGTACTTCCTTTCAGCTGGTTATTCATGTTGTCGTGATTGCTATGTCAATATAAACTTGTACGAATCAATTTGAATTGAACTGAAAAAGAAAATCAATTTGAACTGAACGCATTTTTTATTTTATTTTAAATAGTAGTAGCTATATGTGAGGGGTGCGAGGCTGATCATTATTTATGTATTTATTATAATATATATTATATTCTTTTTTGAGAATGGAGGACAACACCTCCAAGGATTTTATTGATAGCCAAGAAAAATATAAAGAATAGGGGCATAAACCTTACCCATAAGGCCCTGACACTACAAAATGTGGGGACATAGACCTTACTCCAAATGTTAATCGTGATCTAGTTGTTGTTTTAATTAACTTTAATGAAGTTCCGAGTTGCGGCTATCTACCTCCTAAAGCAAGTTCAATTATTTTTGATGATTTCTATAGTTATTGTTTGGTTAATGCTAGGGATGTCAAGAGAGTAGTTTACTTGTGGGCCTCATTGGTTAACTAACTACATGCATGAAAAATCAGTTGGAAGTCAAACTTGGGCAAATGTTTGGAATACCCGATGTTACTCTCATGTTTTGGATACAACCTCATGTACTTGGTTGTTAATTTTTTGTAATTTCTTATGATTTTCTCTGGTTGTTAATTTTTTGGAATTTTGTGTAGTTTCCATGCTAATTGATGCAAAAGTAGTGTACTCCTGGTAAGTGAAGAAAAACTCCAATCTCTATTATTATACTCCTGCAGTTTCTTAAAAAGAGCCAACTTTCCTTTTATATTTTCTAAATTAAAGAACACTGCAATGTTTTTTGAAGTTTCATCCTTGCTACAACATATAGAAATATGTCCAGAAAAATCGCCCTATTACATATATGGTTGAAATTGGGGGTAAGTAAAATATGAAAGATGAGTTTTCCTTTAAAGTTTTTCAATTTCAAATTGATGGTATTTTAATGGGACGAATGGAGTAAAATCAGAATCTTTCCTGTCTTCCAATATGATGCAAGGCTATACCAGTGCAAGTAGTAAGTTTTTGTCATCCATGACAGGAGATGTGATCTTGATGCCTTGTGTCTAGAATTAGTAACCTCAATTGTGTGTAAAACTTGTGCCTGATGAAATAAGATCATTTTGTCATCAGGAACCTATATATTCATTTTGAGGGCCTTTTGTCTCATTTCAGTCATCATGGTAAGCATGTCTTGGATTGTTTAGCTGTCCATTTCTTGAGAAGCTATTGGAGCAAGTTCTGAAGTTTCTTCGGGAATTATCAAAATAAGTTGTAATCATTACAGCAAGTTTAATTCATAGATTTGGGTTACTTGCTAATATCCATTGTTTAATCAAACTGAAAGAATGTATCTTGTGCAATTTCAAGTCACCTATTCACCTTATGTCATTCAACCTGCACATTTTTCTTTTATTTTCTGCAAGTTATACTGTTATACTGACTGCTTCTTATCTCCAGGCCCACCAGGATATGACTTCTCCATTGTCTCATTACTATATATACACTGGCCACAATTCATATCTAACAGGGAATCAGTTAAGTAGTGACTGCAGCGATGTTCCCATCATTCAAGCACTGCAGAGAGGTGTGAGAGTCATTGAGTTGGATATATGGCCAAATTCAACAAAAGACAATGTAGATGTCCTTCATGGAAGGTATGATATAGTGGTTTAGAATGTCAGTGCTCAATGTTTCTTCATAGAAAGAAGGTTTCTGTTTCGTCAAACTATCATACCTGAAAATGCTGTCTTCTATTTTATCAAACAATAGTATCAGTTAAGGAAAAGAAGAAGACTCATTTATCAGATTTGGTATTCCAAAATATAGTGGTCCCTTTTCCTTCTTCTTTTTCATTGTTAGGTTAAGCTTACAGAACACACCCCCCCACCTTTTTTTTCTTTTCAAATAGCATGACAAGGGAGTGTGTTTTATTTATCTTGTATTCCTTAGGATTACGTAGGCTCGCAAGTTGCAAGTACTCCAGATTAACTGGATTCTAAAACCTTAAAACATTTATGCATCAAATGCTTAGTTGCAAATACTGGTGGCATCTTTTTTTTGTGGCCCTATATTATAGAGACTTATGGTGTTCCTTAATTTTAATCTTACTTTTGATTTGTGTGTGTAATGTGTAGGACGCTTACCACTCCTGTCGAACTCTTGAAATGTTTGAAGTCCATAAAGGAACATGCCTTTTCTGCATCAGAGTATCCTGTTGTGATTACTCTAGAAGACCACCTTACTCAAGATCTTCAATGTAAAGTGGCTGAGGTGGGTTCAGCTTTTATCCTTGCTAGATTATTTATTTGCTGTCAGTGATGAGATTTTTATATAGCTCCTGGGTTGTCCCTTTATGCCAGCTCTTAACAATACTGATGGCTTTACTGTTTATTTTTCTTGTGTTTAACTTCTAGATGGTAGCTCAAACATTTGGAGACATTTTGTTTGCTCCTGGCTCAGAATGCTTGAAGGATTTCCCATCACCAGAGTCATTGAAGAAACGGATCATTATATCAACTAAACCACCTAAAGAGTACTTAAAAGGTAAAGAAGTTAAGGGAAACCCAGAGAATTCACAGAAGGAGAAGGATTCAGCAGAAGAAGCATGGGGTAATGAGGTCCCTAACATTAAAGCCGGGATGACTGGTGATGATAAGGTATGTGAAGATTATTCCTTTATAAAGCCTTCTTAGCAATTAGGGAAAGAGTGTTAACTTCATGCTAGTTGATTCTCTTCTTGCAGGATGATTCAGATGAGGGAGAAGATGGAGAAGATGATGAAGATGATCTTAAGTCACAGCAGAATGAAGCCCCCGAATACCGGCGCTTGATTGCTATTCATGCTGGAAAGGGAAAAGGTGGATTAGATGATTGGCTGAGGGTGGATCCTGATAAAGTGAGACGTCTCAGCCTAAGCGAGCCACAGCTTGAGAAGGCTGTGATAACTCATGGGAAACAGATTATCAGGTATTTTATTTTCCACAAACTTCTTTCCAGGAGATGCTATTTATGATGGCCTGACTATCCATGTCTCGGGATTCTTCTCCTTTTTCTTCTTCTTCTTCTTTGTCTTTTCTTTTGCTACATTGTAAATGTACTAATTCAAGTTTATTCTGGATGGATCTTCTATCTCCTTTTGGAAAATGCTAAAAAAAAAGGAGAATAAATAAAGGAACTCAAGTTAATCTTGATGATTTTTGCTGAAGAAGTCTTTGTGTGTAGTGTACATAATGAATGTTCCGGTGACGTGGAACCAAGTAATATGACCTTCTGTTAGCTGATATAATTAGTGATAGCTTATAAATCTTGAATTGCTTTAGGAATGATAGTGATCATGGTCAAGAAAAAGTTAAACTGACAAAGTTTTGACAAAGTTTTATAGTTTTACTTATCTAGTTGGCTCAGTAACCTGTTTAGGACTCTGCTGCACCCAGCAATGACACAATCATCTTGATATCTGCAAACATAAATTGGGCTCACCACTGCTATTCCCGTGGTGATCGTTTAAGTTTTATTTTCTTGAATACATAGTCTTTTAGCATCATATGGTTTAAGTCTGCTGTATTGTGTGCACCAATTTGCATAAGACTGCTATGTTTTAAGAGTTGGTATGCTATAGGTTCACCCAGAGGAATATCTTGAGGGTGTACCCAAAGGGTATACGATTTGACTCATCCAATTACAATCCACTGATTGGGTGGATGCATGGAGCTCAGATGGTGGCGTTCAATATGCAGGTTAGGCATCTTTCTTATATAGTGGAGAAACTTACTAAAACATATTTATGTTTGTTGTTTGCTTATATCTGTTGGTCTTTCTGTATGATACTGTTCTTATTTCTCTGCAAATCATAACAATTATGTGGCCTATTGCTATTTATGAATATTCATTGTAACTGATTTTATAGTATCTTGTTGACTTTTTTTGGTCAAGAGTAATTGATACTTAAACAAAAACTTTTATTTCCATTTGAGTGTGCCCTTGTGTGTACATGTGTGGGCATCTTTTATGGAGGGTGTCGTGTATTTTATTCTCCTTTTGTGTCATCTACGAGTGCAAAGGCCTAATACTCTCTCCATTCTACTTTTGAGATTTTTTGCTCAAAGAATCCACTTTTAAAAATCTATGCCTTCAATTTCCATAACTTTTCAACTTTACCCTCTACCTATTAACATCTAGATTTTTGTAATTATGATTAATTTTAATGATACTTATATATCTCTTAATTATTAGAATTTTCAAACATAAACTCTTTGGGTGGAACGGAAGGAGAATATTTTATTGGCAAAAAGGAGCACACACCCCTCAGGATATGGGACCCTTTTAGAGAAGTTACTTCCTGTCCCAAAAAAGGTCACATTATAAAAGCCAAAATTTTAAAATTGTACTTTTACTTTTATATACTCCCTCCGTCCCAATAATAGTCCCTTTTTCCTCTTTGGTTTGTCCCCAAAAAAAAAGTCTCATTTCTAAACATAGGAATAATCGGTGAAACTACAATCTTAAAAAGTTTGACTTGTTAAATGAGTATTTTTTTGGGGATGGAGGGAATATTTTCTTTAATTTGCATTCTTAGTATTTTTGCGAAAATCAAGAAAGTGCATATTGACTTCATAGATAACACTTGTGAATTTAGTAACTTTATATAAAAACAGACACTCATTTTGGGACAAAACCTCTTCAAAAAAGGAACAACCAGTTTGTGAGGTGGGAGTACTTCATTTTTTTACCATGACACGTGAGAGAAATGTCATGTTTCCAAAAAGAAAGCAAAGGATTGTAAAAGTGATGGAAATGAGACATGGCAAGGGCACTCAAGGCAAAGACCTTGAGGTCCTTGGTTCCAATCCCCATACCAAGGGGCCATACCCTATAAAAAAAACGTACAGGTTGAATTTAGAAATGTGGCTCTTGTTATTATTATTATTATTATTATTATTATTTCTATTATTATTTTGATAAAAAAGGAAAGTATGACTCTTATTTTGGAACAAACCAAAAAGGAAAGTATGACTTTTTTTGGATGGAGGGATTATTTCTTCTGTGCTTTATTGGGCCATACTCTTACATTACCAACTAAATAGCAGGAAACTATACCATTTTTGAACATCTCGCCTTTATACTTGCTACTATACCCTTTTTTCATCCTGAACTACTAGTCTTTTTCTTTGCTTCTTCTCTTAAACTATGGAGAACGCTCATGATGGGGGTTATTATGAAGCTGGTCTACAGTCAGGCAACAGATATTAGAATATATAAGTAGAAAGCGAATAGAGGGTAAGTTATGGGGTCGTCCTATTGGCAATCCCCTAATCGATTTACATAGTACTCAAATCCCATGACGCCGTTATATAAACAAGAAAAGCAAGGATCAATGTATTGCAAATAACAAAAATTTGGGGCTGTAAACTAAAACATTTAGAGCACACACACACGCACACATATAAGGTGCATCAGATAGAATCTTTAGATATGTGAAGTATACATTTGTGTGTAAATTGTGGCAAGTTATATAGACGTTTATTGGTAAACAGCTTTCTTAAGTTAAGGGCAGATAAAACCGGAATGAAGTTCTAATACCAATTTAATTTGATACTCTTACAAAGTTCAAACATCATAATTCTATATTGTTGGGGTATGTTGACCGAGGTGGAATGTGAGGCTGGTGATGGAAACATTTCCTTGTGAGATAGTACAATGAGAATGCAGAAAATGTTCTAAGCACAAAGCATCATATTATCGATCATTCGTGTGTTGTAACGTTTATGGCCCTATGGTTTCAGTATCAGGCTGAGTTCTTATAGGCAACTCCATTATCCTACAACTTCTTTAGTTAGCATAAATTATGAATGAAAGTTGAAATCGAGCCATTAGTGACACGCCCAAGAAAATACTGTGAGCCCAACTATTCATCTTTAACCTACTTTTTTCTCAAGCATTTAAAAACATAGTATTGTTGTTTTGCAGAACAAGTTATTTACATTGTCTCCCTGGTCTATTTTTATGTTTTTTGGGGTGGTTTCTCTAATCATCCACTTCCACTTTTTACAAGAAATACTTTGGTTGAAGTTCACAAATGACAACAAACAACGCACCATGTTTCTATGACAGGGGTATGGAAGATCGCTCTGGTTAATGCAAGGAATGTTTAGGGCGAACGGTGGTTGTGGATATGTTAAAAAACCTGAATTTTTATTGAAGAATGATATCTTTGATCCTAAAGATTCGCTACAAGTCAAAATGAAATTGAAGGTAAATGAAGACTTTGTTGAGCTGTAAACAATTTAGCAATTCACTTCTTGTTTAGGTAAAAATACATGCATGTAATTGCTTCTTTTTACTGCTACGCGCGGATTAAAGATCTTAATGTTAAACAGGTGACAGTGTATATGGGGGAAGGATGGAATCTTGACTTCAAACGCACACATTTCGATTCATACTCCCCTCCTGATTTCTACGCAAGGGTAAGGTTATAATTGCCATGGATTGCCGCAAAGATTAAATTGCAAGTAATTCATAAGGTCCATCTATCTGTATGCAGGTAGGAATTGCTGGTGTACCTGATGATTGTATAATGAAGAAAACAAAGACTCTCGAGGATAGCTGGGTCCCAGCTTGGAACGAATCATTTGAATTCGAACTAAGGGTTCCTGAACTGGCTTTGCTTCGAATAGAAGTTCATGAGTATGACATGTCTGAAAAGGATGACTTTGGAGGCCAAACATGCCTACCAATTTCAGAGGTCAGAAGAGGCATCCGAGCAGTCCCGCTCCACAACCAAAAAGGAGAGAAATATAACTCTGTAAAGCTTCTAATGCGCTTTGAGTTTGTTTGATGGATATGTAGTGTATATGTTATTTTCGAATGTTCAAATTTTCTCCTTGTGTGTGTGTGTGTGTTGTTTGTTGTTCTCTCCCGAAAATAAGAGATCGTATCTAGCTAAAGCTTGAAAAGCCTTCTGGTGTACAGTTGTATATGGTATATACATATACATATACGTGTGAATACTGAATATAAGCAAGAAAGGTGTTGGTTGGAGTAGTGATGCTGGCAGTGGCGGTGTTGTATGTGGACTGTGGAGCTTCAGTAGCGCCAAAGATTCAGTGGAACAATGTAATCTTTTTTGACATCAACTTATAAGTTATGGTCGATTCCAATCCTTGTAAGTTGTAACTATCTGATCTATTGGTCCATATGATTAAGCATATAGGCTTCAAATTTTTATTCTCTTATTTACTTCCGTCTTCCATTCCCTTTTCAACTTGCAATATACTGTACGTCTGTACCTACAACATCATCAAACTTAAATTCCCAATTTTATGAAACGAATATATGGAATCCACGTATATAATTCTCTCTACTCTCTGCTCCCAAAAAATACTCTTTCTTTCCTTTTTTATTTGTCTTAAGAAAATTGACTTTTCTAAAAGTAGCTGCAATTTTAGTTGAAATTGGAAATGGTCCAAGTAAAGATATACTCTTAAAAAGTTTCACTTGTCAAATGGATCAACGTTTTTTTTATTAATTTCTAAATGAAATTCGTAAATTCAAAAATCTGAAATGGAAATATAATATCTTAACCAGAAATGACAGAGTATAAGAGTATTATCAATGCAAATGTGAACGTGGAAAAATTGAGTGATACCTAGGATTTACCCATTCTTTGAAAAAGAAAAAAACTCTTCAATGTAACTGCGGATAAGGGTTGTGGATAATTATTTTCACATTTTTTTATAAAAATGTAATTTTTTACATTTGAGTTGAGGATACGAATTTTTTTGGGTCAACAATTTTCTTTTTAAAACTTTTCTTATTGGTTGTTCCATTTTCTTTTATATTTTATTTTTTCGTCAAATTCCATTTTAATATTAGAATTCACGTTACATAAGATCAAATCCACAGTTATATCGAAGAGATCTCCTTTTAATTGAATATGAGTGAATAAAAAAAATTGGCATGTGTGATTGAGGGTGTTAATTACCTTCAACTACATGAGATTAAATCCACGACTACATTGGTGATGCTCTAAGATAGATATAATCAAATTGAGATCATATATTTAATCTAATGGAGAATATATTTTCTCATTTGGAGGGATCGTAGGTTTGAGTAGGATTGGAAAATGATAGAGGAAATTGCGAGTCGATCCCTTTTCCGAAAAAAAGCTTTAATACCTCTTTTTTTCAACTGTTAAAGTTCATTTTTGTGAAATCGTTCCTAAAATGCCCGCAGAAGATAAAGAACGGTAACATGTTAGGGATGAAAGACAAAGTAGGTGAGGAGGTAGGGTGGTGAAGAAGAACACATATGTTTTCACCTTGAATTCGATTAATCGACCACCTTATACTTTTACTCTCTTTCCTTTTCATCTACCGATCTTCGATTTCACCTGTCTTCTTCTTCTTCTTTCATTGTGTTTGTGTTTGATTCAAAACGTATTCACTCTGTGTGTTGTGTTTGAATAAAAAATTGTTCGTTGTTGGACACCCTTTTGAATTTGGATGCATCAATTTAAAATCATGTGTTGCATCATTTTCGAATTGTGATGCATCGATTTAGATTTGGATGCAGGAAAGATGCATCAATTTGAATAATTTGTTGATTGTGTACAGGAAAGAAGAGACATGAAGGTCTGGTTCAATATTTTTTTTTTGCAGCGCGATACAATATTGATGTTGACTTTGTGCATTACGAGGCATAAATTGGATTAGGTAATTTAAATTTGATATATCGCGATGCATAAATTGATGTAACGCAATACACTGAATAAGCAATCCGTAGCGCGTCTCAGATTCATTAATGGTATCGTAGTCTTTTCGTCCCAAAAAGTGTCTTTTCTCGATTTAAAAAAAAAACATAAGATACTGTAGCTAGAGTTGTCAATGGGTCGGGTTGGTCCAGCCCACAGCAAGACCATTGGGCTTAACGTTAAAATGGTCGGGCTGGGCCGTCTCAAAATTTCGGTAATTTAAATTTGATATATCACGATACCATTTATAATCTATATGCAGTTAACAATTCAATTGTTCATATTTACGAGTTCAAAATTTCATGTTCTAATTTAAATTTGATCAAAAGATATCACGATATCGAGACTCATAATTTAGAATGAGAAGGGATTAGGGAGGATATGTTATAGTTATAAGAGGCTACTTGGTGGTTTATTGCTTTGGGGTTGTTGAGAATTGAGATTAAAGGTAGGTTGGTATATTTTTGTTCATTTTACAAATATAGACAAATGTTTGATAAAATGACAAACATAAAAAAATTAAATTTGTAGTCAATGTGTTTGATATTTGATGTAATTATATAAAAAAAATGGTAATTATTTATTCTGCCTAGTTCGATAGTAGGCTAGGCGTTAGTGTCTTTAACGATTTTAGAACCTTGGTTATTAGTACAATTGTATATGTTCCAAGGCAGGACAAATTTTCTATAAATCTATTCAAAAAGATATTGTATTCTCAAGGTTGACACATGTATTGATTAATATATATTACCTTCTAGATTTGACGACATATTTTTGGCGAAAAAAATTAACATAAACCTGTGACATTGACAATAATATATATATTTTAATTAATAATATAGATAGATAGATAGATGAAAATGATTATCAATTTGAGAAAGAATTGACTTTTAAGTTTGTGTTTAAAATTTTAATTTTAAATTTTAGGGGTACCAGTAAATATAAAATAAGAGAAGGTGAAATATAGGACTATAGGAGTAGGGGTGTACGTGGTTTCAGTTTGGTTTGGTTTAGACCAAAACCACGAACCAAGCCGCCCCCTATTGGTTCCAAACATTTCAAACCGAACCACTCAGTTTAGTTTAGTTCGGTTTTATGGTATATAATTTTTTTTAATCAACTTAACCAATATTAATAATAACATAAAAATAAGATTGTAATTTGGAATAATATCAAAATTAGAAAATAACCTACTAAAAATAAATTATCATAAAGAAAGCAATGCAAATTCCAAAATAAACACAAACAATTGAAGAAATAATTCTCCTCCAACAATCAAGATTTTATTTGGTTTAGTATGTATGTGTGTGTGTGTGTGTGTGTATATATATATATATATATATATATATATATATATATATAACTAAATCAAAAGCCTAGATTATGCATATGAGATGATTCAAAGGTTTAGAATAGTTAACAAATATTATATAATACATAAATAAAAATATATAGGTTGACTTGGTTTGATTTGGTTCGAAATCATAAACCGTGAACCGAACCGAGCTGCTTTACAATTTTTGAGATTGAAATAGAACCGTCTTCGACCAAAATCGATTGATTTGGTTTGGTTCGATTCGGTTATGTGGTCTAGTGGTTCCGATGTACACCCCTAATAAGGCCTTGTTTGGTACCGTGTTTTGAAAACGCAACGCAACATTTTCAAAACATAGTTTTTTTATTGTAAACACGTTTAGGAAACCATTTCGAAACTTCATTTTCATAATAGTCGTAAACACAACATATTTTTAAAACGCTTCAAATTGAAGCGTTTTAAAACATTGCAGAATCTGCATTGAAACACTTTAAAAGAGAATATAATGTATTTTTTGTTAGCGTTTTAGTTAAAACACTTCACCAAACGTGCAAAGAGTGATTTTCTTTTTCGGACCAAAGCTCAAGACCAAGCACCAACATCGTAATGGGTCCAAGATATTTTTTCAGGGGTGAAATTCAGGCCGATCAATTTTATTAAGTTTTTAATAGTTAAAGTATCCTCTTTTTATTTTCAATCGAAAAAAATCACTTTTGCACGTGAAAAGATTGCGATACTCTTAATGAGAAAGAGACGCGCTACGAGAAGTTTATTACAGTATTAGTTTGCACCGCAGTTCATAAATTTAAAAGCCAACAAAGTTTTGTATCATGATTGCTATCGATGATTAAAGAGACTACGAGAGTTTATTACAGATTAGCCATCACATTCATAAATTTAAAATGCCAACAAAGTTTTGTATCATGATTTAGCAAAAGCACATTTAGACCGCAAGATTCAATTTTTTCTTGAAAATTTTTACAACCACGGTATATTTGCACTTTATACTATAATTTATTGAAAATTAATTACTTTTTTTACACTTTAACAACCTTTTCAAACTGTGATTCAGAAATCTTTACACTACGATTCACAAATTCAAAAGCTAACATAATTTTATTCCGCGATTCATAAAATTAAAAGTCATCATAGTTTTGTACCGCGATTCTTTTTTAAAAATTGTTGCACCGCGATATATTTTCACTTTATACTCTAATTTATTGAAAATTAATTAATTTTTTACATTTTAACAACCTTTTCAAACCGCGATTCAGAAATCTTTTGCATTGCGATTCACAAAATCAAAAGCTAACATAGTTTTGTACCACAATTCACAAAATTAAAAGCCAGCATAGTTTTGTATCGCGATTTTTTTATATATATCGCAGTTCAAGAGCATTAAATCGAAAATGTATAACATATTTACATGTTGCTTAAATATCAAGAGCCAAAATATTCTTGCACCGCGATTTATTTTTTATATATCGCGGTTCACATGTTGGAATTGGAAATAAAGAAAGTTATTGTTTCTTGCACCACGATTCTTTTCTTAAAATTGTTGCACCGCGATATATTTGTACATTATATTGTAATATAGTTAAAATGAATTAATTCTTTATACTTTAACAACCTTTTAAAATCGCGATTCAAAAATCATTAAACAAAAATAAATTTTTTATATAAAAAGTGACTTTTGAACTGCGGTTCACAAGGCTACTCATCGTTAAGCGTTTATTAAGGGTAACGTAGTCATTTTCCTATCAAAAGTGTTTTTTTCCGATTAAAAATAAATAAGATGTAGTGTAACCGATTAAATTGTTGGAAAAGGTACCGTCCGCAATTTGTTTTTTTTTTTTTTTCATTTGATGGTACGAGGCAAAGGATAATAGGATATTGTATTTACCGCGCGCGTTAGGCAGTTTTAAGAGACCAACGACATCAACAGAATCAGACTTTCAAAATTCCCAAAATGACCTCACCGGCGTCGTCGGACACCGATCTCTGTGGGATCAAGGCCTTATTCGAGCAGTATTCCGACAACGGAATCATGACCGTTGATCACCTGCACCGGTTCATCGTGGAGGTGCAGGGAGATGACAACAACACCGTCGAGGAAGCGCAGGCCATTTTTAACAGCGTCAGTAACACATTCCACCGGGAAGATCTCAATCTCGAATCTTTCGTCCGGTATCTCTACGGTGACAATAATTCTCCCCTCGCTCCTACTCATGAGGTACATTTCCTGTAATTTAATTGATTGCATTTTGATTTATTTGTATGTGTATATTATGTACAATGCTTGATCAATTATTGTTATTAATATTTGCTTTAGCTGTTTATTCATAATTTCGCGTTTTCTATGGCAATATACACTTGTACGAATCAATTTGAACTGAAAGCATCATTCTCATTTAAGTCGGTATTTATTTGTGAGATTTGGAAGGCTAATTATGATCTAGCGCTATTGTTTATGATTAGCTTCAATGAAGTCCCGAGCTGTATAACGGCTTACACTATTTCTGATTTATATGATTATTGTTTGGTTAATGGTGTATCTGGAGAATACCTACTCCCATCCAACGGGTCAGACACGTGACCACTGACTTGTGGAACTCACATATAAGACAATCAGTTGGAAGTCGACATTAGGTTAACCTTTGAAATACTTAGCATTACTGTTGTTAAGTTGAATAGACTGACTTAGGTAATCTTGAGTTCCTAGAAAAACTGATGATTTGCTGGTTATTAATTTTTTTTTATATTTGTGCAGTTTCCTGGGAATTGATACATAAGTAAAGTAGCCCGATAAGTGAAAGGGAACCCTGAACTCAATTATGAAACTCATGCAGTTGCTTAAAAAGAGCCCACTTTCCTTTTTTATTTTCCAAATTAAAGAACTGAAGTGCAATGATTTTTGAAGTTCCATTCTGGACACAATGGATAAATAACAAATATAGCATGATCACCCCCACAACATAAATGGATAAATAACAAATATAGCATAATCACCCACACAACATATATGGGGGGGGGGTAATAATAGCGCGAGAGTTCTTTAAAGTGTTTTTCACTTTCAAATTGAGTGTTTCATTACATTCGGATGAGTGGAGTAAAATAAAATTTCTTCCTGTCTTCCAATATGATGCGAGGCTATACCAGTGCTAGTAGTAAGTCAATGTCATCTATGATGGGGGATGCCAAGTAATCTCATTTGCATGTAAAGCTCTGCATGTGAAATAATATTAAATTCATTATCAGGAACTAGTTATTTTGGGGGCCCATGTCCTCACGTCTGTCACCATGGTATTCAAATATCATTCACTATCATTTTAAATACTGCTTTTTGATGCTTGAACTGGCCTAGCATGTCCTGAAACCTTTGCCAGCCCATTTGTTGAGAAGCAATTGTGAAATTTGTTGAGAAGCAATTGTGAACAACTTCTGCAGTTTCCTACAGAAGTATCAAAATAAGCTACAGTTTACAGCAATATTAATTCTTATATTTGGTTTACTTGCTAGACTACTTATATACTGAAAGGATGGATTATACTGTACATACAAGTCTTCTAGTCACCTCTGCTCATTCAATCTGCACACTCTTCGTTTGCCTGTTATAGTGAATTGCTTCTTATGTGCAGGTTCACCAGGATATGACTGCTCCAGTGTCTCATTACTATATATACACTGGCCACAATTCCTATCTAACAGGGAATCAGTTAAGTAGTGACTGCAGCGACGTTCCCATCATTCAAGCACTGCAAAGAGGTGTGAGAGTCATCGAGTTGGATATATGGCCAAATTCATCCAAAGATGATGTAGATGTCCTTCACGGAAGGTATGGTGGTAGTGGTTTAAAATGCTAATGTTCAATGTAATTCTTCATGGATATTAGAAATAAGCCTTCCCTTTCTTCATACTATCTTACGTGAAAATGCAGTCTTCTATTCCATCAAATGGTAGTTTCAATGTTTTATGTAAGAGAAAGATAATTCATTGTCAGACTTGGTCTTCCAAACTATAGTGGTACATTTTTCCTTTTATTTTATTAATTTTTTTAATTATTACTATTGCTATTATTATTATTATTATTTTATTTTATTTTATTATTGTTATTGTTATTTTGTGTGTGTGTGTATGCTTGTGGGTAAGCGTGTGGAAACTCTTTCTTTAGTGGCAAGAGAGGGGAGTGTGTTTTATTTATCTTGTATTCCTTTTTGCAAGTAGAAACTGGAGTCTAAAACTTCAAAACCCTATGCATCAAACGCTATGTGGCAAATGTATTCTTCATCATGAAGGCATATTTGCTTTTTCCCTGAGTTACAACTTACAATGATGGTGCGCTCTAAATTAACCTTGTTCATACAAAAGCTGAGCCACATGACCCTAGGTGTTCTACTGACAATCAGGTTTTTTACCCTGAATTTTTAATTTTGATTCGCGTGTACTGTGTAGGACACTGACCACTCCTGTTGAACTCTTTAAATGTTTGAAGTCCATAAAGGAACATGCTTTTTCTGCATCTGAGTACCCTGTTGTAATAACTCTGGAAGACCACCTTACTCCAGATCTTCAGAGTAAAGTGGCTGAGGTGGGTGCAGCTTTTATCCAGGCTAGATATATTTACTTAACTTCTGGATTGTCCTTTCTTAATTAATTTGTGGATTGTCCTTTCTTCCAGCTCTTAAGTACACTGATGGCTTTATTGTTTACTTTCTTGTGATTAAATTCTAGATGGTCACTCAAACATTTGGAGACATTTTGTTTACTCCTGGATCAGAATGCTTGAAGGATTTCCCATCACCAGAGTCATTGAGAAAACGGATCATTATATCAACTAAACCACCTAAAGAATACCTTAAAGGTAAAGAAGTTAAGGTTAACCTCGATAATTCACAGAAGGAGAAGGATTCAGCAGAAGAAGCTTGGGGTAAAGAGGTCCCAAACATTAAAGTCGGGATGACCGGTGATGATAAGGTATATGAGGATAATTCATTTATAATGCCTACTTAGCAGTTAATTCTATGCTAAATTAATTCTCTTCATGCAGGATGATTCAGATGATGGAGAAGATGATGATGATTTTAAGTCA
This sequence comes from Codonopsis lanceolata, assembly GCA_013146195.2. Lineage (NCBI taxonomy): Eukaryota > Viridiplantae > Streptophyta > Magnoliopsida > Asterales > Campanulaceae > Codonopsis > Codonopsis lanceolata. Next base: position 148,603,799 of record CM028379.1, on the reverse strand, counting down.
CAGCAGAATGAAGCCCCTGAATACAGACATTTGATTGCTATTCATGCTGGAAAGGGAAAAGGTGGATTAGATGATTGGCTGAGGGTTGATCCTGATAAAGTTAGACGTCTTAGCTTAAGCGAACCAGAGCTTGAAAAGGCTGTAAGAACCCATGGGAAAGAGATTATCAGGTATTCTCTAAACTATTCCTTGAACTTCATCCAGGGAATATTTATGATGATGAACTGCCTGACTATACGTGACTGGCATTTTTTGTTTTTTAGCCTTTTGCTTACATCATTGTAAAACAATACTAATTCAAGGTTTTTCAGGATGGATCTTGTATCTCTGTTAGGAAAATGCTGAAAACGAAAGAAATGAGGAACTCGCCTTAATCTTGATATATGTTAAAATAAAAAAAAAGCCCAAGTGATGTGGTATACCGTATACATAACCCAACGAATGTTCCAGTTACGTGCAACCAAGTTATCTAATCTTTTGTCAGCTGATATAACCGGAGAATAACATTTCTGTCTTGAATTGAAAAAGTCCAATATGACAAAGTTTTACTTGCCTGATTGACTCAGTAATCTGTCTAGAACTTCTCTGTTGCATCCAGCTACAGTGGCGGACCCAGGATTTTGCAAAGGATGCGCCAGAAAGATATTATATCTTACAAAAAACAAAATACTTGAGTATGATATAAAATTATAAGCGTTAGCTCGTCAATAAGTGTCCTTAACCACAGCTCAGCCTCTAGCTCAAATAAATTTACTCTATGAGTGGTGGGCATTTGTGGTTTGAGAAATTAAATTTATGGTTTGGGAAGGTTTAGATTGTGGTTGACTTACATTTTGGGAAGGTATGGGTTGAGGTCGAGGTTAAAATTGAGTTTTGGTTTGACGTTGGGTTGAGGTTGAACTTTGAGGAAACTTGGAAATCGGTAGATGTTGACATAATTCAAAATCATTATTGTTAAAAAAATTAAATTAAACACCTAAATTTTTACCCAAGTACCCAATGCTAACAGCATAATAATAACTTAGGCTCGTCTGGTGCAGCGTTTTGAAAACGCAGCTTTTTCTAAACGCAGCGTTTTTCAAAACGCAGCATTTTCAAAACGTAATTTTTTTCTTGTAAACATGTTTGGAAAACTATTTCAAAATGCTATTTTTATAAACAAAATAGTTGTAAACGCAACACATTTTTAAACGCTGCACATTTTTAAAATGCTGCATTAAAACACTTTTAAAGAGAAAACGCTGCGTTTTGGTCAAAACGCTCCACCAAACAAGCACTTAATAAGGTTCTAAGTTCTGATTTTAAAACAAATTCTAGCAACAAAAAACGTTCATTAGTGTACTAACAACTTACCCCTTCCAGAATCAAAATTGACAGCAAGCCCCTCAATTTACAACTGAATTAAAAAAAAAACTTACTTTTTCCATAGAAGAAGGGTTGGCATTGTCCTTCCTTTCATAGTTTCATATATTCCAGGTCAGCCGCTGCCCAGAAATCACACTTTCATCTTATATGCGCATTAATAATATGGGCTGTGCTGCTATGCGAATGGTGATCTCTTTTAAGTTTTATTTTCTCAAATACATGGTCTTTTAGCATAACATGTTTTGTTTCTGTTATATTTTGTGCATGTACATAAGAATGGCATGTTTTAATAGGTGGTTTGCTATAGGTTCACTCAGAGGAATATTTTGAGGGTGTATCCAAAGGGTATACGATTTGACTCGTCCAATTACAACCCACTGATTGGGTGGATGCATGGAGCTCAAATGGTGGCGTTCAATATGCAGGTTAAATCCATCTTTCTTAAATCTTATCTAGTGGAGAAACCTACTAAAACATATTCTGTTTGTTGTTTTCTAATATCCAAGGTCTCTATGTAATACTGTACTTATTTTCCTTGCAAATCGTAACAGCTATGTGGCCTATTTATGGATCTTATCATAAATGATTTATTTCCTTTTTTTTATATACTAAAAGTTTTTTTCCCCCATTTGAGTGTGCCCTTGTGTGCGTACATGTATGGGTCCTTTTTATAGAGGGGTTTGTTTACTGTATTTTCCATATGTCATCTATGAGAGGAAAGGCGTAGCATATATATCGGCAGAAAGGAATGGACACCCCACATGAGATGGGCCCTTGTAGAGAGATTATTCCATGTCCAAAGAAAAGTCACATTTGAAAAGTCAAAAATTTTAAAATTGTTTTGAACTTATATATTTTAAAATTATATCTTTTTTTTGTATGTCGCATAAGAGAAAAATCATGCTTTTGAAAAATAAAATAAAAAATTGGACAAGTAACTGAAGTGTGTAGCTTATCTGTGATTTATTGGGCCGTTCCACAGCAGCCTATTTTACATAACCAACTAAATAAGCATACTGTACCATTTTACAACATCCCGTCTTTATACTAGGCTAGTGCACCCTATTTTTTCCTTTTCTTAAACTGTGGAGGAAGGTCATGATGGGTTAGTTATGTGGTGAGTCTAAATTCAGGTGACAGATATTAGAATCTTTTGATCTTCTGAAGTATATCTTAGTGATGTATATTGTGGCAAGTCATGCAGATGGTTACCAATAAACAAATTCCTTAAGTTAAGGGTAAATAAAACCCGAATGAAGTTCTAATACCAGTATAACTTGATACTCTTAAAAAGTTCAAACAACACGGATAAGGGAATAGTTCAATATTGTTGGAGGTTGTCCGAGGTGGAATGTGAAGTTGTTGATGGAAACATTTCCTTATGAGATAGTATGATGAGAAAGCAGAGCACAATGTAAATGCTGGAATAGTCATCGTATTATGATCAAATGAGTGTCAACTTTTTTGTCCGTGTTGTTTCAGTATCAGGTCGACTTCTTATAGGCCACTCCATGATCCTACAATATTTTTAGTTAGCATTAATTATGCGTAAAGGAGTTCAAAGAAGCCATTAGTGAAACTCTCTAAAAAATACTATGAGCCCAACTATTAATCTTTAGTTTACTTTTTCCTCAAGTAATTATAAACATAATAATGTTATTTTGCAACAAGTTACTCACATCGTCTCACTGGTCAAATATGTGCAATTGGTTTGTTTGTCTAATCAACCACTTCCACTTACAAATAAAAAATGATTTGGTTGAAGTTCACATGTGCCAACAACCAACACACCATGTTTCTTTGACAGGGGTATGGAAGATCGCTCTGGTTAATGCAAGGAATGTTTAGGGCCAACGGTGGTTGTGGATTTGTTAAAAAGCCTGAATTCTTATTGAAGAATGAGATCTTTGATCCTAAAGATTCATTACAAGTCAAAATGAAATTGAAGGTAAATGATGACTTTCTGGAGCTGTAAACAATTTGGCAATTCACTTCTTGTTTAGGTAAAATACATGCAAGTCGTTGCTTCTTATACTTCCATGTGTTGATTGAAGATCCTAATTCTATACAGGTGACTCTATATATGGGTGAAGGATGGAAAAATGATTTCAAACGCACACATTTTGAGTATTTTTCCCCTCCAGATTTCTATGCAAGGGTAAGGTTATAACTGACTGCATTGCCATTACTGTAAAGATATGAAGCAAGTGGATTGCAATAATTTGTAAGGTCCATCTGTATTCAGGTAGGAATTGCTGGTGTACCTGACGATTGTGTAATGAAGAAAACAAAGACAGTGGACAACAGCTGGGTCCCAACTTGGAACGAATCGTTTGAATTCGAACTAAGGGTTCCTGAACTGGCTCTGTTTCGAATAGAAGTTCACGAGTATGACATGTCTGAAAAGGATGACTTTGGAGGCCAAACATGCCTACCAATTTCAGAGCTCAGAAGAGGCATCCGAGCAGTCCCACTCCACAACCAAACAGGAGAGGAATATAATTCTGTAAAGCTTCTCATGCGCTTTGAGTTTGTTTGATAGGTATATGTTAATTTGGATTGTTCTATATTTTTCTCATTGTGTGTGCCTGTTGTTTGTTATGCTCTCCCGCAAATTATAAGAGCTTGTATTTAGCTAGAACAATAAAAAATAATGTAGTCAAGACTAGCTTATGAGATTCAAAATTTTCAATAACCTTGTTGACATCAAATCAAGGTATATTGAATAATTGAATCCACCAATATTGTGTTCGTGGTTTCGATTCGGCATTATGCTCATGGCCGGCATGGATGAACCAACCGTCTATTTCTCCTTGTGTACTTGCTTATTCTTTGCTACTAGATTTCTACATTTATCTCAATAGTAATGGTTGAGTCACCTGATGATTACGTAATTTTGTGCACAAAATAATGTGTCATTTGGTTGGTTTCACTTTTTAACTCACAATGAAGCTGTCAAATTAGATGACACATGTCATGTAATTTTATACACAAAATCTAATATTTATATTATTAGGTGCATGCAACATTAGTCAAACAAACTATTGTGATAGTGTTATGACAGTATTCTAATTCTACATAGACTCGAGAGAATCTTATTCTCCAATAGAATCACATTCCAATCCACATTGTCTTTGAACTCTAAAAATTCAACTCGAGAGAATCTTATCTATGTTCTTTCCTTAACCTATTTGACTCATAAAAACTCAACTCGATCCAACATTTTTCCCAATCATATACAAATTTTGGATTCATGGTAGATCTAACAAAGTTTAATGCTGCATAACTAGCCTGAATTACGTATATGATTTTATGCTCTATGGAGCATAGTTACATGAAGATAAGTATCTTATCATGAAAGTGAACTCACTTTTCATTTCTTCTTTCAAGTCTATGAAAAGAACATTCGGTTGCATTTCAGAGCAATCACTATATGTGAATTATGATATGAAAGAAATGGGTTTAGTAGAATTTAAAAATGGAAAAATAGTTTCATAATGAAAGCTGTAGCAAGTATAACCGGAAAGGAAAATAATCTTATAATGGTGATTTCACGTACTCCAGGAAAAATGGCTTATTTTACCATTTATATTTTTGAACCGTCAATAAATTTTATCATTGTACTATAATGGTAGTTTAAAATTAGTTGCAGTTTCGCCATTATTCCTCAACCAATTTTTAACAAAATTAATTTCAATTATCTCCTCTAAAATCTTATAAATATGTTCAAAAATCCTTAATAGTAACTGGTGTTCGAGATTAAGGGGTGTAAGTTAACGTTATTGACGAATGTTAATTTTCTAAAAAAATTCTTAGTGAGCTCTTACTTAAAATAATGCTGATTTGAATTATTAAAAAAATTAGAAATAAGCATTGTAAAAAAAAAAATTCGGCACAGCATAATTTTCAGGTTGTCTATTATATGTTGAATTATACCTTTTTGTTTGTAATCTTATGTTTATAACTCTAATTAAAACAGGATTTTCACAAATTTTAATACAAAAATAAGTTACAGTTTTCAAGTCAATTTTTTTTTTTTTATAAAAATTAATTACATTTAACAAATGAGTGTTGGCGACCAAATTTCATGGATGAATCTTTTTCAAAATTAGTTAATCGATCGGATTTCTTTTAAACTCAATATTTATTTATTATTTTTTTATTATTACATATTTTATTATATTATGATTCGATAAAACAAAATGTATAGAGTGATTAATTTAAATAATTTTTTCTTATTTTTTTATTTAGACGATATATCTCCTTTCTTGTTTTTATGTTTGAGTTTCATTCTACCTTTCCTTTTTTTATATTCGTAAACTATTTTCTTTTCTTAACCCTCAAAAGAAAAGAAAAGAAAAGACTCCCTAATAATTTAAAAACAAAAATCATCATCTACTCTTTAACACGATCTATCATTAAGGTTTTCCTAACATTTTGAAATCTTTGGGGAGTGTTAAGTAACCAACTCATCTAAAAGTTTAAAGATAAATACAAGCGGAAAGATTTGAATCCTTATTTTTATAGGACTAATACGTACCCTTTATAATATTTTTAGGATAAATGCAAGCGGGAAGATTTAAACTCTTATCATTGTCAAACCATGAAATCTGATATCATGTTAAGTAACTAACTCATCCAAAAATTTAAACTGTTAGAGAGAACACCAATAATTTATAACACTAGTCTTTGTGCTCGTGCCTATAGCGCGGTGTCAAGATGAGATTGAATCAAGAGGGTTCTATGGCTTTCGCACTCCATAGTTACTATATCAATGAATGACATCTCATTCTATAGAAGGACTCAACGATATATAATATGCTTGACGATTTGCAATCCACATTAGGGAGCTGAATACACATTATATACTTGGACACACAATCAATTGCTCAACATGTTTTAGAACGTTAATAATTTTGCCTGCCAACTTCCAACTTTGAAGAAATGTTAGAATCACATCCCAGCCACCTTTGTCCACCATTTGCCACACTTCACCCCTGACATGTCACAGCATATAAAAGCTAATGAGAATGGGCAAAGAGTTTTCACCAAAGAAATAAAGTCATGGTAATATGAGATAAAATTTGAAGAAATCCAAAGTCATTATTTATATGTCTAATCACAGAAGGAAGCAAAACCTTTTAACATTAAAATTGAACAGGGAAAGATAGAGGGGAATTGTGGACTTGTGAGATCCTTAATCTAGATTTTATGCTTGTGACCATAGCACGGTGACAGTATGTGACCTGATTAATCTATGGAGCAGACAATTTGCAAATAAATTTATATTTACTTGGAATTTAATTATAATTTTCAATTAAATTTCGAAATTGAACAAAGGGCCAGCCCAGTCACTCCCCCAGCCCCAGCCCCAGTCCCTCCCTTAATCCCTCCCACACCGCCTGGGCCAAGCCCAATCCCACCCCCAGTCTCAACCACCTGCCTGCTCCTGACCCAGTCCCTCTCCCACCCCTCCCACACGAACTGGACCTCCCCCAGTCCCTCCCTCACCCAGCCTACACCCCAGCCCAACCGCCTGCCCCTCCCTAGTCCCTCCCCCGCCCAACCTCCGCCACCATCTCCGCCAAAAAAAAAACAGTTTTTTTTCATTTAATTAAAAATCAACTCCCGCCCACCTCCACCACTAATCTTCTTTTTTTCCATTTAATTATAATTTTCAATTTAATTTTGAAATTGAACAAATGGCAAATTGATAAACTTTTTTTCAAAAAGTGTTGTATTAAATATTTTATAGGTACTGTATTAAGTTCCTTTGAAATAAAATTGACATGTAAAAAGAATATTTTAGGTTTCTCAATCACGACAACTTAGAAACGTGAGATGCAATTGATAGAGATTTTAAAAAATTTAGTATTCACAAAAAGGAGTATATAATTTTCACAAAAAACATGATGGACATATAAAACTGAACCAACAAATACCAAATATTCAGAATACCCATCAAAGAAATAACATCAATAGTAAGAAATAAAGAAATAACATAGAATCCATCCAAGGGGGTTCACAAATAGCAAAATAACATAAATGAGTTCCATAATTATGATAGAAAAAATGGAAGAAGATCAACTCAAGCAAGCTGATTAAATTCAATTACAAAGAAGAACTCAACGTACAGATTGAAACGCATACAAAGAAGAATTCAAAGTACAGAAAGACGTTGACAAATTGATTAGTCAATAACATTTATCAAGACAAATACTCCTAATAAGATTTTAAAAAATCAAAAACCTCCTACAGCAGAAAAAAACCCATGCCGTATCATGAAATCATGTATTCCAAATATCTTTACCATCTATATTGATTAGTCAAGAACATTTATCAAGACAAATACTCCTAATAAGGTTGAAAACCTTAAAAACTTACCATAATCAAAAGCATAGGCGGAGAGGAAACCTTAAAGATTAGCGAGGTTAATGAAGGGGAGAAACACACTTGATACAAAATTTTCCTCTCCATGGAAACCAAAAACATAGGTACAAAACAATGTCCCTGTGCCCTTAAGAAACCCTTCTGTCATTGTGCCCCCATAGTAATTAGTAAATAGATTAAAAGAAAGTCTCAACCAGAAGAAATGATAGGGCCTATGGCAGCTTTAGCTCCTTCTTTCTGGATAGCTCTCTAAATATTCATAGCACCACTCTTCTGGTGCGCTAACACAGCACTGGTACGGAAGAAATGGAAGAGAGAGAAAGGGTAGGTTGAGGGAAAGTAAAATCAAAAAATAAATTAAAATGTACCTAAAGCAAAATCGAAAAATAAATTAAACTGTACCTCAATTTTGAAGAAGTCGCATGATGAGAACAGCAGAAGAAAAGGAAGAGAGATAAATGGTAGATTAAGGGAAGCAAAATCAAAAAATAAATTAAATTGTACCTAAAGCAAAATCGAAAAATAAATTAAATTGTACCTCAATCTTGAACAACGGAAAACGGAGGTAGCCTGAAGGTGTTGATAAGGGTCAGAGAGAGAGAAGTAGGAAGGGCTTAACAGAGGAAGGAAGAAGGCACGCAGTGAACAATTTTTTGGGTTTGATGGGTCATCAAAGTCTTAAGAGGGTGAGAAGAGAAGTTAGGGTTTACATGAGGGGAGGGGAGGGAAGGGAAGGGAAGGCATGAATGGAGGAGAGAGCCGAGAGGTGGGTGTGGAAAAAGGAAAGGAAGGAGTTGGAGGCGAGGAGTTAGAGCACCGAGTATAAGCTGCCTTCACACATGTGAAATCTAGAAGAAATTAGGACCACGGGATATTGGTAAAAAAGTAAATCCGGACCTCTGATTAGCCTTTACCAATTACACATGTGTTTTGAGATCTCTAATGTAATATAGATTCTTTAGATTTTGTGCCTTAACAGGGAGGCAATTAAAATTAATTTTATTAGAAGATGACAGTTAGTATAATGATAAAATTACATTTATCTTTCAAACAAATGCAAAAGCAGTCAATATGGCTTACAAACCTTGAGAAGGGATAGATGTGTTTAGGAAGGGATACCGATTTAATTAAGGTCGTGTTTGTGCATATATAAAAGAAGGGACATAGATGACAAACAATCACATAACCTGAGTGATATATACTTAAATAAAAAGTTGGACACAGTGAGGGTTATAGAGTGATAAAAATTGTTTAGGAATGAAAAATAACTGCATTAATCAAAAGTAAGACAAAAACTTGTGTTTTTTGTAAGACGAATCATATTTACCCGACATGTCGTGTATTGATGGGTTGAATTGTGAAAGAGTGGGACTCCGCCTTACGAATTAAGATCTGTAAGACTATCTTACAGGAGACTTACTCATCAAGTAAATGGATAAAATCTGAAATAAAACATAATACAAATACGTTTGGTGCAATTTATCCTAAAAATAATAATTTACTACATGTCTGAAAGACAATAGTTTTATTTTTTAAATAAATATATTTATAATGCAATTCAAAGAGGGTATAATAGAATAAAGTCACAATTTTTAAAAGTTTGACTAGTTAAATAGAATTTAATTTAATCTTTTGGAGAATAATTAAATATGAGCGATTGTTGAATTAATATATATATATATATATATATATATATATATATATATATATATATATATATATATATATATATATATATATAACTAGTTAAATAGAATTTTATTTAATTTTTTGTGTCACTTCACCACCTTTTGATAAATCTTCATTGTAAAGCATTCATGTGGAGGTTTTAAAAACTCTTGGTTTTCTAGTCACTAACTAATAATAATACATAATAATAATCAATATGATAATGTATATTAATATTAGTATATATGGACACTTATATTGTCAATGGTAGAAGTCTTATATTTAAAAACTTTTACAACTAATATATCCAAATTAATCAGATACACTGGGCTTGATTATCCGGATATCTGACTTTCAATTCTATTTGTGTCTTCGAAGGCCCAAACCTATCAAGAAGGCAATAAAAACCGTGAACTGGGCAAGGGCTTACCCTGCAAAGGCACTCCGACGTGATAATTAGCAAACACACAGTTGAGTTAGCAATTTGACAGAGTTTAGCCTGTGAATATGTGAATGTACATTCCCTCTTCATTTCGAGTGGTTTATATAGCCAGCCTAAAGAACTGGTAATTGTTCATTAAATGCCGGAGCATGAAGGGCGGGCACGTTTATGACCATGTCCGGAACGTGGGGGCGAGTTTCCCGGCATTAACTTCCCACGTTCAAGGCAACTGTTACCATGTTACCGAGCAAGGCGAGGATGCTCGCTTTGACCTTTCTGCCTGCTCGATGTGCTTTTGGCCCCCCCAGGCTTCAGGTAGATGGCTACTCGCTTATGATGCTAAGACGGCCAGGGATTTATCTCTGCTCGCTTATGACTTTGAGTTAGGATCTTGAAGAATGTACGTGATTTACTCGTGACCATGAGGAATGCGTGCTGGGCATATGACCAGAGCTTGGGCCTTTTGGGCCAGGCAATTCAGTGGCCCCTTACTTCTTGTCTGTCGAGCACACGTTCTCAGAACGAGGAGCATTATATCTTAATTCCCTCTGAGAGCTTAATTGCTATTAAACTTGTTCATTTTGATCATAAGATTGATAAATCAGGCTTGAGTGGGAAGAGCAGGCTGGAACATGGATGCGTTGATGGGACGCAAAAGTGCAGCCGTCGTATGGGTCTAGGTTGCACGCGTGCATCTTTCCCGAGGTGGCATTAAATGCGATGCCTCGGTCCCCACACCGCGTGTTCAGGAAGTCACGTCTGCAGGTAGTTTCTTCTTCCTTTTTTGCCCTTCGCTTGGCTTATAAAAGGAAACGCTCCCCTCCTTTTTTCTCTTTTCACAACTTCAAACTTACAAATCTCCAGTCCTTCTCGTTCTTAGTTCCTCACTTTGCCTGCTCGTATTGAAGAATCAAGGTTGCATCCAAGACCAGAACTCGTTCCAACTCAGAAAATCTCCTAAATTGACAGGTATGCTTCTACTTTTAACTGCTTTTCTTTTAATTTCTATCTGCATTTATTTTCTGCCAAAACCCTGGTCTTAGGTTTTGACGGTGCTTCACTGGGCGTTTCAACGTCCAATATCTGAAGATTCAAAATTTTTGTTCTTGCTTTCTGTTTTAACACCGTTCTTCATAAATCCACCGTCTAGAATTTCTGGATTCATCTTGGTTGTCCTTTTTGGTTTTTGCACCGACCCAAGCACACACATATATAGGAATCAATGAAATGGCCCACTGGTGCCCTGTTCACTGGTTTGAAACGTAAACCCTAGCCAAGGGTTATACTTGCTCATTCTTGCCTGTTTTCACAAGCAGGAGCTGATAATTTCCTCGATTCCTGTAGGATGTCTTCTTGTGAGGAGAGCGGCTTAGAAATCGAAGGACGCAGCTATGACCATGGAGCTTCAAGCGAGCAGGAGGAGAGCTACGAAGTTAAATCTGGTAGCTCTGAAGAAACCGAGCTAGATGAGACCCTAACAGCTCCTGGAGTGCCTAAAGCCTACGAGCAGGAATCTATGATGGCCTTTGGTGAAAAAGATGTAGACGTTGAGGTTGGGTAGAGTAGTGATCAGGCTCAAAACTTCAATGCTGAGGACGAGCATGCATCTTCCGAGGAGAACAAACGCTCAGGGTTCGAGTCCCCAAGCACGAGCGCTCCTCGAGAAAAAAAGGAAGAGAGCTGCTCGTCATAAGGGTAAACAACATGTGGCCGATGTGCCGGCCTCGATGAAGTGGGATGACTTAACCTGTGAGGAAGACGTGTCTACCTGGTTTTATTCCATGGGCATTGACCCCGAAAATTACCGAGTAAAGGCCTTCGACCTGGACATCGAAAAGGACGGGTACAACTTTCAAGGAGACCGCATGGCCTTTTATTTTGATTTCTTTCTTGTCGGTCTAAGACTTCCTCTGGACCCTTTCATCATCGAATTCCTCCACCTTACTAATGCCCTCCCCTGCGACCTTGTTCTGAAAGCTTTTCTTGTTTTTGATGGATAAGAAGAATGGGAGCATCACGGGCCGCTCCAACCCCAACTACTTCAAACTTCTCAATGATGGGCCCAGCAAAGTCGAAGCTTGGGACGGGAAAGTTTTGCTCGTTGAATCTGGAGTTGGTTAGCCCTTTGCATCATATTTGGAAGACATGGGGATTCCCAAATATGATAAGAATGTTTTTCGAACAGGAGAAACCCGGGTAGCCAAGGCATTCAGGACTCTGCTTGGTGTAAAAGAGGGCATAGGTAGGCAGGATTGGGTACTAGATTGGGTAGCCCTTACATCTAATCCCTCCTTACTTCGTCTGGCCGGCGTACTAAGTTGGAGTAGAATCCAGGGTCACCAATGATGTTGAGGATCCTCACCCGTACTGGGGCAACTGTCAGGGAGGGAGATTCCCTAGCGAGTTTCCAGATTACGAACGAGCTGGAACCAATTGTACCCCTGCCTTCTCCCTGAATGGTCTGTATATTAACTTTCTTTGCCTGCATTTTGTGTTTTTCTTCTGCCCAAACTTTTTATAATTATTTCCCATCTGAATAAATTTGCAGAGATGAGGCAATTAGAGGATGCCATTAGATTTCTTCAGGCAATGAAAACAGGCTCTTCAAGAAGAAATACCTAACTGGTCGCTCAAAAGCCTACCAACCTACCCACCGTTCCAGCTACCAACACGGGACGTGGAGCAAGCCGGGGACGAACTGAGCCAAGTCGGGCTGCCACTCCTTCCCTCACTACTATTCATGTCCCAACTATTCCCACCATCACCGTTCTAGTTGCTATAATCTCGGCCAATCCTGTGGCCATCACTGAAATGCCTTCAACCAAGCGGCCCGCCACTGAACATCCCACTGACAAGAGAACCAGATCGCTGACAGAAAAAAGCAATCAAGTCAGGGCATCTGGTTCCCGGGTGCCCTCATGGCACAAAAAAAATGAGCTTCATGTCGATCTGATCACTGAATTGGTTGATGTCCCCGACTTGCACAACATTAATGCCAATAGACGCGGGGGTCACGCTACCACAGTCGGGCTTGTCATAGTAAAGAGGCTCCGCCACACTGGCCTTCAGAAAAGGAGTGTCGAGCACTCTAGCTCGGTCTTGGTTGGAGAGATCGGGATGTGCATGGCCGAGGTAATTATTTCCCCCGTTGTTTGCAAGCGAATGAACCTTATACGTTCTATTTTAACTTGTACTTTTTATTTTCAGATGGCCACCAAAATTGAGCTACTATACGACCGGTTCATAGACAATTTAAAGTCCTCCGGCTCGCTGACCGTTGAGAAGAATAAACTTGAAGAGCAGATCAATACTCTTCGGACTGAGCTAAAACAGAGTGAGGAAGCCGTGACTGTCAAGGTAACTGAGCTCTCCAAGCTTGAGGAGGAGAAGAAAACTCCGGAAGCTCACCTCAACTTCTCCAAAAAAATATGAGGGGACTGTTATCAACAACATTGGGGTGGTGAGGAAGAAGCTCAGAGCAGCGATGAGCGAGTTGGAACAAGCCAAAATTGAGGCGGCCTAGAAAGAGAGGAAGGCGAGGGAGGAGCTGTCTAAGCCCAAGGAGGAGTAGAGGCAAGCCATAATTACTTAATAGAAAAACTCTAAAGACTTCAGCGCTTGCGTCGAGGATGAAGCGTACCCCTTTTATCTCCAAGGGGTACACCACGTCCTTAGGCAGATAGCATGCAGCGGGATGGACATCCATCCTGAGTTGCTCGCTGAATGGGGCACCTAATACCCCCTTTTGCTCCTCTGCTTGTCCAGGTCACGCCCTGGTGCCCTACATCGAAGACAAGATAGCCTCCCTAGGACAGTCTGACTCACAAAAGGGGTTGGCTGTATGGACACCTCCTGAGGCCACTGAAATTACAGTAACGGACTTAATGAAACAAATTTGGATGGCCAAATCCCAAGAAGCCGCGACCATTGTTGCTCACACAGCTGGGGATGATGGGGAGGTGGTCGTGATTGAGGATGGGCATATGGTAAACGAGGAGGGGAAGAATGCCTCTGAGACTGCATCTCTAGAGATTCCCTCAGACAACTAGACCATTCTCGGCCTGCGTGCCATAACACTTGTAATTTTGATATTTCTTTGCAAAACAATTTTTCATTTGACATATAATATTGATGTCTTTTTTCAATATCACCATGTTTCTGTTGAATAGTTTCTCAACTCTTGATCATTAGTTTGGTTTACGGAGCTTGCACATTGCTACATTTTTAGACTTTAGGCACAAGCTAAAATCCCAACTCGCTAACCGCTTAGACCTTAGGCTCAGGCTAAAATCCAAGGTCGCCTTTCACTTTGTATATAACTTTTTGAACACCAACCTTTTTAATCGAGCAGAGACATATCAAGCTCAATGAAAAGGCATAATCGAAATAGAAATTGAACCCATCACTCGAACACCAACCTTTTCAATCGAGCAAAGGCATATCGTGTTTGATGAAAAGACATAATCGAGATAAATATTGGACACAATAGATGAGATGCTAATATAAAGACCAAAATGAACTCATTTATTCACTCAAACTTACAAACAAGCAGAATGAAAACATACAGCCTGCACGATTATCAATCAACGGTAATACTTCTTCAGATGATCAGTGTGCCCCGGATGCTTCAACTCTTCTATTGATAAGAAAATGTGAGGTTTTTAATCTAATGATTTTTAAACTGTTGTGCACAGCAAAAGACTTTGCAAATAAATTAACAGAGTATAACAAGATCAATAGTAAAGAAGATAGAGAGATTTAGGCTAACGGACTGTTGAAATTTTATTAGAGTTAACCTTGATCAAAACATTCTAGGGATACAATAGAAACCATAAAACCCTTAAAAGAAGAAACCTGACAAGACTGCATAATGAGACTAGGCGGTCGTCTAGTCCTCGACACTAGGCGACCACGCATTTTGTAGTAGCTTGACCTGAAGCAATAAGAGTAAGCAGCCGCTTAGTCCTCAACACTAAGCGATTGCCTATTTTCCAGTAGCTCGGTCCGAAATAGCAAAGAGTAAGCGATCGCCTAACACCTATACTAAGCGACGGACTTATCCAAAACTTGACAATCCGTACCTGGCCTATTGCCTTGGTAATCAAGTCATCCCATTCTCAACAAAAACTAACATCAATTTATAACCAATGTAAGAAACATCTTTTCTAATGGTAATATTAGTAGAGATGTATTTCATATTGATTATAAATTGATGTTGGTTTTAAAATTCTTTTGATAAAAGACTTCTATTTATCACCATAGAAGAAATGTATCTTACATTATTTAGAAAAAGATGTTAGTTTTAAAAGTCTTATATAAAAGACTCCTACTCTTATTACCAATAAAATAGATGGATCTCACATTGTCTAAAAAGAAAATTTGGATTTTAAAGTCTTTAGACTAAAGACTTTCACTCTTACAAGAGATGTATTTCACATTTGTTACAAAATATTCTACTATTATTATTAATAGAAGAGATGTATCCCACATATGCGGAAAGTGAAGACTTCAGGGACCAAAGTGCAATTGTTGAAAAGTTAAATCTAAAAAGATGAAAATCAGCTTTTCTAAATGGGTGATCAGTCACATCTTATTACTTTAGTTCTTTTAGGGTTTTATTTATTTTGTTCCCCTTTACCCTAGTTGTTGTATAATTATTAGGTATAAATATATCCCTTTTAGGTTAGAAAAATGAAGATAAGTTATGTATTATTTTTCTTTGTCTATGAAGAAGGATTCTCCAAGAATGGTTCAATGTTTTATACTTTCAATTATGGGGAACTAACCTTATAATCTAGGAATTGGAGGTAACTTGTATTGAATTCTTTTGTTCTAATATTAATTCCATTCAATTAATTATTGTTTATCAATTTAGATTATCATTGGTCTGCATTGAAACTCTCGCATAATGGTTGCGTTAGTGAATGTGTAGGCTCTTGGGTATAATGAACTGTATGATCGTGCGTAAGTTATACATTGGCCACCCTAATTGATTAATAGATCTTTCTGATTCCTGATCGGGCTAAAGTCTAGATCTAGGTTCGCGTGAGTTCTTAGAGTACCTAATGGACCCTTAATTGCTATGTAGATGGATCAAGAAAGCATAGCCAAAGCGGGGTACTACGCATTACAAATCGTGATCCAAGCGTCTCAATCTTTACATTAGTGAACGAATTGAACCCGTAATTGTTTGATACATAAGATACACAAACATAAGATGTACATACAAGTGAATCCTAATTCCTAGGTGTTTTACAAACCTTGATTTATCTCATATTTACATGCTTTGTTAAATTATTTCATTGTATTGCTTTCTAGTTAATTTAATAAAACTAAAACCCTCTTAGTTATTAATTATATTATTTTGTTAGATTAGTTAAGTTTAATTTTAATCAAAACTCAAATCTCTGTGGTTCGACCCTTGCTTCCGCACAATTATACTCCGGTTGACTCGTGCACTTGCGAGGTAATTTATAACACATCAAGTTTTTGGCACGTTGCCGGGGATTTTTGTTTTGATTTAGCTAATTTAGCTATTCGTTTTTTTTTTGTTTTTTTTTATTTTCGTTTTTCTTTAAAAAATTATTTAAAAATCTGAAAAAATAAATAATATTAAAAAAATTTAAAAAATATATGGCTTTCAATAATTATCCTAATCTCTATGAATAAGAATATTACAATCAACCATATTTTTCTTCACATAATAACCCTAATGAGCCACCTTCTTATTCCAATCAATATTCTTTTTCTTTTTTGCACAATAGTCGCATTGAGTCATGTGAAGAAATTGAAATGAGAACTCAAACCGAACTTCTACAAGGTGAAGTAAAGACACTTAAGCGTAAGGAGGACTTACGTAAAACACTCGAAGATATGGAGGCTGGTTTGAATAGAATCAAGAAAGGAGTATGAAGAACGAGAGAAGGAGTTAGATGATGAGATACCCTGGAGTATCCTTAAGTGGGAAAGGGAAATAAAATTGGGTGATAAGGATCCAAACTACTTGAAAAGACTTCAAGGGTGTGTCGATAATTGGTATCAAGTAACAGGTACAACCCCAAGGAATAAAGAAAAGACTAATGTCATTAAAAACATAGAAGAGTCAATTGAAAAAGAAGAGCGAATTGAAAAAGAATAGTTGATCATAGTATCCCAAGATTTTCTACAAATTGACCCACCTCATTGTTCACAAAAACTCGAAAGAATTTTGGAGACTTTCACTGTAATTTACTTCCCAAATATTGATTCTCCGCTAGACACTTATGTGGAGCTAGGGATGCCTTCTTCATATTTTCTTGAAGAGAATCATGAACCTATTTTGGAGATTCATGAGCAATGTAGGGTTGATAAAAAAAAATGGTGGAAATTTCGGATAGGATTACATTGCAAGAATTAGGTGTGATATTTCCTATCCCCAAATCTATTAGATGGCCATCATGTAAAGAAAATTCCGCCAAGGAAATGTTTGGGTTCAATGGGCAGAATTTAAGACACTACATGAGTGGTGAATTTTATGGACAAAAAATGTGTGCTTTCTTAAGTGATCCGGCGATGCCTCCTTAGTAAAAAGGAAGATTTAAGTCAAGCTAACGACTATAACTTATAAAATTTTCTAACCCTTATCTTTTTGTATTTATTATGTTGCTTTTTGAGTCACTCGTTAGAGTCTCCCTGAGCTTGTGGGTTTATAGGGAGTGTTAATAGTGTCACCCTCATAAATTTTATTATTTTATTTTTTATGTACTAACGCTTAATAGTTTTTTTTTAGTTTTTTTTTTTTGTATTGTTTTGTTTTTAGTTTAAAACAGGTAATAGGCTGCTCGAAAAATCAAGTTTGGGGGTCAAAACGTCAGTCAAAGGACCGAATTGAGGTTAAAATCAAGAATTAATCAACTGCAAGGGGGCTGTTTGAAAAATTCTAGGTGCTCGCTTAGTCATTTTGACTAAGCTAACGCACATTATACAGTAGGTTGGGCAGCTCAAAGGTAGATTAAGCACTCGATTAGTCCTGTGGGTTAAGCGATCGCTTCACCCATATATAGAAAAACTGCCAGTTCGTTGTAATTACAAACCCAAACTTTGTTCTCTCTCCCAAATACAACTATAGATCTGGCCATCTATCCCACGCCCTTCATCTATAACAGTTTCCAATCCTCTAGGCCGCCTCTGCTCCAGCCGCCGGCCAAAACCCCCAACCGCCGGGCTTCATCACTTATCTTCATCTTTTCCCAACTGTTGATCTCCATAGCCGGCCCAGCAACAAGCTCCAGCAAAGCCGCCATCTCCGTTCATGTCCGGCTCCTGATACGCCATCTCTTTACGGCTTCCTGCTCCTGCCAATCCCAGATCCGGCCTTCTTCATCGCTCACTGTATCCTTCCAGCCGATATCTCTGTTGGAACCATGTTTCAACATAATTGAATAAGCAAGTCATGTAAAGGGAGGAAGTGGGAATCCCACATTGGGAATAAGAAAAAAACAGCTCTACTTTATAAAGTAGAGCTTTTAGGCTTTACATTCGGCCCTTGGGCCACTACAATTTTGTGTAGGAGGGAAGACCTAGCTAAGTGCAAGTCCAAACACACGTGCACACCGCCGTCCGCCCGACCCGGCCCGACTTGGCTGGGTTGGTTGGTTGGTCGGTCGGCTGGCTGGCTTGAACCCTATCTTTTTGCTACCAGTTCATTTCAAGCTGTGTATGACCCCTTTTGAACCTATGAACCGGTTCTGTCTAACAGAACAATTACAGCACAACAGGCCTCAAACAAACGTCAGTTACCGATGGTTATTATCTTAAACGGTTGTGTCCGTTTCAGACACACGCCAACTGCTCCCAACTGCGACATATATACTGCATGAAACACAAAAAAAAAATCAACAAAAAAAACTCTCTCTTGCACACCACCTTCTGCCCTAACAGAGATACAACAGACGTGTTCAGATTCGCCGGTGATTGAAGCTTGGAAGGATTGGCCTCTTCAATCACGTAAGATTCCAAAACCCTGGGAGACTCACAGGCAGCACCCGTCCATTCCATAAACGGTGCCAATTTTTGTCTTAAGGACAGAGATTGACAATCTCGTGGATCTTCATCTATTCTGTAAACTCATCACTACAGGAACCAGATCAGGCCCCATCCCACAATATTAAGACAAAAGTATTTTTGGCTTGATTTTTTTTCTCCAGACAGTGGCGGATCTTCTTCTTCTATTATATGTTTCTGTCTTCTGTAATAATTTGTCTGTGTTACAGATTCCTACAACTCAATCCATCTGTTTATTTCAGTAGTTAATCTGTTTAACAGACCATTTTCATTTTAATAAAAACACAGATCAGTCTGTTTTCACCACACTGATCAGTTTGGTTTTATGAAACTGATCAGTTTGTTCTTACAAAACTAATCAGTTACGTTTTATAAAATCTGTACAAGCCTGTTTTCGAAGTTTAATCAGCCTGTTTTTCGAAACTTGATAAGCCTGTTTACCTTGTATTACTTAGTGTATTCACTAATTAATCTGTAATCAGCACATTAATGATTAGCATGTTTACACTTTATACTTAAATGTATTAATTGTAATAGTGTTTTAATATGTTTTACAAGATTAAAACAGTATAGACTACATAAATAAGTCTATTATTTGGTTGCTGATTGTATAAGAAATAAAAGTATTTCATACAACTTAGCATTCCTTATCACTGTATTGTGTGCAGTATAGCTTCCAACACTGGAAAGGAACCCGCTGCTGTAAAACAGCCTGTGGTAGCAACTCAAATGCTGCACCCCATCGTCCACACTCATAGTGAACGCCCAGAAAATTTTACTGGCTCAGAATTCAAACGCTGGCAACAAATGATGCTCTTCTACCTGACAACGTTGAACCTGTCGAAGTTCCTGAAAGAAACAGCCCCTATCTTGAAAGAAGGGGAATCAGACCGAACCACCGTGGCTACTAGTCGAGTCATATAAGCACTCCGACTTTCTTTGCAGGAACTATATCTTAAATGGAATGGATAACTCGTTATACGATGTATACAACCCATTTAAGACGGCAAAAGACCTTTGGGAATCATTAGAAAAGAAATATAAAACCGAGGATGTCGGCTCGAAGAAATTCGTAGTTACTAGGTTTTTAGAATTTTTTTATGAATGATTCTAAAAGTGTAATGACACAGGTTCAGCAACTCCAACTGATATTGCATGAGATAGCGGCCGAAGGAATGATTATTTCTAAAGCATTCCAAGTTGCAACAATGATCGAGAAGCACCTCCCGCTTGGAAGGACTTCAAGAACTATCTCAAGCACAAGCGCAAAGACATGTCATTGGAGGATCTAATTCTCAGGTTAAGGATCGAGCAAAATAACCGGGTGACCGACAAAAAGCAGCTTCGCCCCATTGAAGAGGCACATGTGGTGGAACAAGACTCCAAGAGCAGGAAGCGTAAAAGCTCTGGTGAAGGGACATATAAACAACATAAGCAGTACAAGTTCAAAAGGAAATGTCTTAACTGCGACAAGAAAGGCCACAAAGCTGCCGAGTGCCGTGGGAAGAAACGAGTCCGCCGAGAAGCCAACATAGTTGATGATGACATCAGCATTATATGCGTGGCTTCCGAGACAAACATGGTCGGCACGGGTCGTGAATGGTACGTGGACACCGGGGCGACACGTCACATATGCGGTGATGCGAAGATGTTCTCTTCCTACTCAAAAGTGACGTCCGGTGAGAAGCTGTTCATGGGTAACTCCTCCACCTCTCGTGTGGAAAGGCAAAGGGCAAGTTACATTGAAGATGACCAGCGGACGGGAATTGGTGCTTACCAATGTCCTCCATGTCCCAGATATAAGGAAAAACCTAATCTCTGGTTCCCTTTTAATAAAGCATGGGTTCAAGTTGGTCTTTGAGTCCGACAAGTTTATACTAAGTAAGAGTGGAGTTTTTATGGGCAAGGGTTACCTCAATGAGGGCTTGTTCAAATGCAATGTAATGGTGGTTACCCCACCCAACAATAGTATTATTAATAACACATCGACTGCATCTTCTTCTTACTTGCTTAAGCACTCTAATATTTGGCACCCTAGATTAGGTCATGTTAACCATGAATCTATACGAAGATTAATGCAAATGGAATTAATTCCAAAAGCACGAATCAACACTAAGGAAAAATGTCAAATATGCGTTGAGGCAAAACAAACAAGAACCTCATTTCAAACAATACAATGTGACACTCGACCATTAGAGCTAGTTCATAGCGACCTATGTGATTTTAAATCCATAGAATCATGTGGCGGGAAAAATTATTTCATCACCTCTATTGATGATAGTACACGTTATTGTCATCTTTACTTGCTAAATAGTAAAGGTGAAGCGTTTGAGGCATTTAAAATGTACAAGAACGAAGTCGAGAATCAACTTGAGAAAAAGATAAAAATTCTCAAATCTGATTGAGGAGGTGAATACGTACATCATTTTAAAGACTTTTGTGCAACACATGGAATAATTCATCAAGTTACTCCTCCTTATACTCCATAATCCAATGGGATTGCGGAAAGGAAAAATCGTACACTTAAAGAAATAATGAATTCACTATTAATTCAATCTGGCCTACTTGACGAAATGTGGGGGGAGGCGGTGCTCACAGCAAATTACTTGCTCAATAAGCTACCACACAAGAAATTGGAGCAAACTCCTTATGAATTATGGAACGGTCGAAAACCTTCCTACAAATTCATCAAATTGTGGGGGTGACTGGCCAAAGTAGCAGCACCATTACCTAAAAAGGTAAAAATCGGTCCAAAAACCGTAGATTGTATCTTCATAGGATATGCAGCTCGGAGTAATGCCTATATGTTTTTAGTGCACAAGTCTGAAAATCCAAATATTGAAGTAAATACAATATTAGAATCAAGAAATGTCACATTTTTTAAAAACATGTTTCCATTAAAAAATAATAATAATGGAAAACGCTCCTTTCCTTGGAACACAAGCAAAAATGAGAACGAGGCCCCCACGGACATTGTTCCCATGGACATCATCCAAGACGACCGTCCAACTGAACAAGATGATGAACCTAGAAGGAGCAAAAAGGAAAAAATAACTAAAACCTTCGGACCTGACTTTATGACCACATTTATAGTGGACAATGAACCTCGCACGTTCAAAGAAGTAATGTCTACTCCAGAAGCTCCTCAATGGAAAGAAGCCATTAATGGCGAAATATCTTCCATTATGCAAAACCACACTTAGGAATTAGTTGATCTTCCCAAGGGGTGCAAACCATTAGGCTGTAAATGGATTTTCAAACGAAAATTAAAACCCGATGGTTCCATTGATAAGTATAAAGCACGATTGGTCGCAAAAGGGTTTCTTCAAAAAGAAGGTGTTGATTATTTTGACACTTATGCCCCTGTAACTCGAATTACGTCGATTCGACTACTTATTGCATTTGCAGCTCTGCACGATCTTGAAATACATCAAATGGATGTTAAGACTGCTTTCCTAAATGGGGAACTCGAAGAAGAAATCTATATGAATCAACCAGAAGGATTCATAGCTCCGGGCAACGAAAAAAAAGTATGTCGATCGGTCAAATCGTTATACGGATTAAAGGAAGCACCAAAACAATGGCATAAACATTTTGATGACGTAGTACTTGCAAATGGGTTCAAGATCAACGAATGTGACAAATGTGTGTACGCCAAAAATACACAACATGGTTACGTAATTATCTGCCTCTACGTAGATGACATGCTCATCATAGGCAGTAACAACAACATGATCAAGGACACCAAGAAAATGTTGGCCAATAGGTTCGACATGAAAGAACTTGGGATAGCTGATGTCATCTTAGGTATTAAAATATCTAAAACATCCGAGGAAATCATATTATCACAATCTCATTACATATAAAATTACTGGAGAAATTCAGTAATGGTGATAATAGTATTGCAAAAACTCCAATTGACCCAAACTTTCATCTCAAAAAGAACCTACACGAAAGTGTATCTCAAAATGAATACTCTCGTGTCATTGGAAGTCTTATGTATCTCACGAATTGTACGCGACCAGATATTGCTCAAACAGTTAATTGATTGAGCAGATTTAATAGCAATCACGGACATGATCACTAGAAGGCTATTGTAAGAGTCCTTAGGTATCTTCGATACACTAAAGACTATGGGTTACACTGTTCTAGTTATCCATCAATAATAGAAGATTACAGTGACACCAACTGGATATCCGATACTAACGACTCAAAATCCATAAGTGGATTTGTATTTACACTTGGTGGTGGTGCTATTGCATGGAAATCTTCCAAACAGACTTGCATTGCAAGATCTACAATGGAATCAGAATTTATCGCTTTAGATAAAACAGCGGAAGAAGCTGAATGGCTACGAAACTTCCTAAAAAATATTCCAGCTTGGCCACAACCAGTACCATCTATATGCATCCATTGTGACAGCCAAGCCGCAATAGGAAGGGCATAAAATAATATGTATAACGGTAAATCACGACACATACGAAGGCGTCACAATACCGTTAGGCAACTTCTCTCAAATGGAGTGATCACCATCGATTATATTCGATCAAAAGACAACCTAGCGGATCCACTAACTAAAGGTCTATCTAGAGAGCAAGTATGCAGCTCATCGAAGGGAATGGGCCTCAAGCCTACGAAATAAAGAATAATTTAGCGAAAAACCCCACCTAGCTGATTGGAGATCCCATGGTCTAGGTTCAAAGGGACAACCCAACTAAATTATTCTCGAAGTTAACATTAAAGGATTTAACTCTTACCCATTCCTATGATGAAACACACTAGTGTTATCTGTCATGGTACATGATAAGCCTTGCTTTTAATGATTCATATGACTTGACTTGTCAAGCAAAGTTATGACATAACATCTCCTTATAGGTAATCACCTATGTGAATGTAAGACTGGCCGATCTTATGAGAATTCAGAGGCTGAAATTCTCTACCAAACATTCACATAACCAGGTATCGTTCAGGGCCAAAATGAACACAAACGAAGAATCACACCCTGTTTGAGGGTAGCTGTGTGATTACTATTGTCTTGGTTAACATCAAACACTAATCAGTTCAAGACACTCAAGACACTAATTAGTAAGTCATCCCGATAGTATATCAAAAGGAAAGGTTCAAAGCCAAAAGCCACTTATTCCAGTACAGTTACTTTCAGTTGTATCTCTGTAAATATCAATATGTCATGAACTTACATGATATCACATTCAATGTGGGGGATTGTTGTAACCATGTTTCAACATAATTGAATAAGTAAGTCATGTAAAGGAAGGAAGTGGGAATCCCACATTGGGAATAAGAAGAAAACAACTCTCCTTTATAAAGTAGAGCTTTTAGGCTTTACATTCGGCCCTTGGGCCACTACACTTTTGTGTAGAAGGGAAGACCTAACTAAGTGCAGGTCCAAACACACTTGCCGCCCGCCCACCCGACCCGACTTGGCTTGGTGGTGGTGGTTGGTTGGTCGATCGGTGGCTTGGCTTAAAAGCGAATGTGAAATTAGAACGATTCTGACCTGACAGACCTCGGACAAGCGGCGATTACCGGCATTATTATACGAAATGGTTGTGTGCATTTGAGACACACCCAACAGCTATGGTTGTGTCGTTTCGGACACACGTCAACTGCTCCCAACTGCCACATATATACTACATGAAACACATATTTTTTTCAACAAAAAAAACTTTCTCTTGCCACCACCTTCTGCCCTAACAAAGATACATCAGCCGTGTTCAGATTCGCCGGTGATTGAAGCTTTGAAGGATTGGCCCCTTCAATCACGTAAGATTCCAAAACCCTGGGAGACTCACTGGCAGCACCCATCCATTCCATACACGGTGCTAGTTTTTGTCTTAAGGACAGAGATTGACAATCTCGTGGATCTTCATTTATTCTGTAAACTCATCATTACAGGAACTAGATCAGGCCCCATCCCACAATCTCTAGCTTTCAGTTCTAGCCGCGACCTACCCTAGATATCTTTATCTCTTCCCTCATCCCTCGAGCCATAGAACACCAAAATCTGCCATAGCCCTAGTAGCCCCGTCGTGCTCTGGTTTCTCTCACTATCGGCCCAGCAATTTCATCTCGCTGCCATCCTTCTTCGTAGATGGACAATCCAATCAGTCCAGCGAGGCTCCGTTTTTATCCCCAGTTGTCATTCCCCCATCTTCTTTAGCGTCGGGCAAACCTAACTCATACTCCCAGCCGCTGTAAGGGTAAAATAGGCATGACCTATTTTGGTCTTGTTTCACCTTTCTTGGTCAAAATATGATTTTTGTTTAGTTTGTGTTAATTTAGGACTTAGTATATTTTATTAGATTTAGTTTAGTTATTTTTGGTAGCATAATCTTTTTCTAGATTTCGGCTACATTATTTTTGGTAACAAAATCTTAGCATAAATCCTTGTCAAACCAAGATTCTTGACCACTTTCATATTTGGTAATAAAATCCCATTAGATTGGTAAGTTGTTGATTTTTTCCTTAATAACTAATCATTTTCCTTGTAGTAGATAGACTGTTTTTGGGTATGTGTAGGAGACGCATAACTATATATTCAGGAGCAAGAATTCGTGGTTCTTCTGAGCTCGAAGAGAACAAAAACCATAGAAGGCGTGGCGAGAATCGAGGTGTTTACGCGGTTTTCGGTCAGAGTGCGGCGGTTAGATGTCAATGTAGCTACATTGGCAGTAACATTGAAATTCTGAAACTGTTTTTGTCTTCCTGTTTTGTTTAAAGGAAGATGATTTTGTTTCTTCCCACGTTTAGTTTAACTTGTTTATGTGGGGTTTTTGTTCTCCAAGATTCATTATCTTGTGAGAATATTTTTTGTGTGATTTCACATAGTTTTTGTAAAACAATTCATCGTTTTTAGTGAAATCTTTTTGGCCATGAGGCTAGATCTACAAGTATAAGCTTGTAGATTGTTTGGTAAACTTTTGTGATTAATTTCGTGCTTTTGTATTAAGTCTTCCGCTGTTTTTGTTATTTTTTTCTGTCTATTGTGACTTCCATTGTAGCTTTTTCACAAGCTACATTGAAACTGCATTAGGCAGTTTGGAGAATCCTAGCTACTCGCGTTCTTTCAGCCGCCATCAACCATCTCAGACACATCAGCTTCGAGGCTCGCTTCAACTTTGGCCAAAGCTTGAGCCAATTCCGTTTCTATTCACAGCAACACCAGTGAGTTCACTCTAGTGTGAAATCTCCGTATTCAAGTTGTACCAACTCCAGCGCAATTGCAAACTCTGGTGTTTGAATTTCATAATTCTCCTATGCGGAATTCAAGTAAGATCATTTCAATTTTTTTTGATTAACTGCTGAAGGTGAGAATTGTTTGCTTTGGTGCGTTGAATAGTCTTGCTATAGATTTATCAACCTGGTGAACTATTATTATTTTGGAAAAAATTTGTTACTCAGTTGACAAATTTCATAATGGGTTAGATCAACTCTATAACTACAGTTGGTTCTTATGGTTTGAGTGCAATTTGATTGTGGATTCATTGAAAATTTTGAATAAATCTCCGTTTGAGAATTCAGTCTTTGTTTGCTCCGTATCAGTATTGTTAGACTCTTTGTTAAATGGGTAATTGTGTATTGTGGTGGATGGATTTGAGCCCTCTTAATTTACATTTAATAATTGATCTGTTGGATAATGTTATTCAAATCAGTTGGGGTAATGTTTTGTGAATTCTTTGGAAATGTTGAGATGTGGGAGTATTGTGCAGAAACTTGTTTTGGTATACTCTGGTTATACTTGTACAAATTGATGATATCTTTTGATTTGAATGTTGGAATTTTATGGTGAATTGTTGGCTGGGAGTTGTTTAGTAATTGCTTTTTTCCAAAAAAATCTGGTTCCTGTTGGAAATTTGATATTAGCGAGTACTAATGGGCAGCCCTGCGTGCTCTTGATTCTTAGTCAAATTAAGGGTGGCGCGGTATGTTTGATTTACAATGGGGAAGTATTATGAATCTCTTTTGGGTTCTTACTGTGCAAATAATTTTGAGTCAGAGTTTGATGCTCTAAACTAGTTTGGCTATGAAAAAATTAAAAATTGATTTTCTAGTTGAGAACATCTATTTGATTTAGAAAGGCATTCAAGGTAAATTTAGGGGTGCTCTTTTATGTAAGTTCAATTGCTTAGGTTTGGGAATATTATTGTCGGAATTTTGCTGAATTTGTGGTCAAGTATAATCTGGTTATACTTAAGTCGTTGTGTGATTTCAACTTTGGTGGTGTGTGGTCCTATCAATTTAAATATGGGAAATTGTTTTTGACTAATTTTTCCAAAATCTGTTGGGACTCTGGAATTGTGTGTTGGACAGCCACCAAGATGCTTAACTATGAAGTGATTTTCATTCCAATTTTTTTTAATGATGTATTCTTTATCTTGTGTTCTATATTTCATTCACATTGAGGGCAATGTGAAATTTAAGTTTGGGGGCGGAATTGCTTTGCGTTTTTAATCCTATATTTGGAGAATGACCCTGTTATCTGTTTCTGTATTTATTTGCCTATCTAGTTTAATTTTTACTTTCTTTTTATTTTATTTAGCTAATTTTATTAGTTAGTTTATTTTAGTATTTTAATTAAAAAATCAGAAAATTTTGAAAATTTTTGCGAGTCTTTATAGGCGTGGTTACTTCCGCCAATGATGACATGTTTGTTAATAGTGATGCATGAAAACTTGTCTATGTGTCTTAGCTTGGTCTAGTTGATAGAACTTTTTATCTTCAATTTTTTAGCACAAAAATACCATGACTTGATTTATTGAAGAACTTGAGTATTTTTTTTATTGAGTTTATAGTGCACATTTCATTCCTTTGGATCTTTTCTATTTTAGTAGTCATGAACATTTTAACAACCGTCAGTACATGATTGTTGCATTATATTTGCGACTTAGGGTTGATTACATGCTAAGTTAGATCTGCTAATATATTTCAAGCACACTTTCGAACCATGTGTGCATTTAAGTCTTGATTCTCCCTACCTCTTTTCTAGCGAATGCTTATGTGAAATACTTGTGGAGCTTGTTTTTAAAACTTTGAGGTTGGGAATGATTTGAATCTTTGTTGAATTTCTGTGAAAACGAAACATGAGCTTTGTGGCAGTTAGGATATAATTTAGGTCATCTTTGAATCGTTTGTGCCTAATTATCTCACCATCCGTGCTCTACATTAATCCCTAGTGTCCCCTTTGAGCTTTATTAAAAAGAATGGCGTGTGCTAAGCACACATCGACCCTCATTCGACATTGTTTCTTTTACCCACATTAACTTAACCCTTAAAGCTTATACACTTTTGTCTACCCTTTGAGATAGTAGGATTGGGTGGGGAATATTGTCTTTATGATGGTTGATGCAGTTCAAAAATAGCCCCAATGATTTCTTGTATATATATATATATATGAAAAGTGAAAGAATGAAAAGGGTGCGAAAATTCAAAAATGCATATGTCTTTCGAAAAAAAAATAGAAAAGAAAGAAAGAAAGCAAGGAATTGAAAGGGATCATTGGGAGGAAAAATCTTTGTGATGGTTTGATACCTTCTTCAACTCAAAAGTCCAAGTTTGGGGTTGTTGAAGGAATGTGAGTGATTTCTATGAGAAAAAAGGAATATTCTTACTCTCTGACTTTGAGATTTCTTATCTCTTTATTGTTAACCATCACCTTGGCCTTACATTACAAGTTTAATAAAGACCTATTGATCTAGCTGCCACTTGTGTTTGTGTTAGTTGATATGGTTTGGAGACATAGTTAATTTGACCCTTGTTTTGAATTATATACATATCTTGATATAGCTCGCACTATTTGCATAATCTTAGCTATTGTAAGTAATTGGGACTTGAGAGCATTGTATTTCATATATAGTTAGTGCATGAGATGGATGTATAAGCACTTGAATACTAGCACAATCTCTTTTCATGTTGGTAACCGGGTATTGATGGTATGTTGCATGTTTTGTGATGCACACATTTTTATTGAAATATTTTAGGAATGAATGTTGTGCTTAGCTTGATAAAACTTTCTAAGTTTGAAGATAGTCAATTAATGGTTTCACACACACGGAGATTTACAAGTGAGATTGATGATGATTTAGTGAAAGCCTAGACTTGTGGCTATATGTTGCTATTTATCATTCTTTGAAGCATTATGTGGTACCATGCCGAAGCTTACACTTGTGAAAGAAAAAAATTTTTTTTGCTTTTATTTTATTTTATTTTAGTTTAGTTTTGTATTTATATGTTTTATTTGTTTTACTCGAGGACGAGCTAAGTCTAAGTTTGAGGGTATTTGATGAATGAGTTTTATACTTATTTATTGGTATTATTCTGGCTTAAATGTTGTTATTTTTCGGGGTTTTTGTTGTCTAATATTTGTTTGAACGTTATTTTATAGTTTCAGGGACCTAGGAAACAATTGTGCAAAATATAGGCACTTTATGAGAAAAGTGAAGACTTCAGGGACCAAAGTGCAATTGCTGAAAGTTAAATCTAAAAAGCTGAAAATCAACTTTTCTAAATGGGTGATCAGCCGCATCTTTTCTTCTTGGAGTTGAAACGTACACGTTACCTACTCCCCCTTCTCTCTTTCCCCCTTTATAGCTCCATCTCTGTGTGTACTGTAGAAAAAAAATGCTTCCAAAATAGGGACGATTCTACAAAACAGCCCATTGATTACCCATACAGCACATGGATTTTCAACACCCATCACATGGATTTACAAATAAACCCATCGATTACCCATTGATTTCCCAACTGAGCGCATAGTTTCTAAAAAAAAATCATCAATTTCTACCGAACCCCTCAAACTCTTTACTCCCCCTATAATCGATAGGGTCATCATCGTCCTCTCTCTCTCTCTCTCTATAACTCTCTCTCTTAGCGATACCACCGTCCCCGGCAAGGCAGCAACACCATGACCCAACCATCAATCCGGTCTTGGCTCCTCGCAGTCCCTCTCTCTTAAACCCTAACTTAGTAATCTAAACTCTCTCACTCTCTCTATTCCATTGGAACATGTTTTTTGTATTGATTTTTGTTGTATTTGAAGCAGGAAAACATAGAATGAACCTCAACCGCGCCACAATCGTGTACTTCATTTACTGCCTCCTTTTTCTATACACACATACATAATCTTTGATTTGTGATTTTTGAGTGTTTATGAGTAATGGGTATTAGTTGCACTTCTTTTGGTTAATCATTGATTAAATTTTGAAGTATATGGTTTTCGATACATGCTTAGTCCCCGTAAATCCTACGTTGAGGATTATGTATGGGCAATGTCAGAACATCCTCAAAATGGGTCCTATTGGCCATGTTTTTCATCAAACTATTTTTCTTTGTTCTAATTGTTTCTTTCCAACTTCTTTTGATGTATGTGGTGTTGCTGCATCAAAATTCGCCTCAGTTGAATGTGTTTTTGCTTCCTTTAAGAACTGATCAAATGATGAGAATCCCAAAATTAGTACTCAGTGTGTGAATTTAAAATTAATTGTCGACCAAATCAAAGTGTAAAATGTAAACATCAAAATAGATAAATAGGCTTTTAAAATGGGGAAATAAAGTTTTCTTCCTTCATTTTTCAGAAGAAAAGGCTGATTGTTTGGTTTCCCTGCCACTTTCCTCATGAAAGCAGAAAAGTGCGTTCGAAAATTGCCTGTATTTTACCTCTGGAAAAAATTAGGGTAGCACATCGCCAAAATAAAGCTGACTTTGTTAAGAGTAATATAAATTTTCAAGAGAGTTTGGTTAGACAAATATCATTGCAAGAATTGTGCATTAGTGTTACACAAAACAAAACCGGATCGCTAACTAAAAGATACGTGTGCAAAGTTTATGAGCGCAATATTTCCACTAATTTTCCCGGGAATTTTCGGTTATTTTGTGCTATTTTTGAGTTAATTGTACTTTGGAAATATTATTATTTGTGTTTTTGTGCTTAATGTAGGTTTCCATGCATAATCGAGCTTTTAAATGGTGTTTAGCACGAAGTTCGAGGCATTCCGGGCTTAAAGCTTAAAAGTTGATTTGAAAATTATTTGGTGAAATTCTGTTAAGTCCGTTAAGAGATCCAAGGCAAATCTGAGCTAACAGAGGCTAACGAAGGTAAATGGAGCTAACTGAGGACCATTCTAAAGAGCTGGAAATGGGCAGGAAGGCGGCGCCAACTTCCAGAAGTTTAGGGGCACCGGAGCAATTTCAGCAAAGTCCTGCGTGTTGTCGTTCATGTGCTGGTGCCACGTGTCGCCTGCTGTCAACTTCATCCAAGCAGCTGACCCACGGTCTCCCCAAGCGGATCCGGGTAACCCGCGTCCCTAACTAGCCATGCCAGCCCATCAGCCTTCCTATCCAACCCACTCCCTCACTCATATATCAGCCCATCTCACCCGGGTTGACCCGCGCTCCTCTCCCTTGGTTCAGCCTTGCCCTGCCCCGACCCAGCCTCTCTTTTTCTCCTATTTTTGCCCTTAGAACTCCATTGTCTTTCCCATTTTACCCCTGCCTTCATTGCTCCCTTTCTAGCCTTTCTTCCTTTTATTCCAAGCAGCCTTCATTTTAGAAAGGAAGCCCCCATTTCGGGCATTAGCCCTAAATGGGGCACCAGCCCCATTTTCCTCCAAAATCATTTCATTCCTCCATTAATTGTCCAACAATGAAGGTTTGGAGCTTCAAATCAAGGGCCAATAATGCATTTACAAATGATTTCAACCCCGGAACACGATTTCTTCGGTTTAATTATTTCTACCTCTATTTTTAATAGTTGTTATACTTTATTGGGTTGATTAAATTTGTAATTGTTGAATTGGTTTATGATTCAATTATTTATGGAATGCAATTATTTTTTTATGTCCAATGTAATGTTTTAAATTTAATTTATCTTTTTATTTAGTATACATTCATGTTGGTTATTATTTTGTGAACTTAATGCCTTTAATTATTTAACCAATAATTAAATAATTTTAGAAATATTTAGGATCCGCGAGAACTACCTTTATATTTTTGAACAATCAATTTAATAGTTGGTGTTTTGTGACACACACCAATAGCCATTATGAGACTAGGTTTGACACGCGATCAAACCACCTTAGTCATTCGCGAGGTCGGGGAGGTTAGGGTTGACTATAAGATGCGAGAGCCCGTAATTAACCAATTTTATTTGTCTCGGCTACCAACATGACTTGTAGAAAAATATATAGAATTTCTTTTTGCGAAGTAATACCCATGCGTTGGTTATTATTGTGTGCTCTTCATGCTTTTAATGGCGTATTGAACCATTAGATGATCACTAGAATTGTAGGATAAGATGCGAGAGCCCGTCCTATTAATTCTGAAAATCACAATAATTGTTTACGTTACATGAGACCGAGAGGAGATCGTGCGTAGATAGTCATTGGGTGTTTGTTTTGATATGCAACTATTTTCTCATATGTTATAAGAAGCGAGAATCCGTAGCTAGGAGTTGTAGCTAGATTTGTTATACGTTACGAGAGCCCGTAGAGAATATTATAGTGCGCCCGACTACCAAGACTTGAGTTAAAGAAAAACAAAAAGAGGATTAAATTAAACACCAGCTAGACTAGAAATAATGCATTCCTATCTTTTTATCTTGATTTGTTGTTGCCAAACCACCTCCGCTTTAGTTTAGATTTAATTGCTTTTGTTGGTTAATTAGATTGTACCACTTATGTGTTGTATCTTTCATGTTGGCATCTCCCAATGGTGAAGATGAAAAGTGGTACAAGTAATAAGCTAGAAGGGGGGGTTGAATAGCTTATTAGACACTTAATTTTTTCTCAAGTTTGTTCCTAAAACAAGCACTTGCAATCTATCAAAGAGATTGAAGTAACGGAAGTCTTGTAAGGAAGACAGTTTAAGTCTATCGATAAAGGATTATCGGTAGTCCTGACTGAAAACTCAAGTCTGCTGTTTTAAACATAAGTAAAGGAAATAAGAAACAGTATGGAAAGAACACAAGTGTTTGAGATGGTTCACACTTTAAATAGTGTTACGTCCACCACCAAGGCAGTCAACCTTAGATTTAAAATGTGCACTATGTTTTCCAGTTGTTCTATTACAAGGAATATATCTAATGGATCGTATACAAAATATTTGACTTGTGTTTGGGGTTTGGGAATTGAATATCTAGATAAACAAGATATTCAGTTAGTGCAGAAGAATAGTTTAAAGAAGACAACAATGAGAAGCTTAAAATAAATGTTGAAGTAGATCTTGTTGTTGTTGTCGATGACTTCTTGATCAGTTAATGATCTCTTGAATGTGCTGAGTATAAAGACTTAGATTTGTAGAATTTCAGAGCATTTTCGGGACGGACAGTGTTGTTGTTCTTTAGTCTTTAATGACAATATTTATAGCCGGAGCATTCTAGAGATCTGTTGGAGAGGACGAAGAGTAACAGTTCTAATAGGTTGAATGCATTAAATGCATGGAGCTGTCTTGTAGAATTCGTCCTAACTGATACTAAGCAGGGAGTGGTGTAGAGTTGTTTTGCAGGAGTTGGTAGCCGAATAATCAGAGTATCAGACCTGCAAGTGTCAGATTGTTCCATTTGCTTTTGTCACAGTTCAGAGGGCGAAAAAGTCTTCCAGCTTTTCGGAAAGCTGTTTAAGCGTATCTGAGAAGTTTGGGAATATTTGAATTCAAATCTGAAATGGTAAAAGAAAAATTTGAATTAACCCACTAAGATTTGGTAGGCTGGACACGTCATGCATTGAGCGTCTGTAGACAAAGTCTACCGCTGGAGCAATACTGAAGTCTTTCGCTGAAGGAAGGCTGAAGTTTTTCGGCTGAACATGTGAAGCCTTATAAACTATCCTATACATAGTTGCCACGCTAATTGATACGCAGCCCAATTAGCTACTATAGTATAAAACAGATGTAATGTATGAACAAATGTAAATCAAAATATAATCGAGAAACAACAATCTCCTTATATTTGCATTTGGTCATCATTACATCTGTTTTATACTATAGTGGCTAATTGGGCTGCGTATCAATTAGCATGGCAACTATGTATAAAACATGGATAGTTTATAAGGCTTCGGGTTAAACTTCGACCTTCCTTCGACTTCGGCGACTTTGTCTGTGACGGAAATGAGTGGGTTAATTCAAATTTGTCTTTACCATTTCGGATTTGAATTCAAATATTCCCAAACTTCTTAGATACGCTTAAACTTTTAAGCCCTGGCGATGCTGGACGACTCGATTATTCGACTATCGACTCCCCGCAAAACAACTCGCACCACCTCATTCTTGCATTCAACCTAATAGAGTTGTTACTCTTCGTCCTCTCCAATGGATCTCTAGAATGCTCCAACTGCCTTTTAGACAAATTTCTTTCAGACGAACAGTTTGCTATGTTCGTAAAACGTTTTAAATTTTTTGCAAAATATGGAAGGAAGGACACACACCAACAGCCTTTTAGAAGAACTAATGAGAGTTCATCTATCGAAGAGCTTGTGTGTTATAACTGTAGAAAACCTGGACATTTCGCCTCCAAATGTCCAAAGCCAAAATTTGAAGTATATCGAAAACCTCAAAATAAGAAATTTCAAAAACATAAAGGTATGCTAGCTGAAGACATAGAAGAAAACCAAGTTGCTACATGGTTTGAGACTGATTCAGAAGAGGATGAGGATGATTGTGAGCAAGCTAACATATGTTTGATAGCTCATGATTCAGGTCCCACCTATGACTTTGAACATGAAGTCAAAACCTCACCTAGTCCTTTCGACAAAAGTGAGATCAACTGTGAGAATCTTAGCAAGAAAGAACTTCTTAAAGATAATCAAGATATGCTTGAAGAATTCAATTCCTTTAGAATAGCCTACGTAAAACTCGCCAAGTACTGTGAGAAGCTGGCTGCTGAGAAATCTCTGCTGGCAGCTGAGATTCAAACTCTCAATAGCTATCAACAAGAAAGTATCAAGCTTAAAGGAGAAGAATTGACTTAACTAAATCCCAAATGAACACACAAAACAAATGTGACAAATCACCCTAAGCTGATTCTTTATGGATCATGCTCAGCCAAAGTGGCACTTCTGTTGAACGTCTTGTTTAAAACTAAAACCCTCTGTTGAGTCTTACGTTCAACAGAAAGCCTTTTACTTTCAACAGAAATAAAAAGTTTTGAAAAAATTGATTTTCTCAAAAAAAATTGATTTTCAAAAATTGGTATTACAAGCAATCCTTATTAAAACTCTTCAAATACATACATTTACTTAATGATTTGCTATTCTTACTTGCCAAAAACAAGCTTTCAGTTTATATAAATTTATGTGCAAGTAAGAAATCTAAAAACCTTCTAGATCCTGTCCAAAACTCTTTCAAAATTCTAAAGTGATCTAAATTGTTTTTACTATTGCATTACCTGTTCAGTACTTTGATTTATCGAGTCTGTAATAGCAATAGTTGACTATACTAAAGCCATCGCTTATATGTAATTATCAATATAGGACATGTCTTGAGATAAAATGATCATTCATTGTGGACATGTTATTACTATATTTGGTAAATGCTTCAATGCTTTGTATATGTCATTTTGTAATGGTTCCAAGCAAATAGGAGGAGATTGTTGATTATGGAATATGCTTCTTGATAATTTAATTATCACCTTGCATATTCTACATATGTTGATTTGCTTGCCCCCATTACAAGTGAATCATCACAAGTGGCTAAAAGGTATGCGTACCGGTTAGTGTGGCAACTTGTATGATTTCACATAGGTCTTAGATTAGGTATGACCTAATCTAGTCCTACCTTCCTATATGATGATCAAAATAGACCAGCACTTTAGAATGCACTCAGCACCGAAAGACCTGCAACTATGTCAATAGCCTTCAGTGATAACAGATCAAAATACTCTTAAGACTCATCACCGGCAGACATGCTACAAGTTATAATGCTCTCACCGGTAGACATCATTTCTCCTGAATCGGAATACTTGTTTCCACTGGCTTGAAGCATTCTACCGGCAGACTTTAAAATCTGCACGTGCTACAGAGAAAAGTCAAAAAGCTACTCAAATCAAGATAAATACGTTTGTGCCTCAAAAAGCCTGACATACTTAAAGCTACAAGACTTTCTCTCACTTAAGTAGTCTGTTAAAGTCAAAAAGCAATTACTTTATTGAACAGACCACCTGACAGTGCAACTGACATCAGACCTACTTTTCAGAGATTTATCAACCTAGTCTGACAGACAACGAGTTCCAAGATCTATAGGACTAAATCTCTGCTCCAAACAGTCAAAGATCTTATGGACAAAAGATCTCTATCCTATAGTCTTCAACCACTACATCTCCAACGGATAGAAATCTTCGAGTCCTCATCTCTCAACGATCATATTGATTCTCACCTATATAAACCCTCTCTCTTGCTCAAATAAATAGAGCGTAAAAGGAAGTGAGACGTAGTGACAGTGTAAGCTACATCTAAGATTATCAAACGATACACTGTGAGCAACGAGTAACTCAATCTACTCAAGAACTTCATAGAAAAGAAATCTTCAAAAGAGATCGTTTTCACCAACGTATCTCTGATTTCTACAACAGATTGCAGTGAACTCATCCAGCTCTTAGCAAGACACCTTCAATGGATTGCTAGGAAGAAACGCTTGGAAAAGAGGAGAGAATGATCAGAAACTTCAATAGGCATAGATCAAGATCTGAAGATTGATGTTAGACAATGTCTGAAGAAAATGAAGAGCTGTCTGTAGATATTGCATTCATATCTTCAGATTTGTATTCCTATACAAATGCTATTGATTGTGCAATTATCAATCATCATGGAAGGTTGAGTGTTTTACACTCAATCGTTCAAATATATTTTTATATCTGAACGACCTTAAGAATCCCTTCCTTCTCATAACAGTTTCTTGGTTTCGTCTCCAATTGTCCTTTGCAAGTTAATGATCCTTGAATGGATAATTAAGTAAGGATTGAGACTTAGGAAGACAAAGTCAGAAAACTGGACATAGACTATTTCGACTGATGTAATATGTAATTTATCTTTGAATAAATTCATATATTCTTACTAATACTTTTTCTCTCAGTCCTTATATATCTATGAGGTTTTTATAAATGATTTATCATTAGAAAAGTCATTCTCTACTTGATCTCCTAAACCTGCATTTGAAAGAAGAAATAAGTGTGCTGTTGTTCTGAACATATATTTGTGTACAGCCACTTTTGACTTCTCCAAATCATAGTCTCTTTACCTTCCGCTATACAAATCTTTTATCAGGCTTTTGATTTGATTAAACAGTTTATCGGCAGAGTTATTACTTTTGCTTTGAGTAAGTCTACCGATAGCCTCTACCGGCAGACATACTCAACTTGATAAATTGTAACTGCCAACCAAACTACGCTTTATGTATATCCAAAAGAAAAGTTTTTAAATTGGTATTATAGGCTATTCACCCCCCTCTAGCCTATTTGAGCATTATTGTGGACCAACAGCTTTCTAGGTTGTTTATATTTTTATATTTTAATTCATTTTCTTTTCGCTCAAATATAATTAGTTAGCATAATTTCGGTACTTAGTTGGAGTGAGAATTACGCGCATTCCTCGTGGGATCGACTCGTACTTACGAACTTTATTACTTGATACGGTCGGGTAATCTTTCCCGAGTTGCGTTTTGCGCACATCAAGTTTTTGGCGCCATTGTCGGGGAATGATTTAATTTTTGATCCTATATGCTAATATCAATACCAAGCGAAGCTATTTGTATTTTGAGCATGTTTTTTTTAATTAGTTTACTTGCTTTTGTATTTATATGTTTTGTATATTGAATCATTTTTCGAAGCCCTCCCGAGTTTGTGGGTTTGTAGGGAGGTGTAAATAGTGTCCCCACACAAAAAGATTTTCTTTTCTTTTTTATTCCATAATTGTGTTCCTACTTTTTTTTTGAGCTTGATTTGATGCAGGGGATTAACGCTTCATAGTAGGAGGCTGCTTGTAGAGATTAATGGAGTGGATCTTTTCGGCCCGGACTTCATAAGAAATCGACTTTGAGAGAGTTTTCTTTCCTTTCTTTCTCCTTTTACTTTAAGTTTAGGGAGTATGTTTGGTTGGTGAACTTTGAAAATTCTGAAAATCTTGTGCTTTATACGCCCCAGTTTATTTATGCTTTGATCATTCGTCTCTCCATTTTTGGCGCTCTTTGAGTTTTGCTTACATTATTTTCTTGGATTCAATTTTGAGATTACTATATGCATAGTTGAGGATATGTTTGTGATTCATGTGGTAGCATCACCTCATTCATGATAGATAATGCCCAAGTTGATGATGAAAATATTTTTATGTTTTGCTTTAGTGATGGTTGTGCATGTCTAAGAGTATCATATTGTGAGTCTAAATGCCGAGAGTTATATTTTGATGATTAAAAGCTTGGTTTGGGCATGTGTGTATGACAAGAGCATGATATAGGCCATCTTTGGATCGTTTATGCCTTTCTTTATCCTATCCATTTATCTCACAAAAATTCCTAGTGTCCCCGTTGAGCTCATTTAAAGAATGGCGTGTGCCTAGAGCACACAATGACCCCCATTCGACTTCGTTTCTTACACCCGCATTATCCTATCCCGTGAACCTATACACTTTAGCTATCACCCTTCAAGAGAGCATGATTTGGAATGAATTATTTTATTTTTGTAATCTTGTTGGGAAGTGTGTGCTTCATGAAGGTTGTGTTCTTATTAATGTTGATGTTGGAAATTTGAAAATTGTTGTTGAATGGTGGTGGAAAAAAAATGAAATGAAAAAGAAAAGAGCCCCCTTGGAAAGCAATGAAAAGAAAAATCAAAAGAAAAGAAAATGTTAAGGGTGGCAACAAAAGAAAAAAATGTCATTGTTCTTCAATTTTCTCAAGGAGATATAAGGATGGTGCTTAATTGTTTGTGGTAGATGAGACACTTTCTTCAACCCAAAGTTTAACGTTTAAGGGGTTGTTGAAGTAAAGTTGTGGTATTGAAGAGTTGTGCTTTCATGAAGCTAGTCATTATGTGAAGACTTCAAATTCTTTGCTCTCTTGGCTTGCTATCATATCCTTCATTTGTAGCCCAAACCTTGGCCGAACAATTACAAGCTTACAAAGTCCTATTGATATTGTCATGCCGTGTGTTCTTGCCTTGTTTTGTGCAAAAATATTTGTTGATGACTCTTTCGGTTTGGCTTGCATTTGGTATCTCAGTTGGTCGTTCAATCTAAGCTGGAGCATTGCTACTTTTGGGTAGAGAAAAAAATGTTTTATGGTATGAATAATTGTTTGAGGATTGTTTGCTAGTATATGAATCAATTCATACCTCTATTATGCATGTTTATAATCTTGGATTGATCTCTTAAAATAATGCTTGTGGGATCTTAATTGAGCGCCGCCTTCATTTCATGTTGTTCTCGAGCTTTTCCATAATTCATTTTCTTTGCTTGGGACGATCAAAGCTTAAGTTTGGGGGTGTGATGAGCGCAAGATTTCCACTAATTTTCCCGGGAATTTTATGTTATTTTGTGCTATTTTTGAGTTAATTATGCTTTGGAAATATTATTATTTGTGTTTTTGTGCTTAATGTAGGTTTCCATGCATAATTGAGCTTTTATATGGTGTTTAGCATGAAGTTCGAGGCAATTCCGGGCTTAAAAGTTGATTTGAAAATTATTTGGTGAAATTTTGTTAAGTCCGTTAAGAGATCCAAGGCAAATCTGAGCTAACAGAGGCTAACGAAGGCAAATGGAACTAACTGCGAACCATTATGAAGAGTTGGAAGTGGGCAGGAAGGCGGCGCCAACTTCCAGAAGTTCAGGGGCACCGGAGCAATTTCAGCAAAGTCCTGCGTGTTGTCGATCATGTGTTGGTGCCACGTGTCGCCTGCTGCCAGCTCCATCCAAGCAGCTGACCCGCGGTCTCCCCAAGCGGATCCGGGTAACCCACATCCCTAACCAGCCATTCCATCCCATCAGCCTTCCTATCCAACCCACTCCCTCACTCATATATCAGCCCATCTCACCCAGGTTGACCCGCGCTCCTCTCCCTTGGTTCAGCCCTGCCCTGCCGCGACCCAGCCTCTCTTTTTCTTCCATTTTGCCCTTAAAACTCCATTGTCTTTCCCATTTTACCCCTTCTTTCATTGCTCCCTTTGTGATCTTTCTTTCTTTTATTCCAGGCAGCCTTCATTTCAGAAAGGAATCCCCCCATTTCGGGCATTAGCCCTAAATAGGGCACCAGCCCCATTTTCCTCCAAAATCATTTCATTCCTCCATTAATTGTCCAACAATGAAGGTTTGGAGCTTCAAATCAAGGGCCAATGATGCATTTACAAATGATTTCAACCCCGAACACGATTTCTTCGGTTTAATTCTTTCTACCTCTATTTTTAATAGTTGTTATAATTTATTGGGTTGATTAAATTTGTAATTGTTGAATTGGTTTATGCTTCAATTATTTATGGAATGCAATTATTTTTCTATCTCCAATGTAATGTTTTAAATTTAATTTATTTCTTTATTTAGTATACATTCATATTGGTTATTATTTTGTGAACTTAATGTCTTTAATTATTTAACCAATAATTAAATGATTTTAGAAATATTTAGGATCCGCGAGAGCTACCTTTATATTTCGGATCAATCAATTTAATAGTTGGTGTTTTGTGATACACACCGATAGCCATTATGTGACTAAGTTTGACACGCGATCAAACCATCTTAGCCATTCGCGAGGTCGGGGAGGTTAGAGTTGACTATAAGATGCAAGAGCCCGTAGTTAACCAATTTTATTTGTCTCGGCTACCAACATGACTTGTAGAAAAATATAGAGAATTTATTTTTGCGAAGTAATACCCATGCGTTTGGTTATTATTGTGTGCTCTTCATTCTTTTAATGGCGTAGCGAACCATTAGATGATCACTAGAATTGTAGGATAAGATGCGAGAGCCCGTCCTATTAATTCCGAAAATCACAATAATTGTTTACGTTACATGAGACCTAGAGGAGATCGTGCGTAGATAGTCATTGGGTGCTTGTTTTGATATGCGGCTATTTTCTCATATGTTATAAGAAGCGAGAGCCCGTAGCTAGGAGTTGTAGCTAGATTTGCTATACGTTGCAAGAGCCCGTAGCGAATAATATAGTGCGCACGACTACCAAGACTTGAGTTAAAGAAAAACAAAAAGATGATTAAATTAAACACCGACTAGATTAGAAATAATGCGTTCCTATCTTTTTATCTTGATTTGTTGTTGCCAAACCACCTCCGCTTTAGTTTAGATTTAATTGCTTTCTAGGTTGTTTATATTTTTATATTTTAATTCATTTTCTTTTCGCTCAAATATAATTAGTTAGCATAATTTCGGTACTTAGTTGGAGTGAGAATTACGCACATTCCTCGTGGGATCGACTCGTACTTATGAACTTTATTACTTGATACGGCTGAGTAATCTTGCCCAAGTTGCGTTTTACGCACATCAAAAGTCAAGCTAGGGATTGAACCGAGTCTCATGATTTGGGTAGATTAGAGACTTCTTCATGTCTGCCTGAAACCAAGAATATTTTACCCACACATCAATACAATGAACAATAAAAGAAGTAGAAATGAAATAGAGAGTAACGATGAACAATATATGAGAAGTAGATTGATGAATCACATGACATTTCTTATAGGTTGGGTTCAAAATTGAAATGGGTAACAATTCCATGACAAGCTTCTGTGTTACTTCTTTGGCAATAGTATTTCCATAATTGGAAACAAAACAAAGTGCTTCCCTACTCAACAAGCTAGACTTGCGTATTAAGATAGTTGCAGAAAAGTAATAATGATAGTCCATTTTTTTTGTTTTCACTAAATTGAAGGAATTTGACTTTTTTGAGTGTTGTTAGTAGTACACATGTACACTAATGACGTTCATTGGATAGGTGTGTTATAACCTGTGGTTGCATTTTGGTCTAATGTAGCTAAATGGGTCAATTGGCTTGCTCCTTTTGTGTAGGTTTTTTCAATGCCTCCAAGATTTAGTGCAAGATTGATGCCTAAAGGCTGGGAATGAAAACCAGACAAACGATGCATGGCAATGGTGGACTCCATTACCAATGAAGGCAAGTTGGTGACACTATATGTGGTTGACTACTCAACCTAATCATTTTATAATCCGAGCCGTTAACTTTTTTGCAGAGTTGGATGCATGAATCAAATCAAAAGCTTATTAAAAAAACCCAAAAGCTTATAAGCGAGTCAAGAATAATGCAGATTGCAAGAGGACTGGGTTGTCATATAAGTGAAGACTGAAGTAATGGAAATGTTTAAAAAGTATTGTAAACATCTTGCCAATATCTGGAGCACAATGAAGGGTCCCAATGAGTGCTTTGTTGGGAAGCATGAATGCACAGCACTTGTGCGGGGTCCTTCCTCCATGCATAGATCCTACAATAGATTATTTTTATTTGAATCCGTGTATATATTGAACTATATTTTCATTCAAGCGTTTAGATGTTCAATTGTATTTTTACTAATTTTATTTTTACTTAAGTAATGTTCAGTTATGCACACACAATATCTCAAGCCCAATTGTTGTATAAACTACCCAACTAATCTTAATTGTTAAAGATCCAATTTGAATCAAACTTATCCTAATATATATAGCTCTTCTTTTCAACCAAATTTATCAAAATACTATTAAAATTAATTATTTAATTTTGGAGTTCTTAAAAATTCCATTGAAAGTCCTCATGAAATGTTTTATTAACTCCAGTATCAGAACCGTAATTGATTATATGTGCCTATTAAGTAAAGTAGTAATAAAAAATAATTGCAAAATAGATTTTGTTATCTCTCTCTCTCTCTTTTGTAGAAAATATTGAGTTCCAGCATTATGTAGACACCCAAATTTCATACTCCTGGCATTTGACTTTGACATGTGATATCAAGAACTGTTCAAACTTAACAAATGTCAAGTTACAGGAGTTAAAAATGCGAAAGGCAAAGCAAGATGCGCAAAACAGTGAACTGCGAGGGGTGAAAGTGTCAAAATGAAAGAGGAACAGGAGACTTGGCGCAGCCTAAAAGAAGGCTGGGCGCCACGCCAAGGGGAGCATAATGCCGCGCCAGATGGTGAACAGTGGCTCT
The DNA here is from genome assembly GCA_013146195.2 of Codonopsis lanceolata. Taxonomy (NCBI): domain Eukaryota; kingdom Viridiplantae; phylum Streptophyta; class Magnoliopsida; order Asterales; family Campanulaceae; genus Codonopsis; species Codonopsis lanceolata. Next base: position 148,560,756 of record CM028379.1, on the reverse strand, counting down.
CTCACTTAACTCATTGTACACTCGGTGAAGCTCGGTGTACAATCGAAGGCAGCAGCTGAAGGAAATTCACAAATGCCGGATGACTCCTCACTCCCACCTATAAATAAGAGAGCTGGGCTCCCTTCTCACTTGTTCAGAAAATCGGTAGAGAAAAATCGATAAGAAACTCTGTCGCTCTGCGACGCCGAAATATTAGTGAGAGATGTGAGATAGGTGAGTGAAGCCCACTAAAGTCTCCAAACTCTGTCCAAACTCCGCCAAAATAAATATCCACCGGTTATAAGTGATCCCTAGCCTAGTTGTTAGGTATCCACCTCACTTCCCCGGCCCAAAAATCCCAAAGTAAGCCGTTACTTTGCCCGAGTAATGAGCTGAAAAACTCAAAAACTAAGCCGTTATTCCACCCAACCAAAAAGGTCAAAACCTACCAAAATAAGCTGTCACTCTACCCGAGTAGATAAGCCAAAAGTCACCGAAATAAGCAGCCATTCTGCCCAAATCAAAACAACAACCACACAACAAACAACAAAAAAGACTCTCTCTCCCTGAAGGACAGAGCGAGCACACTACCGCTCTAAAAGGTAAAAGCCTTTAAGGGCGTTATTTATTTATTTATTTACTTTTCTGTTCATTTATTATTTTAAAGTTGTTATTTAAATCCGACATAATGTAGTCAATATAAGCCGTTGTGCTGCCTGGATTAGAATAGGAAATATTATATAAAAGAGCCTTTATAATGACCAAATATTTTTAAGTATATTTGTAATTATTGTAAGGAAATGGCTGCGAGTCCGTAAATAATGTAGCACTTTTCCGTTCTCCCCTAAAAAAGGGAGAATGAGAATGGAAGGGTGATGTATTCCCATATCCTGGTATCCCTTAAAAAATGGATAACTTGATGCGGGAAACCCAAAGCTCCCATAGAGATCTGAAACGGGCCATAAGACTATTTTTAATAAAATCCATAGTGGGGGCGTCGCAATATCCTTTCTTACACTTTTCCGTTTTCTCCTAAAAAATGGAAAATGAAAATGAAAGGGTAATGCATTCCCATATCCTGGTATCCCCTAAAAAAGGGATAACTTGATGCGGGAAACCATAAGTTTCCATATTGGGTTAAAAATCCACTAAAAGCAACTGAGGCGCATTCCAACGCGCTAACATAAACAGCATTCCTTTCGCACTTTTGATTTCGTCTTCCCCTAAATAAGGGAGGGTGGAACGAGAGCAGTGGTGTCCCGCATCCGCACGTACGCACACCCCTATCCAAGGGCGCGCGAGACGCGGGTCGTACCCCGGGAACCTCACACATTATAGTGTTGATCATCTTAAAATTATGGATTTAGTTAATGATTAATATGTTCGGCTCATATGATTTTAGTTTTTTAATGGTTGACATGTGATAAACAATTTTAATCAACTACTTCATATGGATTTTGTTTTGTTTTTTTTTTTTGCAGAAAAAACTAAAACTTATATTTTGTATGAAATTCAGAATTTGTGTAATTTGTTAGCATTAAAGTTATTCATTTTTTATTTTTTTTTGTCAAATTTAACTTTAGCCCGTGCACGGGTGCAATACTAGCTTATATGCTTTTGGTTTTAAATAGTTGATTATGTTTAAGTAAGTCTTCTAAAATGTATGATAAGTATTTTTATTTAAAGAACTGTTTATCGGTAGTTTTATTTTGCTTAATATTTTTGATGTATTTATTTACTTCTTTATTTAACTACAACTTATATTTTGTATGGAATTCAGAAATTTGTGTAATTTGTTAGCATTAAGTTATTTATTTTTCATTTTTTTCAAATTTAATTTTAACCCGTGCATCGCATGGTTGCTATACTAGTCCCATAACAAAAATAAGAAGGAAAAATTGCAGGCCAGTCGACTTTTTGATATTTTTAATCGCTACAATACCCTCTTTTTTTTTCAACTAAAAAAAGTCACTTTTTGTGGCAAAATGACTACGATATCCTTAATGAACCGTATGCGCGCTACGAAAATCATTATTTTTACACAACTTTACAATTAAACTATTGAACCACGGTAAAAAAATTAATGTAATGAAATTTATGAATCGCAGTTCAAAAATAGATTATGAAATTAAACTTTGAACCACGGTGTAAAAATAATGTAATGAAATTTATGAATCGCGGTGCAAAAATAGACTAGAAAATTAAACTTAAAATAATGTAATGAAATTTATGAATCGAGGTGCAAAAAAAGACTAGGAAATTAAACTTCGAACTACGGTGCACAAATATTATCTAATTCATTTTTGTACCGCGATACAATAACATAAAAACCCAGTTTACGTCCCTCCACATTCTTCTTCAATCTCTTTCGTCGTAAGCCTTCTTCTTCCTCATCCTTTTCTGTTTTCGATCTCCGTTTCGTTGCGCACAATCACGATTTTCGAATCCAAAGTGTGTTGTCGGAGTTGTTAAAAAACAATGTTATTTTTGAAACAATATTTCAAAAGATAATTTTTTACAATTAAAAAAAAAAGACAAACTTTTGAGATTAAAAACTTATAAAATGGGACCGACCAAAATTTTCACCAAACAAGAAATATTTGAGAACTTGAAATGGAGGTAAGGAGGTTCATTTCGGCGAAACACCAATTTTGTATTGGGCCCAAACCAAAATAACCACATCCGCCGCGCACGTTAGGCGGTTTAAAAGACCAACTACATGAACGGAAACAGACTCTTCAAATTCCCAAAATGACCTCAATAGCACCCCACCGATCACCACTCCTCTCTCCACCGTCATCAGACACCGATTCCGACCCCGAAACCACGGCCACCACCGCCAATCTCCGGCATACTGACCTCTCCGACACGATTTTCCGATCTTACATTGAGATCAACGGCCGCGAGTCTCCAGGTCTAGCAAAGATCCAATCATTCCTCACTTCATCACGCTCTGGCGCTCTGTCATGCCTCATTTGCCTAGAACGAATCCGACCAACCGACCCCACTTGGTCCTGCTCATCACGATGCTTCGCCGTCTTCCACCTCCTATGCATCCAAAGCTGGGCTCGCCAATCCTCCGACCTGTCATCAGCACGAGCCGCCTCACGTGGGGCATCGGAGCACACCTCCATCTGGAACTGCCCCAAATGCCGAACCGAGTACCCCAAAACACTAATTCCGAAATCCTACTCGTGCTTCTGCGGCAAAATCGAAAATCCGCCGCACGATCCGTGGATTTTGCCACACTCGTGTGGCGAAATCTGTAACCGGCCGCTGAAATACAGCTGCGGTCACCGGTGCTTACTTTTATGCCACCCCGGCCCCTGCCCTGCATGCCCAAAGCTAGTGCAAACCCGCTGCTACTGCGGGGGTACAAAAGATACTAAGCGCTGCGGATTCAAGGATTTCTCCTGTAACAAAACTTGCTCAAAGCTGTTAGAATGTGGGACCCACTGTTGCAACGAAATTTGCCACGACGGGGATTGCCAGCCGTGTAGGGCTAGGGGAGTGTACAAGTGCCAATGTGGGAAAGTGAAGGAGGAGAGAGATTGCTGTGAGAGGAATTTTAGGTGTGAGATCACTTGTGAGAAATCACTTAATTGTGGGAAGCATTTGTGTGACAGAGGGTGTCATGAGGGGAAGTGTGGCGAATGTCCGCTTCAAGGGAAGCGGAGTTGTCCATGTGGGAAGAGAGTCTATGAAGGTATGGCATGTGATATTACAGTGCCTCTTTGTGGGGGGACTTGTGATAAGAAGTTGAAATGTGGGATTCATCGATGTCCTGAGAGATGTCACCGTGGGCCTTGCATTGAGACTTGTAGGATTGTTGTCACAAAGTCTTGCAGATGTGGGAGCTTGAAGAAACAGGTAAAAAGTTCAATACTTTTGGAGCTAATTCTTGTATTTGAAATGAATGCCTCCATTTTATCTTATAAAGGATATGAATTGAATTTAGAATAGGTCCCTTGTCATCAAGATTTAGCTTGTGAGAGGAAGTGTCAGATAATACGGGATTGTGGCCGTCATGCCTGTAAGCGCCGCTGTTGTGATGGTGATTGTCCGCCTTGTTCAGAGGTATATTTTTCTGCTTTGGTAGCATTTTGATGTTCTTTTGATTGTTCTGGAAATTTGTGTTTAACTTTGGAACTATCAGGTTTGTGACAGAAAGCTTCGGTGTAAGAATCACAAATGTCCAGCTCCTTGCCACAGGTATCTTGTGCTCCCATAATGTAAAGCCTTTGCGTTTTTAGTAACTTATTATCTGGCACTTATTATCACATAAATATTTAAAACCGTTTAAATGTACTGCAAGATTACCTTTATGTTACTATTATTAGTTTGAAACTTTAGACAAGATAAAGTTTAAAAGTGAAGGATACATTGCCTTCTGTTGTTATCTCCTGTATAGGGGTGGCAAAATGGGTGTTATGGATAATCATGGGTTAGCCTATGGATAACCATGGATAATAGGCTAACCCATGATTATCCATAACACCCATTTTGCCACCCCTACTCCTGTATACTATGATCAGCATGATTTTGTTCTTGTAGAGGTGCTTGTGCTCCTTGCCCGGTGATGGTGACGATTTCATGTTTCTGTGGCGAGACCCACTTTGAGGTGAGCGAGTGACTATATTGATTTTGATGAACATTAATGAGAAATCAATTAATTTTTCATGAGGGAACAAATGTTTATATAAGTGTAGTGTTAGGGATTTGGATACTCAACTTTCAATACCTCATGAGGCGTGTGGATGAAAATGTCCAGTTAAATCCCATTACTTGTGGCACCCTTTAACTCGAGCATTCTCATCTGCATTCATGGGGCATCTAATATTGTGCATGTTCTTTTAAATAGTAATTTATAGGTGCCTATGGTTTGAGTACAAAATTTTATATAGGAATAATAAGCTCTCTTCTTTATAATCATCATGTCAACAAGTTTATTCAGTCCTTAAATATTGAAAAGAATTAATATTAAAAACAATACAGTGTCCTGTGAATGAGTGTTGACAAGGTTGCTATATGTTAAGATTTTGCCCTAGGTAGTCGTGTTGAAACTCTCACTAATGGTATTAGAACTCTAACAAAGGTTTTGAAGATGGTAAAATAAATGTTAAATTTCTCTTATGAAGGATCTTTAATGAGTGCCTCTGATGCAGTTAGGGAAAGCCCATACATGCATTTCATGGGTTGTTCAGTCCAGTTAAGAACCTTGAACGATTTCCAAACAATGGCTGGTTCTGCAGTATTTTCTTAGTCTTTATTGACCACCGTTAAAGTTTAATCAATTCCTTGGAGTGTCTTCAGTAAGGGCAGTTCAGTAATTCATCTACAACTGCATTTGTGGGCTGCCCGGATATTAGGCTGAGACTAATACTCCATCCGCTCGTGAACAAGTGTCCAGATTTCCTTTTCCGGATGTTCCAAGAAACATGCCCACTTAGAAAAGGGGAAGCTTTTTTGTTTTGTATTGTTTTTTATTTTTTTTAATTTTGTCCTTTGTTAACTCAATCACTCCTACAGACTACAGTTGGTGCCCACACACAGTTGTTTCTATTCCTAGAGCTGTTTTCAACTCTTAACTTTTGCACCAACATTTGAAAAGGGATTGGAGGGAATAAGAAATCCGTCACATCTGGGTAATTATGACATCCAAAAGGTGAAAAATGTAAAATGCTGAAAAAGGATTGGAGGGAATAGAAAAAAAAAATCACTCAAATTTTCAGGGAGTGCAATCAGATTAATTGTCAAAACATTTCTTACATGCAGGTGAGCTTCAAGTGGAAAAATTGGAAAGTAAAAAATGTGCAGCTATTTGTATTAGAGTCGATTGATTTATCTTAATCTGTGTGCCCTCTCAAAGTTGGCACTCTTTTGGGAACGGAGGGTATAGGAGATATGCCTACTCATCACACATGGGGACCCATGGGCATCACACCTACGGTTCTTGAGCATCACACATCTGAATAGAAGACTCATTCTTCATTCATTCACTAACCGCCTAAATAAAAGACTTGGGGACCAGGATGACTTGATGACCAAAGTAACCTTGAAGTCCAAGTTTCGACTGAAAGGCCTGCTGTTAATCTATGCCTACTAACCTAGACCTAATACTCTGTCTGTTCCTGAAGAAGTGTACGGTTTGACTGGGCACACAGATAATAAAACCAATTTACTCCAACATATGTACTTGTCCGTTTTTTCTTTCCTGTTTTACCCACTTTGAAAATTAATCTGCTAACACCCCTTCAAATCTCATGTGATTTATGTACTATCTCATCCAATCCTTTTTCAGCATTTTAAAATTTCTCTTTATAAATTTCATTATTGAGCGGCTGTGATTTATGTACTATTCCCTCCAATCCGTTTGCAGATATTGAGAAAAAACATCTATAAGAGTACAACACTAGAAAAGAAAATGTGGACACTTTTTCAAGTATTGGGAGTACTTCTTTAGTTTCATTCGTCTTTTATTTTCAAAGAAATTTCATCCTGCATATCAGCCCTGATAATTTCTTTTTAACCCTGAAATTAGATTACACAAGCCCCCCCTCCCCCATCAATTCTTACATCTAGAGATCAGCCTCGTTCCACTTCCCCTGTTCTTGTTCCCCCTCTCCCAGTTCTCTGTTCACATTATCTATCTGTTCCTGCATCAGCCTTGGGGACGCTTGTCAGCATTTGCTGTTCGTATAAAGAAAGGAGAGGCTACAAACGTTGGAAAAACTGAAGGTAGAGAATGGAGTAGTCTAAACGGCCTCGCCAAAATGTAACTTAATTTCCATGTAGAACGTAGATCCTCGATATGTTGCTCTCTACTCCATTTCTAAGTTCTAACTAGTTCCTTCGGTCATTTTAATGCATTCATCTCGGGTTCAATTATGGAAAAAGTACAGCTGGAGTGGAGATTGATTTATTGACCTGTCTAGATGGGAAATATGCTGAAGTGAATAACATTTTTGAAATCTGTCAATTCTTGGCGCAGTGAATTCCTGCTGGTACCTAAGATATACTGCAAATATATAACTTGAAATAAAAGATTATAAACAATTGAAGCAAAAGTGAATATAATCCATCCCAGTGTGAGTATGTTTTGATGAGAAGGGAATATGGTTCCACTTTCTCATGATTTTCTGTAAAACATTGAAAGTTTATGCCCTATAATTATTTGCTTCAGAATTTTATTTTTGTCAATCTGATCCTTGGATTTGTTTCTGCTGTTGTTGTCATGCACGCCAGAAAGCGTGTATTTACCGGATTGATTATAGTTTAATAGGTGTTGTCTATTTCTCTTGGTTTCACATATTACAATTTCACTCCTTCAGTCCCATGTGAACTACTGAACTCCCCATTTTAGTCTGCAAAAAAATGAGCATTTTTCAGAACTAGATAGTTTGTCATTCAAATTCTACCTGTACTATTATAATCCTGCATGCCAAGAACTTCATCAACTGTCATTTACTCTCTAGTCATGACAAATCGGACAAGGAAGTTTCTTACCCACCGTGCCTTTTGCACATTTTGACACTGATTGGTGGTGGAGTTATATAACACATATGACGAGGTGCCTCGTAACATCTATTGACATGCTCCATATTAAAAACTGAAATTCAGCTGAAGTTGTTAATGATATCTGTAGGCAATAGTTTGCAATAGGACAGGGGCAGTTCCCCAATTGAGGTTGGTACCTCTTATTAGGTTCTGCTATCAATATAGCCCTGAATTCTGAAACCAATCCCTTACTATCAAAGAATAATTTTTAAATTTATTGCATATATTCGGAAGTGATACTTACAGTCTTACAGAGTTTTGGAACTGAAATAAGGAAGGTTTCATGTATTCATATAGTCATTTTGAATTGCAGGGCTGATAGCACCAGTGGAGGTTGTTTATTACTTGGCTTGAACTTTAAAGCCTTGTATTTTGCATGTTACTCATTGCTAAAGGCGCCTCTATTGATGATGCTCAACTAGCTTTGGTCATTATTGGTTGGAAATGCCAGACTCCTATGATGTGTCTGGATTTGGTTTTTTCATGTATTCATTCAGTCATCATCACCATTCACCACAAGTTAATGTCAGTAAATAGACACACGAAGTTCATCTACATCATAGAGATACAATTGGGAATCCCTAGCACACTATTCTTCTTGTTATGTTTCTGGTTGGGTCCTATAAAATTTGTATGATTTTCCTTTTTAATTGGTCTGCTGATAGGATTGTGGACACCTCACTTTTTTTTTCTTTCTATTCCATTCAATTTTAGTTGCTCTTGTAAGTTCCTTTTTTGTCATATTGTGTTTCTAGACGTCTATTTTTATAGAATTATAATATTTAATAGATTTACATGTAATCACTTTCCCCCCGAACATGGTTTCAGGTACCTTGTGGCACTGAAAAGGAGCAAAAGCCTCCTAGATGTCCCAAACGATGTCATATAGCTCCTTTGTGCAGGCATGGATCATATTCCAAGGTTATTTAGTTTCTTGTATAGCTCGATTATGCATGAATGTGTTTGAGCTTTTTCTATTGTGTCCGTGACTCAGTATGAAACTACTTGGATTGAGAGTTTGAACTATAAATGACTGATTCCAAATGCTCTTTTGCATTTGACGTGGATATATGTTTATTCACCGACATATTGGTGTTTTTCCACCCACATCTCACAAAAGGCGAATCATGATTAAAGCAATGATACATGACTATTAATGTTTGCAGCCTCACAAATGCCATTACGGAGCTTGCCCCCCATGTCGCTTGATTTGTGATGAGGAGTACCCTTGTGGGCACAAGTGCAAACTAAGGTTGGTGGTTTCTTTGCAGAGTTATGCCACACCTGTTTCTTTGCTTTTGAATTTGGGGGATTAATAATTCTTTCTCTCTCTCTCTCTTTATATATGTTATATGTAGGTGTCATGGTCCTAAACCTCCTGCTAATCCAGAATTCATGTTGAAACCAAAGAAAAAGAAGTCAAATTTTCAAAGTGAGCCTACTCCTGGTTCGTTATGCCCTCCTTGCCCAGAGCTTGTTTGGAGGTCATGTCTTGGTCGCCATGTTGGAGCTGAGCGAATGGTTGGTCTTAATATCTTTGGAATTATACCAGCATTTCTGCTCACCTTCCTTCAAGTTGTTGTATGAGATGTTCATATTTTCCCTTACCTTCCTCTTCCCAGATGGTATGCTCAAATAGGGCAGAATTTTCTTGTGACAATTTGTGTGGGAATCTTCTTTCATGTAGCAATCACTATTGCACAAAAACTTGCCATGCTCTGAATAATTCGGCATCAGGTCCGCGTGAAAGAGGCGAGCCCTGTGAGAAGTGTAACCTTCCTTGCCAAAAGGTTAGACATCTTTAGAGTTGCCTCACTGAGGTGGTCTGTTCATGTTGCGAAGTTCCTTTATTTGTTCGTACGTGTTTCTTGTTGTTTATGGTTTCTATTCATGAATTTTTCTCGTTTGAATTAAGAACATTTACAAAATTATGTCTATGCCACATGGTAGAAGATGCTTGACTATTTTGAACCTTTTCTGGCTGCTTTACCATGTTGTTTACATTCAGGACAGAGAACCTTCTTGTCCACACCCCTGCCCACTGCAATGTCATCCCGGAGAATGCCCCCCTTGCAAAGTGTTAGTAAAGCGTTCATGTCACTGTGGTGCCATGGTTCATGTGTTTGAGTGCTTATATTACAACAGCTTGTCCGAGAAGGAGCAAATGATTGTTCGTTCATGTGGAGGACCCTGCCACAGGTATTTAATGCTTTCCTCTGTTCTTTGGGTTTCAAACACAAATAGTTTTATCTGATTTATTCGATTTATGCATATATTTCTTCCATTAAGAAACAAGGAGTAAATGAAGGGTTGGTAAGAAAGAGGAAAAAAAAGGATCCACATTAAGGACTGTGGGGCTTGGCCTTGAATATATTTGTCTTTGAAATTATCTCCCTTTTTTTTCTTCAATCTAAATGAAGCCTGAATGTATGTGTTTGTATCATGAAAATAATATAAATATCAGACTACAATTATATATATATTGATAGATAAGAGTGGCCCCTTGGTATGGGGATTGGAACCAAGGACCTCAATGACTTCGCCGTAGTGCTCTTGCCATTTCTCCCATCCCTTGGGGTTAACAAATATCAGAGACTATATTAATGATGCCCCGTGTCAAGAATGGAATTCTCATGTCACTTTCATTTGTTAATTGTGTAAAAGTGCGCATCAGGAGATCATTACTTGGTTCACGGTAAATGTTAAGGTTAGTTGCCTTTAAATTGTGTGTCAAAGTACAATAACAGAGGGCTGTCATACTTAGCAAATAACCATTCTAGCAATATCTTGGCAAGTACGCACGTGTGTGTGTATATATATATATATATATATATATATATATATATCCTGGCAAACCCGTTCGTGCAATCTCAGTTATGGGGCCAAAGTTGTGGCTGACCTATTGTAAGATTCATAAACATAGGGTAAACAAAAAAATTGATCTTGCGAAGTTTTCCTAATCCTTTATCTTTTGGATGTAGAAGTGAAGTATTTATATGCTCAAGATTTTTTGATTTACCTTTTTAATTATTCGATTCAGATTTATATGCTCATAATCAATGCAGAGACTTAATGAGATCAGATATGTGGATTGAATAGTCAGTTTGAAGTGTATTTATTGAGATATTGTCTAGTTGTAGCTTTACAGTTAACTTTGGTAGAGAAATCCATTTCTAATCCATGTTAAAACATGAAAGGAAGCCCTCCTAACAGCCTTCACCTCCTAGCTGGCATCCTCCATTGTATACAGATGCAAGCTTAGTACGTTATTATTACTATTTTTTCTAATTCAAAGGTTAAGCTTTCCCTCTTTATAGTCTAGTTGCGCCAATGCAAATGCACACTCACCTGCTTACCCCACTACTTATTCCCTTGCGATAGATGTTTTAGGAGATGAGGGACTAGGAAATAAGAAAGGACCTACGATCTTGCTAAAAGACCATAAGCCTTGTGCATGGCTGAGATTCTATCAAATCTTAGACTAACCTACAGCTGAGAGAATGAATGAATATTATTAATATTCAAGCTTTGAAAGTCTAAGCAAAGAGGATATATGGGTCGTCTATCACATTGACAAACGGAGTAAAGCTATAGAGTCTAGTCTCTGGAAGGCAATTCAATAAGTTAATCTAGCCAACATTTTGGAATGTTGCAATTTGTTTCGTTAATGGTTCTCCAGGAGTGTTGTATGCCAATTTCTGATGGGAGTCATGGGACTACAGCTAATTACTCTTGTTGTATGTGCAGAAAGCTACCCAATTGTACACACCTTTGCCCGGAAACCTGCCATCCTGGTCAGTGCCCATCACCAGATAAATGCTTGAAAAAGGTAATGCTAGTGCACACAATTGTAGCTTTTAAATCTTTTTGTTGTTTTCAAATTCTTACGACTCCACATTTTGGTGTTCAACTGTCCTAACTGGAATTCATTGATTAATCTTTTCTAGTTAATGTAATGGCGTTGGAAATTTGTTTTTTCATTTCGAACCATATTTATTCAGTTTAACATAATTATATTATTTTCTTGGCAGATACCTGCATAAAAGAAAGTTATTTCATATTGGAGTTTCAAAGTTCTCAGTTGTGGAGACCATTTCCTTGTGATTTAGGAACCACAATAGGAACTCTCACTGCTTTTCATATCTATGCAAGTATATTAAAGTAAGCCCGTTTAATTATTTCTGATTACTGAGTCACCCCTCAACAGATGCATAAAATAGTAGACTCCCTAGATCTACTGTCTTGGAAGACTGGCAAAAGTAGTCTACGGGTAGCCTTGGTGGAAGCAACTGCAAGACCACTCTTAAGCTTATATCACATTAGACCAAACAGGTCATGCTATGTTAACCCACATGATTAAGTTTTTAGCTTAGGTTGCAGAGCTATAAACAGACTGAGGAAGGAAGGAGAAATGTCTAATGAGTAACGATAATCGTAACTGAGCAAACACTACACTTGAAACCTGAACTAGTAGAGGTTTTACTCAAATTGTAAGTCCTTTTACTGGATAGAAAACAAGTTCTCATGGGGCTATTTATATGGATGTTTTATTACAAAAGCTTGATATGAAGTTCGAAAGCTATTGCTGAAGACTGATGTTCTGTGTCTGATTTTGCCCTCATCTTTCTTTGACAAGGTTTATGTACGCTGTGGGTGCCATAACTTGAAAAAGGAGTGGCCATGTCATAATGTGCAAGCAGCTTATCGGAGCAGTGGTTCTGATCCCAAAGAAATACACAAAAATCAATTTGGACTTGGACTTCTTCTGTGCAGTTCAGATTGCAAAAGTAAAGTAAAAGCTGCTGAGTCAGAGTTGCAACTTCGTAAATCTAAGGCCGTGGAGGAGGTTAGAGCATTCTGTTTTCAGTTTGGATTATTTGTTCAGCATCATCCTTATATGCTAGAATATTTTGTAAGGTCATTCTTTCCTCCACTTATCTCTTAATAAGACAGGATAATAAATGAATATGCATCTATTATGATAAATGGAGCACAAACAAGTTTACGATGCTCGACTTTCATATGTTTAAAGTAATGAATATGGATGTGTGATTTAACTGATGCTTAGTTGCTTGCTTGTTACTTAATTCAGAAAAAGGAGTTAGAGACAGAGAACTACATACGAAAGCGCAAAAAGAGACGAGAACATGTACCAGAAGACAAGCAACTTTCAATACTTGAGGTTTGTTGTACTTTTAGAAGTAAATAAACTGGCAATAATACCCATTTATTTGGCTACTCAATAACCGATATGTTTTGTGTGAATAGAAAATGACTGCTGCTATTAGGAGGCTTCTTCTGCTTGTCATCATTGTGGTGACTCTAGCTGCTGCAGCATATTATGGTTGTAAGGGGCTCTTGTGGCTTTCTGATTGGATGAACCAAGTTGAAGTACAAAGAGAACGCAAAAGATATCCCAGAATCTAATAATCAATGGTTGATCTATACAGCACGAGGATAGCAGTTTAAACCCCAAAGAATCGGCCCAACCTGGAAAAAAGTTGAAAAGAGTGAGATTGTTTTTCTTTCTATTTATATCTTGGTTCACTATATGAATATGAATATCCCCTTTAGTTTGACCTTGTAGCAGAGCAATGCATTGATTCGTGAAAATATGAACAATAAGTTGTAATCTTTTCTACCAACTCCGCAACGAATACCTTGAAAAGTCTTTTGAGTTGGTAATAGTAATTGTCGACGTCGACGGTGTTATGCGCTTAACAGTTTAATAATCATCTTAAATTGAGTTTTTATTTCATATTTGAGTCTTCTTTTGCATCAATCTACATTTGTATAACTTTATATAGTTAGGAGATTAAATCTTAATGGGACATTTCTTAATTGAGTTATCTGTCTTATGGATCCTATTATCTTAATCCCTCAACTCACTATGAGTTGGGTTAAGGGGATCTGTAAGATTGTTTTTTCTTAATTTTTGCCTTGTTAATTAATGTTTATTAGAATTAGAAATCTAACCGGCCAAATTTTATTAAACAATCTAAAAATAAAAAGTTGGACAATATACTCTCTTGGGTGACCTATACCCATAATAATCCCTCTCGTCTAGCCATAGATAGCTTCAAACTGATCTGAATATTCATCTTTATTAATCCCTAGGTAAAAGACGGGAGTATTATTTTATACAAAATTCTTGTTCTAAATGAGACTAACATTTATATATATATAATAAATTATCGTTGCTAACTTGTTAATCCCTAGTATGTAATTTATGTAGGTAGGATTAATGCTCTAGATAGCTAGCTTGCTTGTAATTTGTACTCCATCTTTTCCATCGAAAAAAGTTCATGTTTGAAAAGTCTAATTATGAAAGGTTATATAATTAAAATTAACGTTGGGTATAATAATTACGAAAATGCTTAGCATAGTCAATATAACATAGTCGTTAATAACAAATGTGGAGGGTAAAATTGAAATATTAAAAATATAATTTTTGTAAGTAAAAGTGAAACATTTCAAAATAACATAGTCGAATATTTCTGTATTTGTCTGGAACGGAGAAAGTAAATTGTAAATTGTAATTTGTAATGGAGGGAATGAGGGCGTCGAGAAAAATGAATATGGCAGGCGGCACCCGCACTTAATATATATATATATATATATATATATATATATATATATATATATATATATATATATATATATAACACTAGTATATATAACATTTTTCCGTCTAAAATACCTTTCTAAAAGTAAAAAGTATCAAAAAATGTGTCATGCCTTGAAAATGTAAGTTTTCTTGTTTTTCACCACTTTTATTTCAATTTATATTGATGGAAAAACTCTTCATTTCTTGGAAACAAATTAATTAAATTCATAGTAATTTGAGCCAAAAGGTGAAGCATTTCTTGCCAAGTGAATCACTTCCATTTGTCTATCTATATATATATAATAAATATGTATTTTTTATAAACAAAATCACAATAAAAAACCTGGCCGTAAACAAAATAAAGGCACCCGTATATATTTTTTACAATACATATTCAATTTAGTTCAAGAGCATGGCGTAAAAAACACATATTCAATTTAGTTCAATAGTATACTGTAAAAAATATGAATCTTGGCAGTAAAAAATATGGATTCTGACGATACTATTATACAATACATATTCAATCACAATAAATATGGATCATGACCATCTTTTCGTTATTGGAATATTTTTTACAACTTGAGTGGAAGATAAACCAAAGAAGTTCTTCAAAAAAATAAAATAAATATAAAATCATTTCAAGATTTTAATTTTAAGACCTATTTTATAAATATGTTTTTTAAAAACATATCTATTAAATACATATCTTAATTAGAGATCTGTATTTTATGTTGTACTTGAAATATAAATAAAAAGATCTATAAATTAGAGATCTTTATTTTAAAATAGATGAATTACTTTTAAAATAAATTAGAAAAACATATCTGATAAATACAAATTAAAAATTTGAAGATGTGTTTTTTTTTCGTTCTACTCGAAATCTAAAAAACAGGTCTAAAAATTGGAGATCTGTATTATATAACATACATATTTTATAAAAAAAATTAAAAATAAACTTGATAAAAAATAACTAAAATTTTCATATCTTAATATTAATGAAACATATTGTTATTTAAAACAGTACTCCCTCCGTCCCTAAATAATCGTCTGGGTTGACCCGGTGCACAGTTTAAGAAAAAATAATTGACTTGATTATTTATATTGGTTTAATGTGTAGTTTCCTTTAATGTCCATGTATATGTGGCCCATAATTAAAGTAGAGTGAAAAAGTAAGGGTAAAGTGGTAAAAGTGATATTCTAAAAAGGTAAGTTTCAAAGTGGACAATTATTTTGGGACGGACGAAAAAGGAAAGGAGAACGATAATTTAGGGACGGAGGGAGTATTTGTTAGTAGACAATAAAAGGAAGACAAATCCCACGAGTGAAAGCATGTGTTGTTTTGCAAACCAAACTTTTAACAACTACGCATTTGACCATATAGTTAATTAAGTACATTGGGCATTGTTAATTATAAAAGTACTTTTCATTAATGGTGGAACAAAACAGCTCTATACTAAAAAACAAATCCAAAATTATATATCTGTATTTGAAAATAACATATATGTATTTCAAACTGTATTTTAAAAGGTGTAGTAATAGAACAAATAAATAGCACTATGATTTATAAAATAATCAAAATATACAGCGGAATACTACAGATAACTAAATTTTTTTATTTAAAATATATATTAAAAAAGAATAAAGATTGGAAGTGGACCATATTCCGAAAGTTTGGTTCATCTATTTTGGCCACCCTACTTTAGTTAACATTTTTTGGATGGCCGTTAGACAATCATGTTAAATGTCTATTTTTGATCAATAAAAGAATAATTATTTTTAAAGGGGTCAAATTGTAAATAATACAATTTGGGGTTAAAGATCCGTCATCTTCATCTCTCTTCTCTCACACAAAATTATGTTCTCATCTCGTCCCACCATAATTGACCATTGTCGATCCAATTATCTCCCTCTCGCTTTCTCTCAAATCCCACCCATAACACGATCCCGCCAAATTACCCATAACCACTAAGAACCTCCTTAATCTATTTCGATCTAGATGAAGTAGTCGTAATTTCAAAGGTTACATTTGTGACGCTTAAGCACATTGATGGTGATTTGTTGTCACCGAAAGTCGAGCAAGAAAATTGAAATTATTTATATCCGTATGGTGGAATCAAGGAAGATTTATGTTGCAAATGTGTCGCACGATATGTCGAGGGAGAAATTGTTTTTCATCTTACGGTGAGGTGGAGGCCGTTATTTGATAAAACGACGGGAAGTCGAAGGTGAGATTAGTGTGGTGTGGAATTTGGGGGTTATAGAGACAAGATAAATAGCACTGAGATGATCTCAAATGAGATCTCGTGAATAATGCCATCCAAAACAGATCCGTGTTTGTGTGTAAGAGATGAAGATGAATATCCAAAACACAAAATTATATTATTTACATTTTCACCCCTTTTAAATATAATTGTTCTATTATTGATATTTACAGGGTAAAATAGACATTTAACATGATTTAACGGCGAAATCTAACGGCCATCCAAAAATTTAAAACTAAAGTATGGCCAAAATAGATGAACCAAAAATTGCAATATGGTCCAAATTTAAAGATTTGAATATGACAGATTGATTAAGCGTTAGGGTTTCTTTAGGTAAGTCGGGGGTGAATTTTTTTAAAAATCGAAGGGTTAGAGGATGATGAAAAGACATCCTCTCATGTTCGCACGATGAGGGATGAGAGACCATGAGTGACCCTTAGATTTAGAGTGAGCTGCATATTTGAGAGAGTGAGCTTTTTTGTATTTAGGTTACAAAACTAATCATTAACAACATTGAAAATCACGTTGTTGAAGCTAAAATTTTAAATGAAAATAATGTTGGAGAAAAAAGTTTTTATCCAAAAAAATGTCATTGACACCATCAGATGTGAAGTTGTTTTTCAGGTTTTAGAGAAGACAATTTCCATTGATAGTATCATATACAATGAAAATTAACAAGAGTCAAGGTCAAACACCGTCTATAGATACCTCAATTTCGTACCCCTGGTATGTGACATGACATGTGATATCAAGACCTGTTAAAAACTTAACAAATGTCAAGTTATAGGGTTTAAAAATACAAAAGGAAAAGCAAGATGCGCAAAATAGTGAAATGCAGGGACCGAAGTGTCAAAAGAAGGCATGAAATTGGAACTTGGCGCCACCTATGAGGGATCCAGGCACGGCGCCCACTTCTTATGGGGGTGGCGCCCAAATAGTGATTGTGCACTGTAGCACTTTGTCTCCGGTACACTCTCTCAAGTGCGCGGTACAAGCCGATGAATGATAGAAAGAAAATCCTAAATGCCAACGGAGTCCCCACTCCAAGCTATAAATAAGTGTGCCCGGCTTCAGTGAATTCATTCACGAACGACTTCACACACAGTTAACTTCATCACACGCAGTTAAGAAACCACGTTCAGTTTACGCAGTGAGCGAGAGAGAGAGAGAGTTCCCCTCCTCTAAAAAGCCTCAAAGCTCCGTCAAATCTCCTCCAAACTTAAATCCAACCGGTCAAAGTGAACCTTAGCCTTCCCAACTGAGATTTCGCTTTATTTCTCCGGTCTAAAAATCCAAAAAAGAGCAGTTACTCTGCCCGAATCTAGAGGCCAAATCCGAAGTTAGCGCTTGTTGCTCGCCCGATTTCCGCCAAAGAACAAACAACAAAGAAAAACGCAAGCGCTTGCTCCGCCCGCTTTATGGTGCCGAAAAAGCTTTGAAGCGCATTACTCGCCCGAATCTCCACAACAACAAAAGACTCCCTCTCCCAGAAGGCCAGAGCGAGCGCACCTTACGCTCTTAAAGGTAAGCCTTTAAGAGGTTATATATAAAAGTGCTATTTTCAAGCCGACCAAATGTAAAAATATAAGCAGTTATGCTGCCCAGATTTATGTAGAGAATAACACTAAAAAGAGACATTATTATGACCAAATATTTATAGATATATTTGTAATTACTGGAAGGAAGCGGTTGCAAGTCTGTAAATAATGTAGATACAAATATATTTTTTTAAATGTTTTATTTTATTTACTGAGTAAATATAATAAAAACATATTTTAACGGGTGAATTGGGTGCCTAACACCTTCCCACCTCATAACTTAGCCTCCGAACTCATTTTTTACAAACTCTAGTTATTTTTGGTTTTTCTTTATTTCTCCTTAAAATAAAGATAGTGACTCTATTACAACATTTTGGATCACAGTGAGGCCCGCAACATCCTTTTCTTGCACTTTTCCGTTTTCCCCTAAACAAGGGACGATGAGAATGAAAAGGGTGATGCACTTTCTGTATCTTGTCTTCTCCTAAACAAGGGAGGATGAGACACGGGAAACCCAAAAGCACTCATAGTGACCCAGAATGTACAACAGTCCATAGTGAGGCAGGGCGTGTTCCTACGCGCTTTAGCAACATCTTTTTTTTTTGCACTTTTCCGTTTTCCCCTAAACAAGGGACGATGTGAATGAAAAGGGTAATGCGTTTTCTGTATCTTGTTTTCCCCTAAACAAAAGAGAATGTGTTACGGAGAAATCCAAAGCACTCATAATGGACTAAAGCACACTCAGTGATCGAGGCGTATTCAACGCGCTTTCGACAACACTCTTTTTGCACTTTTAATTTCGTCTTCCCCTAAACAAGGGAGGATGGAATGAAAAGAGTGATGTCCTTCCGCAGCTCGCGTTCCCCTAAAAAAGGGAGCGCCGGGTCCGGAGACTCCGGGGCACTCACAGTGGCGAATCTGTTGGGGACGTCGTTTTTATTTTAAAGAAAATAAAAATGGAGGGCTAGACTCAGTTTTCACCAAAAAAAAAAAAGAAAAAATCAATTTTCTTTAGTTTATGGCTAAAATATGCTTATTATATTTCTTTAGCATTTTAAATATTGAATTCTTATATATCTGTGTATATATTTGTGGATATGATCCTCCTTCAGCAGCTTGCGCTAGCTTACCATTACGGTATATTTTAAAAAGAATAAAAGATTTTCAAAGATAACAAAAGGGCTGGGGCTTTATTTTATTATTGCTTTATTCTGCTTTATATTTTTATTCTGCGTGCTTTATTTTCATTACACAAAATATGTACATATTCTTTCATTCTGTCATTTTATTTTGGGGACTAAGACCAATATGTTGTTAGAAAATGGTATAGGGAAAACAATAATAATCAAATACAGAATGAATACAGTTGGAAAGGTTACTGCTGTAGGTAAAGGTCTGCAGGTAGAGATAAGGTCTGCAGGTAGAGTTCAGGTCTGCAGGTAGACTTCAGGTCTGCAGGTAGACTTCAGGCCTGCCGGTAGACTTTAGGTCTGCCGGTAGACTACAGGTGTGCAGGTAGACTTCAGGTGTGTCGCCAGTAGACTTCAGGTGTGCAGGTAGACTTGAGGTCTGCTGGTGACTTCAAGTCTGCTGGTGGCCGAAGTCTGCTGGTGGATTGAATAGGATTGCAGTTGTAGAACGAAGTCTACTGGTCCGAGGCCTGTGTCACACACAGTTTCTTTAAAACAGATTCGCCCCTTCCCGTCTGTGCTAGGAAGCTGTAAATGGACGTCTGTCTCCCAGGATACAACGGAGACACCGGAGAAACCTTTAGCACTAAGGATTCCGGCGAACTGAAACTGTGTCTGACTCTATCACCAATAAGAAAACAGAAGGCCAAAGAATTCACTCAACGATTTGCAGAATGCAGAAGTGAAATGGAGATTGTTATGAAACTGTATTTTCAAATTGTGGATGACATCTCCTTTTATAGGAGTAGACAAGAGACTGAGTTATTAACCACATTGATGATGAAATAAATGCATCATCAATAGGTAAATAATATCTCTCATTAAAGCTAGTAATAACAGCCCATAATGTCTGTTATAAATGTTGGGAGTTACAAAAACAAAAGAATAATTAACAAAACGTGGGTTGGTCTGAACAGGCAAATTTGGTCCGACATTCGTGTCCGCGGGACGCGCTCGCACATGAGTACGGTATCCCGAAGGCTAAACTGGACCATGATTTGCACCCCCCCTGCGCAGGCGTGCGCGAGAGAGAGCCTCTATTCTATACAAGCTTACCCTTACAACACAAGGCACTTGTATATAAACCACTCAAGTTTTTGTTAATATTCCAATGTGGGATAAACCCACTTCCAACAACCACACTTTGATCAATCATAACTTATTCATCCAAACACCAAATTGGACAAATAAATATATGATTTCAATGTTCTCACGGAGTAGAACGCGATTCCACAATTACCCTTGTCATTACACAAACGACATGCGAAGAAATCCGTGCCACAAAATGCACAATTTCATTCTTTAAAACACAATTTTTCCAACAATCCCCCACAAGAAGGAAATTGAAGAATATGGTGATAAAGTCCAGCAGTTGAAACCTGCATAGGATAGGTAGGTGTTACCCTTTGAACCTTCCCTTGAAAAAGCATATTTACTTTACTGGCTGATCAGTAGACATGATGTCTTTGAACTGTTCTGCCGTTAGTGTAAATGATCATATACTTTACACAAGAATCTTCCTGACACAATTCAGTTCTCATAGCTATGTTCATTCATGGCCTTGAACATTCGTCTGATTCTGTGAGAGGGTCTAAGAATTGAGCCTCACACAATTCTCTTCGAAGCGGCCCCACTTCTCTCTCACATAGGTGATTCTTACTTAGGAATCATTAAAAGCCATATGCTTATCCTCTACACACGAGCATCACTGTTATGAGGGATGACCCCCACAGTGAAGCTAAGAGTCTTTTACAATTAGGTTGTCCCTTTGAACCAAGATCTTGGGATCTCCAGTCAACAAGGTTGGGTTTCCATTGTATCAACTCATATCTAGAGGCTTAAGTCTCATTCCTTTGGAAGACTTATCAACCAACTCTCTATTTAACCCTTTGGTTAATGGATCCGCTAAATTATCCTTTGACTTCACATAGTCAATAGAGATAGTTCCAGTTGAGAGTAGTTGTCTAATGGTATTATGTCTACGACGTATATGTCTAGACTTACCATTATACATATTGCTCTGTGCCCTGCCAATTGCCGATTGACTATCGCAATGTATGCAGATTGCAGGCACATGTTTTGTCCATCTCGGAACATCTTCTAAGAATTGACGTAGCCATTCAGCCTCTTCACCACTTTTGTCTAGAGCTATAAACTCAGACTCCATCGTGGATCTAGCTATGACAGTTTTCTTAGAAGATTTCCATGATATGGCTGCACCTGCCAGAGTGAATACAAATCCACTACTAGACCTTGAGTCTTTAATATCTGAGATCCAATTCGCATCACAGTATCCTTCGATCATTGCTGGATCTCTTGTATAGTGCAGTCCATAATCATGAGTATATCTCAAGTACCTTAGTACTCTGACTATCGCTTTCCAGTGATCAGTCCCAGATTACTCGTATATCTACTCAGTTTACTCACTACATAGGCAATGTCTGGTCTTGTACAACTCATTAAGTACATCAGACTTCCTATGATTCTTGAGTATTCTACCTGAGAGATAGTCTCACCTCTATTCTTTGATAGATGAAGACTAGTATCAATAGGAGTTCTAGTTATTGCAATGTCATCCTTGCTAAACTTCTCAAGAATTTTATCCACATAGTGTGACTGACTTAAAGTAAGTCCACTTGAAATTCTAGAAATTTTAACACCAAGGATTACATCAGCTAACCCCATATCTTTCATGTCAAATTTAGAGTTTAACATGTCTTTTGTAGATTTAATCATATTATCATTGCTTCCAATGATAAGCATGTCGTCTACGTAAAGACATAAAATGACATAGCCATTTTCAGTGTCCTTTACATAAACACATTTATCACACTCATTGATCTTAAATCCACAACCCAACATGGCATTATCAAATTTCTCATGCCATTGTTTTGGTGCTTGTTTTAAGCCATACAAAGACTTAACCAACTTACACACTTTGTTTTCTTGCCTCGAGCGTAAAAAACCCTTCCGTTGTTCCATGTAAATCTCCTCTTCTAAATCACCATTTAGAAAGGCAGTCTTTACATCCATTTGATGTACTTCAAGATTCCGCAATGCGGCAATTGCAAGTACTATCCTTATTGATGTTATTCTCGTAACTGGAGAATATGTATCAAAGTAATCAAGACCTTCACGTTGCCTGTAACCTTTTATTACAAGTCTGGCCTTATACTTATCAATTGATCCATCTGCTTTCATCTTCCTTTTGAAAATCCACTTATATCCTAGTGGTTTACTTCCCGGAGGAAGATCCACTAATTCCCAAGTGTGATTTTGAAGGATGGAATCAATTTCACTCTTGATAGCCTCTTTCCAGAGAGGTCCTTCAGAAGAACTCACAGCTTCTTTATAGCTTTGAGGTTCACTTTCCAACGATGTAGGTTAGAAAATCCCGGACCAAAGGATTTTTCTACCCTAGCTCTTTTGTCGCTGCCTAAGTTCTACCTCTCTACCTCATTCTCCTCATGCTCTTCTTCTATTGAATCATGTATTTGTACAGAAGAGCTAGACACACTACTCAGTCTGCATGGAAATACATTCTCAAAGAACGATGCATTTCTTGATTCCATTATCGTGTTTTTGTGTATGTCTACAATTTTAGAATCATGCACAAGAAACCGATAAGCACTACTGTTATGTGCATAACCAATGAATATGCAATCAGCAGTTTTTGGTCCTACTTTCACCTTTTTAGGTAAAGGAACAACAACCTTTGCAAGACACCCCCACACTCGCAAGTATTTGTAGGATGGAATTCTTCCATGCCACATCTCGTAAGGGCTTTTGTCTAGCTTCTTACGGGGTACCTTATTTAAAAGGTAATTAGCTGACAGCACAGCTTCTCCCCACATGTTCTGTGGTAATCCAGAACTTAACAACATGGCATTCATCATCTCTTTAAGAGTTCGATTTTTGCGTTCAGCAATGCCATTCTGTTGAGGTGCATAAGGTGTTGTTGTCTCGTGGATGATACCATGCTCAGCACAGTATGCAGCAAATGGTGACTCATATTCACCTCCACGATCACTTCTTAGCATCTTAACCTTTCTGTTGAGTTGGTTCTCAACCTCAGTTTTATAGAGAATAAACTTCTCTATGGCTTCATCTTTACTTTTGAGAAGATACACATAGCAAAACCTAGTGCTATCATCAACAAAAGTAATGAAGTACTTATTTCCACCACGTGATTGTGTTGATTTAAAATCACACACATCAGTGTGAATTAATCCAAGTGGTTCACTATTTCTTTCAATAGTATGAAATGATGTCCTTGTTAACTTTGCACAAGTTTCACACTTGTGTTTGGAATCGATTTGGAATTTGGGTATGTAATTCATGTTAATTAACCTACGCAAGGTTCCATAATTAACATGTCCTAGTCTACCATGCCACACATAGGAAGACTCAAGCAAATAAACAGAAGACTTATTCTTATTATTATTGCTTGCTGGTTTAACAACCATTACAAGCTTAAACAACATCATTTACATAACCTTTTCAACAAACATTCCACTCTTGGACGAGTTACAACATCTGACTCAAATACAATACGGAAGCCATGCTTCACCAGCAGAGTTCGGGACTAAGTTCTTCCGGATATCTGGTACATAGAGTACATTGTTGAGAGTCAGTTCCTTCCCGGACGTCATCTTCAGCACCACTTTGCCTTGACCTTTGACTTCAGAAGTGGCAGAGTTTCCCATGAAAACCTTCTCGCCATTCTCAGCAGCTTCAAAGGTACTGAACATTTCTCTGTTGGAGCACACATGCCTGCTGGCACCAGTGTCGATCCACCATTGATTGGGGTTTGAACCCACCAAGTTCACTTGATGACAACCGCGGACAAGGTTGGTTCGATACATCTTGAGCATCCACCATGTTTGCTTCACGGTCTCTACTTGGCTTTCTGCAAGCTGTAGCCTTGTGACCCGTGCCACCACAATTGTAACTTT
>CM028379.1:148489736-148536569 GCA_013146195.2 Codonopsis lanceolata | reverse complement strand
TTGTATCAACTCATATCTAGAGGCTTAAGTCTCATTCCTTTCGAAGACTTATCAACCAACTCTCTATTTAACCCTTTGGTTAATGGATCCGCTTAAATTATTCCTTTGGACTTCACATAGTCAATAGAGATAGTTCGAGTTGAGAATAATTGTCTAATGGTATTATGTATCGTCCCAGACTTTACCATTATACATATTGCTACTGTGCCACGCCAATTGCCGATTAACTATCGCAATGTATGCGGATGCGAGCACATGTTTTGTCATCTCGAACATCTTCTAAAATTGACGTAGCCATTAGGCCTCTTCACCACTTTTGTCTAGAGCTATAAACCTCGGACTCCATCGTGGATCTAGCTATGAGCGGTTTCTTAGAAGATTTCCATGATATGGGTTGCACGCCGTAGTGAATACAAATCATTACTAGACCTTGAGTCTTTAATATCGAGATCCAATTAGCATCACGATCCTTCGATCATTGCTGGATCTCTTGTATAGTGCGATCCATAATCATGAGTATATCTCAAGTACCTTAGTACTCGACTATCGCTTTCCGTATCGGTCCAGGATTACTACTACATCTACTCGGGTTTACTCACTACATAGGCAATGTCTGGTCTTGTACAACTCATTAAGTACATCAGACTTCCTATGATTCTTGAGTATTCTACCTGAGAGATAGTTTCACCTCTATTCTTTGATAGAAGAAGACTAGTATCAATAGGAGTTCTAGTTATTGCAATGTCATCCTTGCTAAACTTCTCAAGAATTTTATCCACATAGTGTGACTGACTTAAAGTAAGTCCACTTGAAATTCTAGAAATTTTAACACCAAGGATTACATCTAACCATATCTTTCATGTCAAATTTAGAGTTTAACATGTCTTTTGTAGATTTAATCATATTATCATTGCTTCCAATGATAAGCATGTCGTCTACGTAAAGACATAAAATGACATAGCCATTTTCAGTGTCTTTTACATAAACACATTTATCACACTCATTGATCTTAAATCCACAACCCAACATGGCATTATCAAATTTCTCATGCCATTGTTTTGGTGCTTGTTTTAAGCCATACAAAGACTTGACCAACTTACACACTTTGTTTTCTTGCCCTGGAGCAGAAAACCCTTCTGGTTGTTCCATGTAAATCTCTTCTTCTAAATCACCATTTAGAAAGGCAGTCTTTACATCCATTTGATGTACTTCAAGATTCCGTAATGCGGCAATTGCAAGTACGATCCTTATTGATGTTATTCTCGTAACTGGAGAATATGTATCAAAGTAATCAAGACCTTCACGTTGCCTATAACCTTTTATTACAAGTTTGGCCTTATACTTATCAATTGATCCATCTGCTTTCATCTTCCTTTTGAAAATCCACTTATATCCTAGTGGTTTACTTCCCGGAGGAAGATCCACTAATTTCCAAGTGTGATTTTAAAGGATGGAATCAATTTCACTCTTGATAGCCTCTTTCCAGAGAGGTCCTTCAGAAGAACTCACAGCTTCTTTATAGCTTTGAGGTTCACTTTCCAGCATGTAGGTTAGAAAATCCGGACCAAAGGATTTCTCTACCCTAACTCTTTTGCTGCGTCTAAGTTCTACCTCTTCTACCTCATTCTCCTCATGCTCTTCTTCTATTGAATCATGTATTTGTACAGAAGAGCTAGACACACTACTCAGTCTGCGTGGAAATACATTCTCAAAGAACGATGCATTTCTAGATTCCATTATCGTGTTTTTGTGTATGTCTACAATTTTAGAATCATGCATAAGGAACCGATAAGCACTACTGTTATGTGCATAACCAATGAATATGCAATCAACAGTTTTTGGTCCTACTTTCACCTTTTTAGGTAGAGGAACAACAACCTTAGCAAGACACCCCCACACTCGCAAGAATTTGTAGGATGGAATTCTTCCATGCCACATCTCGTAAGGGCTTTTGTCTAACTTCTTACGGGGTACCTTATTTAAAAGGTAATTAGCTGACAACACAGCTTCTCCCCACATGTTCTGTGGTAATCTAGAACTTAACAACATGGCATTCATCATCTCTTTAAGAGTTCGATTTTTGCGTTCAGCAATGCCATTCTGTTGAGGTGCATAAGGTACTGTTGTCTCGTGGATGATACCATGCTCGAAGATTATGCAACAAATGGTGACTCATATTCACCTCCACGATCACTTCTTAGCATCTTAACCTTTACGTTGAGTTGGTTCTCAACCTCGTTTTTATAGAGAATAAACTTCTATGGCTTTATCTTTACTTTTGAGAAGATACACATAGCAAAACCTAGTGTTATCATCAACAAAAGTAATGAAGTACTTATTCCCACCACGTGACTGTGTTGATTTAAAATCACACACATCAGTGTGAATTAATCCAAGTGGTTCACTATTTCTTTCATTAGTATGAAATGATGTCCTTGTTAACTTTGCAAAGTTTCACACTTGTGTTTGGAATCGATTTGGAATTTGGGTATGTAATTCATGTTAACTAACCTACGCAAGGTTCCGTAATTAACATGTCCTAGTCTACCATGCCACACATAGGAAGACTCAAGCAAATAAACAGAAGACTTATTCTTATTATTATTGCTTGCTGGTTTAACAACCATTACACTAAGCTTAAACAGCCCATCATTTACATAACCTTTTCCAACAAACATTCCACTCTTGGACAGAGTTACAACATCGACTCAAATACAATACGGAAGCCATGCTTCACTGAGCGAGGATTAGGAGACTAAATTCTTCGGATATCTGGTACATAGAGAACATTGTTGAGAGTTAGCTCATTCCCGGATGTCATCTTCAGCACCACTTTGCCTTGACCTTTGACTTCAGAAATGGCAGAGTTTCCCATAAAAACCTTCTCGCCATTCTCAGCAGCTTCAAAGGTACTGAACATTTCTCTGTTGGAGCACACATGCCTGCTGGCACCAGTGTCGATCCACCATTGATTGGGGTTTGAACCCACCAAGTTCACTTTAGTGACAACCGCAGCAAGGTTCAGTTCTGATACATCTTGAGAGATGTCATCCATCATGTTTGCTTCACGGTCTCTACTTGGCTTTCTGCAAGTTGTAGCCTTGTGACCCGTGCCCTCACAGTTGTAGCACTTTCCAGAAAATCTCTTCTTATAGATTCCTCCCTTAGGTCCCAAACTGACCCTTTTAGCAGCAACCTTGCCTTTGCCTTTTGAGCTTTGGCCATGCTCTACTATATTAGCTTTAGCAGACCACAGAATGAATGTCTTCTTGTCGAGAACCCCTGTTGTCCTCTTCAATACTGTCGACAACCGGTTGTTCCACATTCATCTCCTTTCGCTTGTGTTTAGGATAGCTCTTGAAATCTTTCCAAGGAGGCAATTTCTCAATAATTGCAGCCACTTGAAAGGTTTCACTTACAACCATCCCTTCAGCTTGAATTTCGTGAAAGATCACTTGCAATTCTTGCACTTGACTGTAGACAGTCTTGGAGTCCACCATCTTATAATCCAGGAAGCGGCCAACAATAAACTTTTTGGCTCCAAAGATCCTCGGATGTATACTTGTGGTCCAACGATGTCCACAACTCTTTGTCGTTGTCTTATAACGGTAAACTTCAGTATAATGAGTGCGTCAACCCATTCGATGACGTAGTTTCGCAGGAAATCAGAATGCTTCCATGCTTCTACAGCAGTAGCAGCTTGGACATCATTCTGATTCTCACCCATCGTTAGAGGATCCTCTTTCAGACACCTCGCTAGGTTCAGGGTGGTCAAGTAGAACAACATCTTCTGCTGCCATCGCTTGAAATTCAAGCCACTGAATTTCTCCGGTTTCTCGCTATGATGTACCGGCATAGGTGGATTGGTCACAATCTGTGTCACATTAGCATTAGAGGTCGTTGGGTTCAAGGTCACATTGGGTTCTTTTCCAGTAGCTTGGGTATTCAATTCAGTTGTCATATTGCTGTAATATGAACAAGGTTAGAATACACAATTCTATATTTTGTAAAAGTTTGTTTTCCCCTTTAGAAGGGTCTACTGTTATCCAAGATAACAGTACTAATCTGTTTTAAGATTGTTAGAAAATGGTATAGGGAAAACAATAATAATCAAATACAGAATGGATACAGTTGGAAAGGTTACTGCTGTAGGTAAAGGTGCATAGATCGGGTATGCGGGTATGTAGAGTGGAGTGCAGGTAGACTTCGTGGTAGACTTCGTGTGCGGGTAGACTTCAGCGGTGTAGACTTCAGTGTGCCGGGTAGACTTCAGTGTAGACTTTGGTGACTTCAAGTCTGCTGGTGGCCGAAGTCTGCTAGTGGACTGAATAGGATTGCAGTTGTAGAACGAAGTCTACTGGTCCAAGGCCTGTGTCACCAATTTCGCTTAAAAGCAGTTCGCCCCTGCCCGTGCTAGGAAGGCGTAAATGGACGTCTGTCTCCCAGGATACAACGGAGACACCGGAGAAACCTTTAGCACTAAGGATTCCGGCGAACTGAAACTGTGTCTGACTCTATCACCAATATGAAAACAGAAGGCCAAAGAATTCACTCAACGATTTGCAGAATGCAGAAGTGAAATGGAGATTGTTATGAATCTGTATTTTCAAATTGTGGATGGCATCTCCTTTTATAGGAGTAGACAAGAGACTGAGTTATTAACCACATTGATGATGAAATAAATGCACCATCAATAGGTAAATAATATCTCTCATTAAAGCTAGTAATAACAGCCCATAATGTTTGTTATAAATGTTGGGAGTTACAAAAACAAAAGAATAATTAACAAAATGTGGGTTGGTCTGAACAGACAAATTTGGTCCGACATTCGTGTCCGTGGGACGCGCTCGCATATGAGTACGGTATCCCGAAGGCTAAATTGGACCATGATTTGCACCCCCCCTGCGCAGGCGTGCGCGAGAGAGAGCCTCTATTCTATACAAGCTTACCCTTACAACACAAGGCACTTGTATATAAACCACTCAAGTGTTTGTTAATATTCCAATATGGGATAAACCCACTTCCAACAACCACACTTTGATCAATCATAACTTATTCATCCAAACACTAAATTGGACAAATAAATATATGGTTTCGATGTTCTCACAGAGTAGAACGCGATTCCACAATTACCCTTGTCATTACACAAACGACATGCGAAGAAATCCATGCCACGAAATGCACTATTTCATTCTTTAAAACACAATTTTTCCAACATATGTAATTAATAGGAATAGATAGATTCCCCACTTTTCTTTCTATTTCTTGATCTGAATGGTTGCTTGCTCACGCTCAAACTAAAAAAGCCGAGAAAATCCACAAAGAATAGCAAGACATGTCATATCTGTTTTATTTACTGCTTTATATCTAAAAAGAAAGAGACTTTACTGCTTTCTAGATGCCGCACACATGCGCACGCATGTAGAAATATTCTGAATTGCTACCCTACACCATGGCCAGCTTACCCCCTACAGCAGCCAACGATAAATTGCATATAGATTCTCAGGACACCTCATAGGCCAATCGATTTTTACATCCCTGAATCATTGGCTAGTCCCTGAAAAAAATAAAAAAGAGAAAAGAAAAAAAAGATATATGAAGAAAAGTTTACACAGGGGATGAATAATAATTTTCTGATGTTCGACTTAGACCGTTTTGAATGGTGGATCCCGGAAATAGTATAGGCCCTTCGCCTGAGATCATTCCGATCTTGGGGAGTCGAAAGGCAGGTGGAATACGAAAGTCCTATACTCTGGAGAAAGAATCCACTTTTCCAGGAATAGTCCTGAGACCGTTAAAACAAAGCGGGTGCTTGTCCGATCAATTGTAGGGAAAACAAATAATAATAAAAAATACTAATAAAGGCACGTTGTACTCCAAACCAAGAAAGCCTTCAGCCAACCCTTTCTGATGCCTTCAAACCTATTTTCCTCAGAAACCTGACCTGAGTTTGGAAAAACAGAGATAGTACCGGTCGGTTGATACGGGATACAGACACAGAGATCAGATCAGAAAGTATTAAGGTCAAATCAGAAAAGGGCAGAATCAGTGCAGAGAGGGTACAGATTTGAGTAGAATGGCAGCTGAAAATGAGCAGTCCGCATTGGGTACAGATACAAGGGCTCCAAGGTACGCTCCGACTCTAGCTTTGCAACAATGGCTAGATCAAACCTTGGATGCACAAAATGATCGCTTGCTAAGCCAAATAGCAAATCTTATACAAGGTCCAAAACCCAATGGTGAGGGAACCTCTTTCCCTGCAGTCCCTCAAAAAGCATCAACTTCTCATGTTCCTCTAAATCCAAACCCCCATCCAAACACCAACCCACCAAATACCCCCATTACCCAAAATCCAAATCCCCCACCTAATCCTTATCACCCAAACTTTAACTGTTTCTCACCCTACCCTCCATATCCTTTCCCAAGCACCAATATCCCCCAGAATCCAAATGACCTCCTGTTAGTCTCAAAGGGCACAATAATAAGCTAGAAGGAGGGGGGGTTGAATAGCTTATTAGACACTCAAAAATTTTCCGTATAATTTCCTAAAACAAGCACTTACAATGTTAAAGAGATTGAAGTAGCGGAAGTCTTGTAAGGAAGATAGTTCAAGTCTGCCGGTAAAGCACTACCGGTAGACTTGGCTGAATACTCAAGTCTGCTGTTGAAGAGATAAGTTAAGAGATATGAAAGAATAAAGCAGTAAACAACAGTAATGAAAGAACACAAGTATTTTGAGATGGTTCGCACTGTAAAGAGTGCTACGTCCACCACCAAGGCATTCAACCTTGGATTTAAATATGCACTATGTTTTCCACTAGTTCTATTACAAAGAATATATCCAATGGATCGTATACAAATTATTTGACTTGTGTTTGGGGGTTTGGGAATTGAATATCTGGATAAACAAGATATTCAATTGTTCAGAAGAATAGTTTAAAGAACAACAATCAAAAGCTTAAGATAAATGTTGATGCATATCTTCTTGATTGTTGTCGAGGACTTCTTGATCAGTTTACGATCTTTTGAATGCACTAAGTATAAAGACTATAAGTGTTGGAGAATTTCAGAGCAATTCAGGAATGGACAGTTGGATGGTTCTTCAGTCTTTAATGACAGTATTTATAGCAGAGGCATTCGAGAGATCCGTTGGAGAAGACGAAGTGTAACAGCTCTATTAGGTTGAATGCACTAAATGCATGGAGCTGACTTGAGGGTTTCGTCTTTACTGATACTGAGCAGGGAGTTGGTGCAGAGATGTTGCAGAGTTGGTAGGTGAGCAATCAGAATTTCAGACCTGCAATAGTTGGTACATACTGTAAGTGTTAGTCTGTTCACCTGCTCTGTCACTGTTCAGAAGGCAAAAGTCTTCTTGCTTTTCGGAAAGTTGATTAGGCGTGTCTGAGAAGTCAAGGGATGGATTAATTCAAATTCAAACTGATAAAGGATGAATTTAAATAATCCACTAAGACTTGGTGACTGGACACGTCATCCTTGAACACGTGCAGACAAGGTCTGCCGCTGGATGCTGAATGATGTCTTCCGGTGAAGCGTTGCTGAAGTCTTCCGCTGAACCTGTGAAGCCTATAAAAACTATTCTATGGCAAAGTTCTTGTTGAATCTTGCATTAAATTAAATTTGCTTAAAATCATTCCACTTGATTGTCAGCCAAAAGTTTAAAGATATTTTGGTCAGCTTGTAATTATTTGTCAGTTACTTGATCATAACGTCTTAAGTGTCAGCTTGCTTTCTTCATTTGATTGAACTAATACTTGTACTGACACTTTCTCATTTTATGTTTTTGGTAGATATTCTGTTAGATATTCTTTCCCAGGATCTTTTGTGCTCTTGTGAAGATATGTTACTTTGCCAAACACATTTTCAAATTCAAATGTGTTTCTAACGGGTTATTCTTGAAGATCATCTATAAATACCCACTGGAAGCATGTTTGAAGATACATAAGTCTGAAGCCTTATATACTTAAGAAACTCTCTCTATGCCTTAGTCTTCTTAAAAACCATAGCTAGATAATCTTTCGTGTATACTTCTTTCTAGTTATTGTTTAGGCAAGCACTGAGTGATCCTTTTCATATCATTTTGAAATCAGTCAGTTTGTCTCACGAGTTTGATTGTTCCTCAATCATTCTCCATAAACATTGGTCTTTTGTTGTACACTGATCCATTAGAGATCAATTAGATTTTTAATAAATTTAGTGCACTTCAAAAATCCAAGTCTGACCAACTTGGTAGTGGACGTAGCAGTTTTTACTGTGAACCACTTCAATTGTTTTGTCAGTTATTGCCCATACTCTTACAAACTGACCTAACACTTAAGAAGTTTTTCAACTGATTAAGTGTTAGCCATTTACTAATAATTGTTTGATTAGTTGTTCAGATAAATTGTTTTTCAGTTTCTTCTCTGTACACAATGATCTACGTTAAAAAGCCAACTTCTTCAAAAACCGTTGTGTCAGCCAGCTGACCAACTTTTATCAGCTTAAGGTATTTTGAAAGTATCAGCCAGCTGACCAATATCAGCTGACTGACAAAACCAATTCTCTGCTACCAACTTTAAAAGTTTTACAAATCAATCCTCTAAGTTTTTTAAAAGGCTATTCACCCCCCCTCTAGCCTTGTTTGTTGCCTACTGGACTTACAGTTCTATACACAGTTGCCACGCTAATTGATACGTAGCCCAATTAGCCACTAATGTATAAAACTAATGTAATGTATGAACAGATGTAAATCAAGATACAAATGAGAAACAACACCTCCCTTTTCCCATCATCAATCCACTCCAAAATAGCCCACATATGGACCCAAGAAGTTATAACCAACTAGGCCAATTAACGACCTATTTACCTTTTAATGATACTGGCCACCAAATCGAAACCGCCAATAACCCACCTACCCAAAATCCCATTCAAAATCCTACCCAAAATCCTTACCAAATACCACAACCAAAAATTAACTCAGCCTTTCCCAATCCTACCAGCGTATACAAAAATCCAACTCCCCCTCCCACCAAAATGGAGGCTGACATGGAAAATTTGAAAAATATGATGCTCAAAGTTCTGAACAAAGGAGAATTTTCTACGCGGGCATTAGTATTGCAACCTTCAGCAATACTACCTTCAAAATTTAAAATGTCCGACATAAAAAAATTCAATGGGACTGGATGCCCTATCTCTCACTTAAAATCCTATTCCACCGGCATGCAGTCAAGAGGGGCTAGCTTTGAAGCTATGGCTTCCAATTTCTATCTTACCTTAACAAAGGCTGCCAAACAATGGTTAATGCTAGCAGACAACAACACCATTGGGTACTTGGGACCAAATAGCTGAATGATTTCTGGAGAGGTACAAAGACAATACTACCTCTGAAAACAAAAGAGATCTTGGATCGTGCACCCAAAGGGAAAAAGAAACATGTGCTGAGTTTGCAGCAAGGTGGAAAAGATAATTAGCCCAGTCACTCGACAGATCTGATCCATCTAAATCAGTCCGATTGTTTATAAAAAACCTACAGCCAATTTATCTTGAATGCATGAGGTATCTTCCCTACGGTGATTTCCATACCATTATTGAAATATGAAATCGTATTGATGAAGATATACGTAGAGGGTCCCTAGAAATTGGTACACCTCAAAGTTCATTCTGCTATTCTGAATCAGAGGAAGAATCTACGGAAGAAGTTAACGTTGTAGAAAGAATCCCGGCTGAAAAATACAGTAGTGTGCCATGGTTATATGGGACAAACAAGTTTGCCAATTTTGTTAAGGGAAGCAGTAACACTGACAGAAGCTGCATAAGACCTTATGAAAGAAACAAAAGGCATTACGATGAATTGCATGCTCCAATGTCACAGATACTACAAGAGTTAACAGCACAAGAAGTCCTTAAGCCCCTCGAAAACTACAAACCTCCAAACCCATTACCTGCCAAATGGAGCCACAACAAGTATTGTGAATACCACCAATCAAGTGGTCATATCACCGACAAATGCTTCTCACTCAGGAATGATATTCAAGACCTTATCGGTGATAAAATCATTGAGAAGCCGCACCCATGATTTGGTTTTGATAAAAAGTGACCAAGCATCACCCAAGGAACAACGTTGAGAAAGAATTTGGATAGGGTAGAACGTTAGTTCAAGAAGTTATTGACCACTCAGGAAAGGATAAGGAAAAAGCCTCTAAAAACTCATAGAACCTTGGAATACCCTTTTGTATCCACCTCCATAAATATTTTTCCTTTAAATATTGGCTTAAATAACAATTTGGTCACCCTACTTTCCAGCTTTTTTCATTAAGATCACTCTACTTTTTTTTTCTCAATTTAATCACTTCACTTGGCCAATCAAACCAATAAGGTCACTGAGGATTATTTCCGTTAGTTAGATGGACGGAAATGTTTAAAATGACCAAAATACCCTTACTAATAATAAGAGTTTTCGCTTAAACCCCTCAAAAAAAATCATATATCTACTACTTTGTCAAGCCCTAGTCGGATTTTAGATCCTGTACTTCACATTCCCAACAGAAACATAAATCAAACCAAACCCAGTTGACTTTTCACCTCCAAAAAGGATACGAAACTTTCTGGTTCGGATCGTCACTGCCTTGTCCGCCATGGTTGCGTCGTTGGGATAGCGGGTAGTGGAGCGGCAGAGAGGGAGATCTTGAAGAAGATATTCCTTCATTCTATCTACCGTGTCTAAAAGTTCTTCAAAGTGAGTGTGATGATACCCAAACGATTTCATGGAAAAAATCAAATGTGGTTTTGATTTTGTTTTAGATCTAGGTTTGATTTGAGATCAAGGTTTTGATTTACATCTGCAATTGTGGTTTTGATTTGAGATCACGGTTTTGATTTACATATGCAAATGTGGTTTTGATTTTGTTTTAGATATGGGTTTTATTTAAGATCAAGGTTTTGAAATCAAAAGAATGTTTACTTTTTCTATGGTTCGTTTTCGAAAGTAAGCATCCAGTCTCTCTCCCTCTCTCTCTTTCGAATGTTATCTCTCTTTCATAAACAATTCAGCCCAATTCTACAATAAAGTGAAATTCCTATACGATGGTGGTGGGCATGTATGGACTAATGGAGAAGATGGCTCATGTTTTGTATTTTCATATTTTATGTTAAAAGCTCCATATATATGAAGATATATATACATAAAATCGTTTTAAAAAAGTTGTTTTCCGTATCATTTCATTATCTTGGAAGAAGATGGAGTCTTCTAATCGTTTTGAAGATGAAGGTTGAGGTGTGAGTAAAATGCAAAAGGACCAAATTGTGTTGAGCAGGGGCATTTTTGGTTTTTTAATTTTTTTTAAAGTTTTTCATCCAAAAAATTGGATGGAGTGATGAACGTGAGATATAATGCCAAGTATAGTTACCAAATTGAGAAAAAAAAAAGTAAAGTGATCTTAATGAAAAAAGCTGGAAAGTAGGGTGATCAAATTGTTATTTAAGCCTTAAATATTCTCTTACCAAATAAAATCTTCAGGAAACAACCTCTTTCAAACTCAAAGTTAGTTTTCGTAGATTTCTATATATCTTTTCTTTTTCAGGTTACCTATTTCCGAGTATCCCTAGAAAAGTTTTCTTCTAAGGATGATAAGTTGAATCCCTTAAAAACATTTAATATGAGTTGATGATGAGTCATCCTGGAAGGTATGGACTCGCAAATTATTAAAAACACATGAAATCTAAAGCAGGCAAGTCGTCTTGACCAGAATCACCTTCGACCCATTGCAGTCGAGCTGTTAGTAGCATACTGGGGCTTTCCACCGTGCACTAAAATCTCTTCGAAAACTTGAAACCTTTTAGTCCACCTAATGCCAAAATCCCTATTGAAAATAAAATCTTCCGACATCCCCAGCCAAACTATCCCTATGATCCAGTTTCCTAAAACCAAGGGCTATATCGCCTTTTATATTCACCAAGAATGATTATCCCTTTGTCCCAAAAAAAGGAGAGAGATAACATTCTCAACTACTATGATGATGCTCTGAAAAGAAGAAAAGAAAGAAAAAAGAAAGAAAGAAGAAAAAAAAAGATGGAGGAGGAAGAGAAGAAAAAAAATCTCTCTCTGGAACAAGTCCATCATTTGTCCATTTCCTTCTTACCCGAACTAGTTTCGGGCTTCTTGGGAAAAATCAACACATATACTTTTTTAAAATGTGGATCGAAAAAGGAGAGGCCCACCATACCCAAAACTCAAGCCATACCCAAAGTCTAAACCAAAAAGCCTACCATACTCGAAACCAAAAGGAAAATTCTTCATTTAGAACCCGCAGCCTGAAAAGCCAATCGACGGTCAAATTATTGATTATTTTCCCATGAAAAGGC
Organism: Codonopsis lanceolata; assembly: GCA_013146195.2. NCBI lineage: Eukaryota > Viridiplantae > Streptophyta > Magnoliopsida > Asterales > Campanulaceae > Codonopsis > Codonopsis lanceolata. The sequence continues at coordinate 148,524,212 of CM028379.1, read as the reverse complement.
CTTCCAACCTTCTAACCTCAAAACCAATCCATCCCCAATATTTTAAGCAGTACACCTTGAACCAGTCGCGATCAACAGCTCTGCTTTAATCGGTTATAACGTAATCTGAGTCAAAGACAGAACTCCTTGCTAAAAACACATAAAAATATCAAAAGATAATTACCAAGCAGGGTCCATAAACCATCAACATGGTGACACTCGGCAATAAAGTGAACTTTGAATTTCGACTCTTTTTCTTATTCCATAGAGTCATCCTCATATCCTATGCCCTTGATTTTCTCGGAAAAAAAAAAGAGAAAGAAGAAAAACAAGGGACTTTCCCTCTATCCACTTCCTTCTAGGGACATTTATATCCATAAAAACGTATCAATTGAGTATACTAGGGGCTTTCTATCCCATCTTGAAAAATTTGTTGATTGAGCCACCCTGGAGCTTTTCCCACCAAACTCATGAGTCTTGTCCATGCAGTCTCTTATCTTATATTCCCTGGGTCATAAATTATTGATTATTTTGGAAAGAGACATTTTGGAAACACCTATCAATCGAGAAAGTTCTGCCTCGTCCTTATTGGGCAAGGACTAATTAGGATTGGATGACAAGATCACTGATTATGCCTAATCCTTATCTGAAATCCAAGGTTATCACAGATAACCTGTTGCACAACTGATACACTACTATAAGGTCCCTCATGATTTCTGCAAGCCGGGTTGTTTATTTCGGATACATTTTGCCCCTACTTTCCGGTCTGTCCAGAATACCAAAGGTTGGGAACCTCATTTATAAGGTTGAGCCATTTGTTTCGCTCAAACATCGCGTTGATTTCTCTAAGTCCCGTCAGATCTTGCTACTTGATTGCCATGTTATCTCGTCCTATGGGTCCGGGTTTTGAAACCCCTCCTTACTTTCTTTGCCAAAACCATGATATTTTGTTATCAAGTCAAAAGAAAGAAACAGAAGCTCTCCATTACATTTCCTCACTAAGAAACCCCACCAGATGCCAGAAACCAAATAACATATACATCATACCTCCTATGTTTGTAGCCAAAGCTTCAAGTAAACCCCAACAAAGCTACAACCTCAGCTCACCAGCCAAGAAGTACAGTGTGTTTAACAAAATTAGTTTTTCTTAAAGATCAATCATGTACATGTACTATTAGCTAGTGTCTGGAGGTAGACTGAATTGCAAAATGTTGGAGTAAGTATTTCAGCGACATTGTTTAGCGCCACTATATCTGATCTTGAAACTTTTCCCACATATTACTGACCTTGTCATCATCCCAGCATTTTGAAAAGCAACATCGCTTTCCCTATGCTGGGGAAAGCCCGTTTTCAAAAGCAACATCACTTTCCTTATGCTGGCGAAAGCCCATTTTGAAAAGCAGCATCACTTTCCCTATGCTGGGGAAAGCCCATTTTGAAAAGCAACATCGCTTTCCCTATGCTGGGGAAAGCATGATTTAAAAAGGTTCCATCGCTTTCCCTGTGCTGGGGAAAGCGCGTTTTGAAAAGTCGCATCGCTTTCCCTATGCTGGGGAAAGCGCGTTTTAAAAGTTCCCACCAGTTTTGCCTATGCTGGGTGAAACGCACCATCCATCCCACCATGTGTTGTTGTTTGTTTGCATGAGGCCGAACTACGTTTCGTCTGATTCCTTTTATTAAGGGATACGTAGGCAGCCTATTTCGATAGGTTCGACCATCAGAGCACTTAATTTGCATATCTGCTTAAAAACTACGATAACATGCTACAACCGACTAAATATGTCTAGGATATGTGAGATTTGACATGCATTATAAACTGTTGCATTATAACTGCTACCTATTGCATCACTCCCCATTATAATTTCCACAAATTTTGGGAGTCTATTTCTTATCAACGATGATCGTTTACTCGGTAAGCTGCGGGTTACCCGTAAACTCCATCGTTGAGGGGCTTTGTAGACACCCTAATTTCGTACCCATGGTATGTGGCATGACATGTGATATCAAGACCTGTTAAAACTTAACAAATGTCAAGTTACTGGGTTTAAAAAAGCAAAAGGAAAAGCAGGATGGGCAAAACAGTGAAATGTAGGGGCCGAAGTGTCAAAAGGAGGCATGAAATTGGAACATGGCGCCACCCATGAGGGATCCACGTACGGCACCCACTTCTTATAGGGGTGGCGCCCAAATAGTGATTGTGCACTGTAGCACTTTGTCTCCGGTACACTATCTCAAGCGCGCAGTACAAGCTGATGAAGCACATAAAGAAAATCCTAAATGCCAACGAAGCCCCACTTCCAGCTATAAATAAGTGTGCCCGGCTTCAGTGAATTCATTCACGAACGACTTCGCACATAGTTCACTTCATCGCACGCAGTTAAGAAACCGCGTTCAATTTACGCAGTGAGCGAGAGAGAGAGAGTTCCCCTCTTCTAAAAAGCCTCAAAGCTCCGTCAAATCTCCTCCAAACTTAAATCCAACCAGTCAAAGTGAACTTGAGCCTTCCAGCTAGGATTCCACCTTATTTCTCCGGTCCAAAAATCCAAAAAAAAGCAATTACTTTGCCCGAATCCAGAGGCCAAATCCGTCAGAAGCAAGCAGTTGCTCTGCCCGATTTCCGCCAGCAGCAAACAAACAACAGAAAAAACGCAAGCAGTTGCTCCGTCCGTTTTACGGTGTCAGAAAGCAGCTTTCGGAAGCAGTTACTCTGCCCGAATCTCCACAACATCAAAAGACTCCCTCTCCCGGAAGGACAGAGCGAGGGCACCCTACGCTCTTAATGGTAAGCCTTTAAGAGGTTATATATAAAAGTGCTATTTTCAAGCCGACTCAATGTAAAAATATAAGAAGTTACGCTGCCCGGATTTATGTACAAAATAGCACCAAAAAAAAGCCATTATTATGGCCAAATATTTATAGATATATTTGTAATTACTGGAAGGAAGCGGCTGCAAATCTGTAAATAATGTAGATACATATATATTTGTTTAAATGCTTTATTTTATTTGCTGAATAAATATAATAAAAGCATAATTTAGCCAAAAACTATTTCTGAGACCGAAAGGGCGAATTGGGTGCCTAACACCTTCCCACCTCGTAACTTAGCCTCCGAACCTCTTTTTTACAAACTGGTTATTTTTTGTTTTTCTTTATTTCTCCTTAAAATAAAGATGACAACTATGTTACAACATTTTGGATCACAGTGAGGCCCGCAACATCCTTTTCTTGCACTTTTTCGTTTTCTCATAAACAAGGGACGATGAGAATGAAAAGGGTGATGCACTTTCTATATCTTGTCTTCCCCTAAACAAGGGAGGATGAGACACGGGAAACCCAAAAGCACTCATAGTGACCCAAAATGTACAACAGTCCATAGTAAGGCAGGGCATGTTCCCACACGCATTCGTAACATCTTTTTTTGCACTTTTTCGTTTTCCCCTAAACAAGGGACGATGGGAATGAAAAGGGTGATGCGTTTTCTGTATCTTGTTTTCCCTAAACAAGGGAGGATGAGTTACGGAGAAATCCAAAGCACTCATAATGGACTAAAGCACACTCAGTGACAGTGGCGTATTCAACGCGCTTTCGACAACACTCTTTTTGCACTTTTAATTTCGTCTTCCCCTAAACAAGGGAAGATGAAATGAAAAGAGTGATGTCCTTCCGCAACTCGCGTTCCCTTAAAAAAGGGAGCGCGGGGTCCGAGAGACTCCGGGGCACTCACACCGTCGCATGTAGAACTTTTTTTGAAAAATCAAATTTTCAGCCATGGACTTATGTCACAGTTTTTAAAGTAACAAATCGTTCTGGTCGGAAGATATTGATATGCGATAAAGATAAAAAAAAAAACCAACAAATTAAACAACAAAGGTTATGCATAATGAAGTTTTTTAGAATCTATAATAATTACTCGTACAATGATATACTTATATTTAAGATATTCTCCTTAATTATTATTTTAATTTTGTTTTTTCCTTAGTTTTTTGGTTATGTGTAATTTAGTTTAAAAAATGTTATGTTGTGCGTCTAACGCACGTGTACAAACACTAGTTTGGTTAATAATGTCCCAAGTCACCAACCCCAAGCTAGTAATAGTAGTAGGCGCGTTAAGGTGCTTATTTCAAATCCAACACCTAAGTTACTCCATTCGTTTTTAGGTCCAATCCATGAAATTTCCTAATCCCCACCGTCCCATCCGTACCTACGTTAGGTGATAAATGAGAGGGTGTGGGTAGCGCCCATGTGGGCAATTGGTGGGAAAATAAGTATCAATTTGATAACACAGACATAAATGGGCATATGCGCCTATGGCCTATGGGATCCCATTTACCTAAAATAATATTTTTAATAGCAAAAATAGTATTTTCCAAAATATTACACACACACACACATATTGAACCGTCAGGCCCAAACGGCTCAAACAACGGTCACGTGTCAGACATGTAATCACCTTGCCATAAGTGGGGCACATGCATGTCTTGTATAGCGGGCAAAAACATACTCTCCGTGGTAATACGAGCATGACTTATTTGGCGAGTAGAGATATGCGCCCAACTTTCATACGGGCATATCAAGGACAACCCCACTTCACTATTAGCCACGGGCCCAAGTGTGTAGCGAGCTGGATAGTAACCTGGCGAGTAGGTCAAATCGGTTTGGAAACACTGGTAACAGTCGTCCAGAACGTGGGGTGTTAATCCGAGAAATCCGCCCCCACATCCTGGACGTGTCCTTGATTGTGTCCGTATTTCTCGCTTGGGCAGTTAGTACCCTCTCCTTGATGTCCATGGCTGAGGCTAAACCCTTCCCCATCTTAAGGGAGAGGTGCGTTCAATTCTATAAGCCATTACTTTGTCAAGTTGCTTTTGCACTTGTGTGTTAGCTGATTATCATACTGGAATACCTTTACAGGGAAAGCTCTTGCCCAGTTTACGTTTGATTCGAGTTGTTTGACAGGTTTGGGTCGAGATGATTAAAGGCCAGATATCCTATACTTATAAGCCTAGTGTATCTATGTTTTTTTGGATATATCAATTGGTTCCATTGCCAAGAAACGTTGTTCTTCATCTTAGAACTTTTTTCCGTCGACTATGGCGCAAGTTATGGTTGCTAACGGTGTGAATTTGCCAGAGGATGGCCACACCTCCACCCCAAGTGTGGAGGAGCATGTTGAAAACATAGTGCAACCACTACCCCCGCATGACGCCCGTCATTAGCTTAATCAATGACGGGGTCTGGACTCTTTGGCTTGTAGCGCGGCGGTGGTGGTTAGCCTTGCCAATGACTTTCATGAAGAGGCATTGCGCCAGAGAGCCCTGGACCTTGGACAGATGCATTAGCTTAACCAAGCTTAACCAACAGTTGATCACTTTGGGTAAACCCCCACTACCAATCGAGTTGGATCCACTCCTACTGGTGCCAACCCAAAGTCACGCTGTGAGTAGAGCTGTCAAAATGGGTTGAGCCCGTTGGGCTAGCCCGCCCCGCCGCCTAAAAGAGGTGGGTTGGGTTGGTATTTTTTAGGCCCGCCACTTTTTTGGGCTGGCTCGCCCCGCCCCGCCAAATGGCGGGTTGAAGTGGGTTGTGGGTTGGCTCGCCTAGAGTTGTTAAAAAGACTTGGGCCCGTTGGGCTAACCCGCCCGCCACCTAAAAGAGGTGGGTTGGGTTGGTATTTTTAGGGCCGCCATGTTTTTGGGTTGGCCCGCCCCGCCCCGCCAAATGGTGGGTTGAAGTGGGTTGTGGGTTGGTCCGCCCCGCCAACCCATTTTGACAGCTCTAGCTGTGAGTGTATCTAGACCGAGAGAAAATCCCTAAGAACCTGCTATGTTCCCTCGGAGCACCAAGGTCGGGAGCCACATCGCGAGCCTAGTCACCATAGGGGACGAGCCAACCACCGAGTAACTCCAAGTGTCCACTCACGCCTCGGCCCTCGGGCAAGTGAGGGGGTGGAGCAACGAGCTCGTGATCACCGTCGAGAGCAAGAGGACAGTTAGTGATCTATCGTCACCGGTAAAATCCCCCGAGGGAGAACTCGGTACAATCCCGTCACCGCCAGTGTTCCCCATCTCCACGGAAGTCTCATGCACGCAGGCACCATTCTCCGTCCCCCACAAGTCGCTTTCCCGTAGGTAGTGATCTTTTTCACCTAGGGGATCTCGTGCTCGCAGGAATCGTTCTCCAGCCCTGTGTCAGTCACGAGGAAGGTAGGATCCACCTCCCCCAATAATAATCAACAAAACGGGGTGAAAGCACTAGAAATCCTGCAAGATCCAAGGCAGCAGGCCGCGGGAGGCCCCCAAGTTCAAGTGGCGCAGGTTGTGGGAATAGTCTAGTCCTTGGGAACTATGGGTCCCCCACAAGCCCCACCTGTACCCGGGGTATAGCTTCAGCCCACAAACAACATGCCAATAATAATGAATGTGCAAGAGTTTCTAGAGATGAAGCCGCGTATGGAAGCCTGGGGACAAGGCAAGGCCCTCGAGGGTAAGACAAATAAGAGGGACTGGTTAATGTCATTTGAATTTTAGATATGACTGGTGACATTTAATGAGGCTTTGAAAATCAGGGCATTTGTAGGGGCCCTACATGGGAAGGCCCTGGCATGGATGGGAGGACTTCCTCGTAGATCGATCAGTAATTGGGTTGACCTACGAGCAAATGCATGTCTACCTCGAGTTACTTAGAAAGGTTCACCAAGATGCTTGAACAAGTCCCTAGCCTATCCGAGCAGGAGGTCACCTTATGCTTTGGCGGTTTGAGGTCCGAATTAAGTATGAGGGAGCCTAAGAACGAGGCAGAGATGTTGATGAAGGCTCAGAAGTACTGCACGGGAGAGACCGTTAAGAAAGAAAAGAAGAACAAAATCATGGAGGCCAGTGAAAATGGCAACGCTGGCAAGAGTATCCGGCATAATGGTGGTGGCGGTTATGGTTGTAACAAGCCAAGATATGATCGCCCAAAGGACTTCATGCAGGAGAGTGATCATACCCCTCAAAATGCAATGATCATACTCCCACACAATACACTACTGGAAGATATTTTTTATGAGGTTAGGGACGAACTTCCTCGTCCTCTTCAAATGAATCCATAGACTGTTGATTCTCGAGATCGTACCCAGTGGTGTGCTTATCATGATGATTATGGGCATACCATAGAGGAATGTTGGCCACTAAAAAAGACCATTCAAAAATTGATTAATGATGTGAGTTTGGATCGCTTCAAGCAAGAAGGAAATAACAAGGAAAATGCCCCTCGCAGAGATGCTCATATCCGAGGGGTTATAAATGTGATTCTGGAGGAGGAGCCTACTCCAACATAGCCAGGGAAGGGCTTGAGCTGAAGTATGATTGTATAATACTTTATGCAGGAGTTTTGGAGGGATTCACCAACCACAAAATAGCGGTTAAAGGAACAATCAACCTGGAGGTTATGCTCGGGGAAGGGGCCCGGTCAAGGATTGAGATGGTCACCTTTATGGTGATCGATTTGAAATCCCCATACAACATTATCTTGGGGGTCCCCAGCATGGAAAAGTTTCAAATGGTGGCTTCTATTATTCCCCACGAGAGGGTTAAGTTCTACACCGACTCAGGGATAGGAGTCCTGAAGAGTCAGCTGAGAATGAAACAAAAGTTGACATTGCTGATTGACGATAAAACAATTATGATCAGTCACAAGGAAAAAATTGACACAACCACCGACCTGATCTAGATCACCCTGGTCAGGGTGAACGAGCGATGAAAGTTGACCATGCAGAACTCCCCTCGCTGGTAAAAAAGCCAGAGGGGCAAATTCCTGCACAGGGAGAGGCTTCAGTTGAAGACGCTGTCGGTGCGAGATGAACCTGAGTTCACTGCGCAAGATAAGCTGGAGGAAATTATGATTAATCCTGCTTACCCCGAGCAAAAAATTAAGATAGGCATGGCCCTTTTTACTGAAACAAGAGTCAATTTGATCGGGCAGCTTTAGAACAGCTTGTATATGTTTACTTGGTGAGCAGATGATATGAGGGGTGTCAGCGAGGAGATTGTTGTTCATTGCCTCAACGTGGACCCAACATATAGGCCTGTTCAACAGCGGCCTAGGAAGTTCTCCTCAGAAAAAGGTAGGGCTATCAAGGAAGAGGTCGAGAAGCTTCTTAGGGTAGACATTATTGAAGAGATCATCTACCAAACTTGGATGACCAATGTGGTCATGGTGAAGAAGTCGAATGGGAAATGGAGAATTTGCGTGGACTTCACCGACTTGAATAAGGCATGCCCGAAAGATTACTATATACTTCCTCAAATCGATAGACTGGTGGATGCTATTGCGGGGTTTGAGTTTTTAAGTTTCATCGATGTGTGCTCTGGATACCACGAGGTGAAGATGAACGAGCAGCACAAGGCTCTGACCGCTTTTCGTGCATCGGGGGGCCTTTATTGTTATAAGATGATGTCATTTGGATTGAAAAATACATGAGCAACATACCAGAGAATGGTCAACGGGGTCTTCCGCTCACAAATCGACAGAAATGTGGAGGCTTACATCGATGATATGGTCGTGAAATCAAAAGGACACGATCCATACCATTGATCTTGAGGAAACCTTTAGCAACCTTAAGAAGAATAACATGAAAGCTTAATCCCAGCAAATGTGTGTCACGATCATACCATTTTAAGTTTACAAGCTTTGAGAAAAGGACCGGCCAGAATTTTACCATAAGTTCTTCAGAAAGTGGACCGGCCCACAATTTTTTTCTAAAACAAATATTGGTTACTGTAGCGATTGAAAATTCATCAAAGTGGACCGGCCCGAATTTAATATTTTCAAATGGGCTGCCCATTTGTGCCCATACATAAAAAAAATATGTATGCTCGTATCCATTATTTGCAGGTGCGGCGGGCATATGGGTAGAGCCGTCAAAATGGATCAGTGGGACAGACTAACCTGCAAAATGATGGATCCCGCCAATTGGCCGGGAGGGGAGGACCAACCCGTCATTTGAAGAAATTTGGACCAAGTCATTCCAGACCGACTAAAGGAAGAAGCAGAAGCAGCCACTGGAAAGTTAATTAGGGGTGATGGCCTATAGTGATGGGTGATTGGGATATATATATAGTAGGTAAAAATAGACAGACCAACCCGCCCCGCTTAACCCACGACCTGTTTGGATCTAACCTAAAAACCCCATCATTTTAATAAATGGGATAGACCAATCCAATGGGTTTAACCCATTTTAACGACTCTATATATGGGTACGAGCTTAAATTGCCACCTCTACCTACACTACACATTCAAGAACAAGTTGCACATTATATCAACGCCCCATCCTCTCTATTTTATCTTAGAATGCCTACTATTTTTTTTCATATCGTAAACCAATCCAATCTGGTTCTACTAATTTTTTTGTCTTTCTTTGTTTGGTTTTACAAGATGAACTTGGAATAAAAGCTTGTTACACATTTTGATATGAACACATAGCCGAAAAAACAACAATGTTAGAGTATCTCCATTATTAATATGGATGTGAAAGAAATTTGATACCATCTAGGATTTATACCCTTCTTGAAAGAAAAAACATTTTCAATGCAAATGTGAATATGATATGACAACCAAATTTGTTCACATTGTGGATAACAATGTCAATCTTTCGCATTCTACTTGAAGGTATAGATACATCTTAGTCATCATTTTTCTTTTTTAAAAACTTTTTCTAAGCAAAGACTTGTGTAGGACGGTCTTACGGATCCTAGATTCATAAGACGGAGCCCCATTTAAGAATTTGCTGGTTAATAACTAAAAATGTTAAAATAAAACAGAATATCATGGTAGTCGAAGTTGGGCTGAGGCTACAGTTAAAGGTTTAGCTGTTGCAAGTTATCGGTTCAAAACAATTTTTGTTCAACTTTTTTACCACTATAATGGAAGATGCTCACATGCACTTTGTCTTTAAGACAAAGTTGTTGGTAATTTTTTTTCCTTTTTGTTTTAATGCTCATTATTGAGAAGTTCCTCTATTTGCTCCGGTGCCCCTGCACTTTCAATATTTGTCGCCGAAATTCTTATGTTTCACACGTCTTGCAGTTTAATCATTGGCCAACTCCATTAACCATCCGTTAGCATCAATTGCCTTGGGATACTTGACGGATCTTAACGGACTTTGACGAAATGCTAAATGACGCATTTAAAGCCAAACGTGGCACATTTAAAACACAAAAGTGACACATTTTAATGTTCAAAGTGACACTATAAAGGGAAATTTATTATAATTCTCATTAAAATACAAAGTAACACTCTTAATACTAAAAAGTAACACATTTAATACTAAAAAGTGACATTCTTATAATACTAAAAAGTGACACATTTAATATTAAAAAGTGACATTAAATGACACACTTAAAATCAAACGTAACATATTAAAAACACAAAAGTGACATATTTTAATGTTAAAAGTGACACTATAAATGAAAATTTATTATAATTCTTATTAAAATACAAAGTAACACTCTTAATACTAAAATATGACACATTTAATACTAAAAAGTGACACTCTTAATACTAAAAGTGACACTCTTATAATACTAAAAAGTGACACTCTTAATATTAAAAAGTGACATATTTAATACTAAATGTGACACTATAAATGAAAATTTATTATAATTTTTATTAAAATACAAAATAACACTCTTAATACTAAAAAGTGACACTCTTAATACTAAAAAGTGACACTCTTAATATTAAAAAGTGACACATTTAATTCTAAAAAGTGACACATTTAATACTAAAAAGTGTCACTTTAAAACTAACGTTGACTGTCAAAATTTTGGCTCGTTTATTACTTTGGGGTTGTTGGGAATTGAGATTAATGGTAGATTTGTATATTTTTGTTCATTTTACAAATATAGGCAAGTGTTTCATAAAATGACAAATATAAAAATAAAATAAAATTTGTAGTCAATGTGTTTGATCTTTATGTAAATTATTAAAAAAATTAGTAATTATGCCTTAATTCTAGGTCCAGCCTAGGCCTCGATTAAGCCCGACTAGTCCCCTAGTCGCTAGGCGCTAATGTGCCGCCTAACGATTCTTAGAACCTTGCCAAAAAGTAACAATTTTTTAGGGAAAATTTATAATTTTCATTAAAAATATAAAGTGACACTTTTAAGGCAAAAAATGACACATTTTATACTATAAAGTGACACTGTTAATAGTAAAAAGTGACACTCTGCATATATAAACATGAGGGGAGGTGCTGTAATTTTCAAAAACTAAAAGGTTGCATTGAGATTTCTGAATTTTGCCCCATTTAACCTAGATAGATCCGTCTTATGGATAAAGATCCGTAAAACCGTCTTACAGGAGACCACCTCCAATTTGGGAAAGGCTTATAGGCCCTGCTATGCCGAACTCTTCCAAAAAATTTCTCATAGTATTTCCCAGCTACTAATAGAGCCCCAGGGAACTCTCCCCAACCATGACTACGCTTTGTCCTGGAAAGCGCCTTCGAAGGCTCGCATTTTTAGAGCCTCTACATTCGTGATCATCCAAATCTGTGCCTCGAATGATCTGAGCCAGTCATTTGCCCGCATCTTCCCAAAGTATTTTTCAAATTACGGGAAGGTGAGTCCTTGCGCGGGTGGCGCATTCTCGATCTCTGGAGTGAACGGGCTGGCCTCCAGTGGCTTTGTGCCTCCATAACCGGGTTTGGCCACAGCCAGGTTAGGCATTGTTTGGCCATGTCTTTTTTCATGGCTTCCATTTGTTCGATAGACATTTTTCTGCGTCCACTGTGAGCTTGGACGAGCGGGCATACTCTGACCGCTGACTACGTGCTCCCCTGGATTGTTCGACAGTTTGAGGGCCGAAGGTTGGATCATAGGAAGCTTCCACTTCCCGCTCGACTCGAGCCTTGTGCCTTGGCCGATGTCCCTCTTCCTCCACGTATTCGCGGGCTCTGCGGCGACTGTGGCCCTCTCCCCGGGCATGATGATCCTGTCGACGGTGATGTCGGTGGGACGGATTTTGGCGGTTATACCCGCTTTTTGCCTAGTCGTCTGCCCTTTGCTCTTCATTCGCCTGCTTTTAGGGTACATGAATACCGGAGGGAATTCGCCTGCTCGAAGCGGGCGATTGTTGGGAGGCCTTACAGTTTAATCATTTGTCAGCTCCGTTAGCCATCCGTTAGCATCAATTGCCTTGGGATACTTGACGGACCCTAATGAACTTTAACAAAATGTTGAATGACACATTTAAAGCCAAACGTGACACATTGAAAAGATAAAAGTGACACATTTTAAGGTTGAAAGTGACACTATAAAAGGAAATTTATATAATTCTCATTAAAATACAAAGAAACATTCTTAATACTAAAAAGTGACACTCTTAATACTAAAAAGTTACACATTTAATACTAAAAAGTGACACTCTTAATACTAAAAAGTGACACATTTAATATTAAAAAGTGTCACTCTTAATACTAAAAAATTACACATTTAATACTAAAAAGTGGCACTCTTAATACTAAAAAGTTACACATTTAATACTAACAAGTGACACTCTTAATACTAAAAAGTGTCACTCTTAATACTAAAAAGTGACACATTTAATACTAAAAAGTGACAAATGATTAAACTGCAAGGTGTGAGAAACATAAGAATTTCGTCGACAAACAATGAAAGTGCAGGGGCACCGGAACAAATAGAGGAACTTCTCATTAATGAGAATTAAAACTAAATTTTGTAGCTAAGGAGTTTTGAACAGTCAACCTTTGGGGACTAAATCTTCAAGTGACACGTCCAACTTGACAAACTTATTATTATGATTTTTATTAACATGTTTAGTTATTAACACGTAAATTCCTAAATGAGGCTCCATCTTACGGATAAGGATTCGTAAGACCGTCTTACCGGAGACCACCTCCTCTTTCTATTGGTTGTTTTCTTTTTCTTTTAGTTTTTATTGTTTATTTTTTTATCAAATATTATTTTAGTAGTGAAATGCATGTTACATAAGATTGCATCCACATTTGCATTGGAAAGATGTATTTTAATTGAATGTGAATGAAGAAAGAAAAAATAGTACATATGATTAAATATGTGAATTACTCACGACCACGTAGGATTAAATTCACGGTTGGCATGTGATGATGTTAGATTTAGCACTAATTCTACAATTCTAAAGCTATTAGTACAACTAGCCTTACTAAAACATATTTACCCTTGGGTTAATATCAGTTTTGATACCCTAACTTTAGCCTTTATTGAAACTTAGTAGTAGGAATAATTGTAGAATAAGTTGTTATAAATCGCCTTAGAGCAACTCCATTGTATGATTCTTCACCAATTCTTTGGTTAAGAATTCACACAATGCTTCCATTGTTGAATTCTTGGTGAAGAATTCGGAGGAGAGAGAGTGAAGAATTCCTCACAAAGAAACCACCACACAGCTCAAGAATTCCAGCTTCAAATGCTCAAGTGGCGTGCACCTCCCAATCAAATAAGGCGCGTGTACGACACGCGCTCTAAAGGTGCGTCCAAGCCAAAAAATGATGGATCATGGCTGCTCCACTAACTTTTTAAAAAAAAACGTTTTTTAAATTTAAAAAAAAACTTACCGTTTTGACCGTTTTTTCTTTAAAAAAAATCAAATTTTTTTAAAAAAGCCAAAAAATTTTCTTAACGTTTTTATATAATTTTCTATTTATGTTATTGTACGAGTTATGTATAATATGTGTTTTATAGATAATTTTTTAACTGAATTATAAATTATAAAATTTAAAAATAATAATGTAATTTATTATTTTTAAATTAATTTTTGTCTTAATTTATAAATTAATTATTTATACGAAATATTTAAATATGAAATATATTAAATAACGTGAAATAAATTTATTTGTTGAGAAGTATAAAAATAAGAATGAAATGTAAAGTTAATGAGGTGGCAATGGAACCCAATTAAGAATATGTTAAGAATAGTATAAAATGGGAAGATGAATTCTTAAGTAGAGAAAAAGAGAAAAATGTGTAGGTGGCAGTGAGACCCAGCTAAGAATGTGTGAAATAATTTAAACAATGGAAATGCTCTTAGGTGCTCTTATAGTACAACACCAACACGTGGTTATAATCTCGATAAATTAATAGATATCCAATTAATTATACAATGTGTGTGCATTGAACAGTAAGACTGGTAGAGGATTATGATTATATATGGTGTGTGTTACAGTATTATCCATGTGAGGTGTTTGGTAACTGAAGACAAGCTGGAAGATGGAATTATCAAACTCACACACACCGAAGCATCATCATTTAGGGCAGGACAGAGACAGCGTTCGGCGTTCACCTTTCTTTCTATTATTCCCACTCCCATTCTCATTCCCATATACTCCTATTAACTCAACATTAAATTGCTGGTAGAGGGGTCAGGGGAGGCACCGTCACTCAAATTCTCACTTTCAAGTATTAAATTTATGGGTTATGGGCCCTAGTATGGTATACCCGACATTAAACCTACAAAGTTTAACTCACTCAACTCTGCCTAATTTGCCTTCCTCCTTTCCCCAAAAATATACAAAATTGGATCACTTTTTGGTAAGATATTGGTGCAACTTTTCCCATTCCAAGCACTAGTCAGTCATATAGGCCCAGGCCCACCAACGAATTAATTATGTGTTCGTTCATATTTGACCTATTTCTTATCTATAAATATAATCTGCGTTGAAAACAATGGACATGGACGACGGGGGACTGTTTTGAAAAGTCAATAGTTGACCTAGTACGGTCACAAACTTCAAACACACAATTACCTCGGACCATTGTTGCACTTTTGATTTCTTTACGTTGAAGATTTGCCATAACAATGACGACTGAGAGCTCTGTGGAAACTAATTGACTGTAGCAACAACAAAAGAGGATCGAAATAACATATACTAGTAATTAACAATAATACAAAAAAAAAAAGACTCAACCACACCTTTCGTAATCTTTATATTTATACACAAATGAGATGCATCTACTTTCTTGATAAACAAACACTAAAATATATATATGAAAAATAAAAATAAAATACATGAATGTGCTTAAAGGAAGAAAAGATGAGACCTTTCTCTTTGAGAAAAATAAATTATGTAATCCTTGTTGGCTGTTAGTGTTCACAAAACCCTACACTACACTACAGCTCATGTTCATGTTAGTCTTTACACTCGGAGGTATACCACTATACCCCCCACCCCACATAAATCAACCCCAAAAATACGAAAATAATCTAAAATCAACAACCAAAAAATTTCCTAAACTCACTCAGAAACGATAGAGATTGGACCACTAGAGATGCTCCCATGGCTGTCATCACATAGAGCCAACGCTCGTTCCAAATTAGCAACAATATCAGCCATGGTTGGTCTCTCTCTTCCCTCCAAATTCACACAATGCATTGCTGTATACGCCACCAGCTCCACTGCCTCAGCTTCATTCAGCTCTGGGGGCCCTACCCGCATATCTAATATCTTTCCCAACTCTCCCACCATGATTGCCGGTACAGCAAAGTCCACAACACTTATAGGTGCACCCCCATTTTCACCACTCTTGAATATGGCTCTCTTCCCTGTCAAAAGCTCTAGCAATACAACTCCAAGACCATAGACGTCACTTTTGGCTGTCAATACGTTTAGACCATAATATTCTGGATCAATGTACCCTACCGTGCCAGCTGCTTTTGTTGGCCTATACTCATGATCAGCTTCAGGACCCATTAATGACAATCCAAAATCAGATACCCGAGCTACCCAATTTGAATCCAACAATATGTTAGAAGACTTGATGTCCCGATGAATTATAGGAGGAACAGCGTAATTGTGGAGATACTCAATTCCCCGGGCAGCATCTAATGAAATCTTGATTCTCATTTTCCATGAATTCAACACACTGCTACTCTTCTCAACATTGTTCTTATCATGTAAATGATCATAAAGTGCCCCATTTTTCATATACTCGTAAACCAACAGCCTCTCATCCCTCTCTTCACAATACCCAACAAGCCTAACCAAGTGCTTGTGATGAAGCCTAGACAAGAATGCCAGTTCTGAATCAAATGCACTCTCTTTCTCCTGAAACTTCTTCGTTCTTAGATTCGTCTCTCCCCTCTTAATAGCCACCTCCCGACCATCCAACAGTTTGCCTCTGTATACAACACCAAAACTCCCAGCACCTATCTTATTCTCCAACGAGAAGTTGTTAGTCGCTAGAGCTAGGTCCGCAAAAGTAAACTCTTCTTCCCTTTCTGCATGCTTCGACGAGGTCCCACTTCGTTGCCGCCTGAAAGCTCTCGAAGCCTGGCGCCTAATGGTGGATGATCTTGAAAGTGGGCTACTATTTGATGCTGGGGGAGCATTGTGATTGGTACCAGTAATAGTAGGCTGCACAGAATTGTGAATTTTCTTGTTCCCACAACAAACACCAGTCCACAAACAATAAATTATAGTGCAAATACCGGAGAAAGCTCCAACTGACCCAACAATGGCAAATGCCAATAAACCCCTTCTTAATGGCCTTGAGGGCGAAGATGGCGAAGGAGTAATGCTGGGCGGTGGAGGCACAGGAAAACCTGGAGGAGATGAATTTGGTAAACAAGGCCTACATATCTGTCCATTTCCAGAACAGAGTGTTTGAGACTGCTGATAAATACCACAATCACAAGTAGATCGAACACATGGCCCCGGAAGAATCTTTGGCAACGAGAGCTCAATCCCTAAAGAATTTGAATTGTTAACCCAACCAGGCCCCCAACAAATCACAGAAAAATTACTCGTATTTAACCCGCAAGTAAAATCAATCCAGCCGTAATTGACTCAAATGAAAACCCCTCAGCGAAACTACTCGAAAACTCACCCCCTCCACCCCAACAAATCACAGTATTATTTACTCGCCGCAGAGCACAAGTATGGTTGGCGCCTAGCGCCACACCGAGAAAATCATTGGCAGAATGAATTGGAACATTCAATTCTCCTGAACTGTTACTACCTCTACAAATAAGAAAACCAGTAGTGTTTAATCCACATGCGTGACTACGTCCTACAAACATATTTAACATTAACTCGTTTGTAAACTGACCTTGAATCCTACTCGCAATTTCGTTTCCCCAGCATACAACACTATTGTTTGATAAAACGCCGCAAGTAAATCCTAATCCCGAAGAAATTGATCGAAATTGATCTGGCAACTGATGAGCTAAAACATTGTCGTCTCGCCAACAATTAGCGTTTCGAGTACCGTTCGACAGCGCACAAATTTGTGCGTCGCCAACAGTTAGGTCTTGTAACAGGACCGTGTCATTGTAGTACAATCGTTTCGGAGTAAATTCAGGGTTCCAGCAAATGAGACTGGATCCGCCGGACCGAACGCCGCAGATTAAGTCATGGCCGCCGGCGATTGACTCGAAGGAGACGTTAGCGAATAGGTCGGTGATAGTACCGTTTCGCCAGCATTGGATGCTCTGAGACCGTTGGTCAGCGATGATGCCGCAGATGGTGTTGGTGCCGTAGCTGACGGCGATGGTGGTAGCGGAGCCGCCGAGGCCATGGACTGAGATGGAAGGAGAGAATACGAAAACATAAAGGAGGAATATGACGGCGGATATGACAGCGGGGGAGAGCTTCGTCATCTAATGGAGGGGGAGTCGCCGGCGATGAGGTTGTGAACCGATTTAGTCCCTTTCATTTGTAGAGAGAGAGAGAGAGAGAGAGAAGGAAAATTGAGAATTGTGTTGTGTCTATCAGTTTAAAGTTTAAACTGAAAAGTGTTTGGAGGGATTATCTAAAGTATGTTTACTGTTACATAGAAAGAGATGAACACGCCATTATACGTCGTACACGTGTCATATGTATTTACTTTTCGCGGAAATACATGCAAAAAATTGTTTAGCCAAGATTCTAGGGAACACCGAACACGTAAGGCGTTTTCGTTTACTGCCGTGCGGTACCAAATATTGACTCAAAAAAGGGGAATGGAGAAACTAAAACGTGTAGAAAGCAAGTTTTGTGTCAAGTTTATTTACCTACCCATATTTTTAATTTTTTTACATCTAAACCTCTCGTTACAAATTATCTTTGTCCTCCTCTTTTCAACTACCGTAATTATTAATAAAATTTAAGTGGTCCAAGGATTACCCATTATAATACTATAAATTAAAAGCAAATAAGTTCATTCGATGTATTAAAAAAATTGACTTGAAATCTTTTATCACAACTTCTATCATACTATGCATCTTTTGGGATCCAGGGGTACGTGACTCCACCTAAGCTAAAAAACAAAAAACAAAAAACCTTGTAAAACAACACCGCTTTGTTTTAGTACCTTACTCAAAAAACATCCTCCCCTAGGTTACAACACAATAGCTGATCGGAAACCAAAAAAAAAAAAAACTCACGTAAGGTGGCACCACAGAAGCATAACGACGACAAACCCCTTCTTCATTCATTCAAAAATCTCCAATATTTGGTCATTTTAAAGTAGAAGTTGGTTCAAACATCACGTCATTGTAACAAGAAGGCCAACTAAAATGAGACAGAGATAAATAACTCTAAAATTCAATAGGAAAGAAAGTGTGATATGAGATGGGATGAGATAAGATAAAAGATTTTAAATCCCTGAAATGTGAATATTCAAATGGATGAGTGGTAACATGGGAAAGACAAAATAACTATGAGAAAAAATCGCTTAAGATACCTTTGGTCTCCATCTTGAACATTTAGGCAATATAGCCGAGCAACATATTGGTAAATGGTAAGACAAGTGCAAGGAGGGGTGAGTTTAGAGTAATTAAAATGTGCACTTTTGGGTGTTATCAGGGTTAAGTTAAAACCATTAGTAACCGATGCCAATGTAATTTCAGAAATACAAGGACAGGGACAGGGACAGGTATTTGAAACTGATATGAATAATAAGGGAATGTACATTGAAATATCAAAATGGTCAATTAACACGAGCTAGTTCATAGTTGACTGCCCCGAGGGAAGTTTCCTGCATAGTTTCTTAATCACAGTATTTTTATAACGAAACGAATGGGAAATGAGTTCCACGCGTTTGAGGGAGACAATTGGGAAATAAAATCAATTATCTTACTATTAATATTTAATAGTTTGGATGGGGACACTCCCAAAATGTTCTATACACCCATCTTCTCTAGTTCTCTTCTCCTCTCCATACACACCATCCTCCATTTTAAATTTATACAACCACTCCATACACACTCTACATTTCCTGTTCCACCCTACACACCCCGGCCGGGTTTATATCTTTTCTCTCCCTCTCTCTCTTCCCCCTTCCCCTTTGTTTTTTCTTCCTCCAAGCTCCAACTCATGAATGACTTCCTTTCATGTTTCAAAGCACACAAACTGCTTTTTTATTAAACCCTAATTTTTTTAAGAATTAAAAATTTTGAAAATTTTATAGCATCATATTCTATCATGGTTGACCGAACACTGCAGTGATGTTCGATTGGTGCTTGGCTGCTTGCAATGGTGTTATTTGGAAGCGAGACGCCACGTTGGGAGAAAAGAGAAAAAAACAATGGCACACTAGGAACGAGAGGGTTATTTGGCAATCTCGTCAATGACATTGACATGGAGACCACAGTGCAGAAAGGGAAGGAGAGAAAGAAAAAAAGATGAGGAGGTCCATTCGGTCTTTTCGTACGACGGCAATTTTGATTTTTGAATATAAACCTTAGTGGGTCTATATAAAATTCTTGGGGACGTGAATAGCTACGCCAAGGCCTAGTATCTAACTCTCGTGTTTTTATGTTATCTATTTTATTTTATTATAAATATAATAATAAATATTATTTTAAATATATTAACAATTTTGTATCTTTCGTGTCATGTCTCGTATAGAGACAGACGGAGACTCAGGGGTATGGGGGCTGTTGCCCCCACTTGGGAGAATTTTTGTTAAATTTATTTTTAATAATAATTTTTTATACTATGCAATTTGTCCCGACCTATAAAAGATTTTTTTTACTTACCACCGTCTAAAAATTTGAACCCCTAAATCCCTTTTCCCAAATCTGAAAATCCTGTCTCCCTCCCTCTCGCTCTCAGCCTCCCTCTCCCGTCTCCCTCTCAGTATTGACCTCCCCGGTATAGCTGTTAAAATGGGTTGGGTTAGTACGTCCCGTCACCTAAAAGAGGTGGGTTGGGTTTGTATTTCTTAGACCTCACTAGAGATGTTAAAAATTGAGAAACATGAAAGGGTTAGGGTTGGGAAAATTCAACCCCGTTAATAAACCCCCGCGGGTTCTAGGGCTCTTATGGCTAAAATAATTGTTCGAAAATGTTAAAACTGAGATTCGAACCCACAACCTCTTAAGAGTATAAGAAGATATGGATGACCCTTTATACCATTCAACCATCCTAAATTATTTGTTCTAAATTCAAATGCATAATATATATTATCATCTCATTTGGTAAACCAATATCTATACCCTGTTAGCTTTGTGATGATGTATGTGCATTTGATGAAAGTTAAACCCAAACATGGTCGTATGTACAATTCTAAGACATATAAGTTTCCAAAATTGGTCAAAATGATATTTTTTGATACATAATTAGATATGTTAAAAGGGTCGAGAACCGCATGGTTGACCCGAAATCGTTAGCGTGGAAAATGCAACCCGTTTAAATTTGTTAAACGGGTTGACCTTAGTATTATATTTTATTATTTGATTAAAATATTTGATTGTATTAACTTTTTACCAACATTTATTTTATGTTATTTTATTATTGTAGATGAAGATGATAATGATGTTGAAGAAGATACTTTCTCAAAAGAAAACTCGATTTCATGTTTTTAATTCGTATTGTTAATCGTTGTCACTTGTCCGTCAATATGTTTGTTACTTAATTTCGATTTTTTTGATTTAAATAAGGCATCATGTGTTAATAGGTGACCCCGCACCCTGAGGGTTAGGGTTAGGGTTGTGATTTGAGTGGCCCGTTTAAATGACCCGTTTAACCCGCGGCCCTATAGGGTCACAAACCTATAGGGCTGACCCTATAGGGTTAGGGCCAACCCAATTTAACATCTCTAGTCCCGCCCCACCAAATGACGAATTGAAGTGGGTTGTGGGTTGGTTCGCTTATAGATATCAAAAAAGTTTGGGCCCGTTGGGCTAGCCTGTCCCGCCACCTAAAAGAGGTGGGCTGGAATGGCATTTCTTAGGCCCGCCATGTTTTTAGGCTGGCCCGTCCCGCCCCGCCAAATGACGAGTTGAAGTGGGTTGTGGGTTGGTTCGCCCCGCTAACCCATTTTGACAGCACTACTCCTCGGCTCTCCCTATTTTGGTAGTCCCTCCTCCGCATCTTCGTAACTCCTTTCCTTGCCTCCGACCTCCCTCTAGGCTCCTGGATCCACCGCCGACCGAACTACCGCTCGCTACTCCAGCCTCTGATTCCGATCGTCGAGTCTTCATCTCTATTCTCTACTGTCGGTCAGCCCTCCTCTAAGTCCTCTTAATGCTCTAGCCTTTACATTGTCTACAAGAGGTATTTTTCAAAAATCAAAATTTTCTAAATTATAAGTTTATAACTATGAATCTATTATTTAAATTTTGTGATTATGAATTATAAATTTAGAATTGTAAATTTGTGATTGTGATTTGTGAATTGAAATAATATGAAATTAAGACATTTTTGTGTGTTCAATATCTTGGTAAGAAAAGTCTATTTATTTAATATGAAATTAGGACATTTTTATTTGGGGGTTGAAATTGAAGTAGTTGATTTATGAGAAAAAAAATTATTTGTGTAAATTTCCAATTTGTGATTGATTTGAAGGAATTTGGCTTTAGTGATTATGGAGAATTTTTTTAAACGGAAACTATCAAAATAATTTGGAACTTGTAGTACATCTGTTGGTATTCAACGGTCTTAGTCGATTCCCGTTACTTCAACTACATTAATCATAATTTTGAAATAGCTTTAATTTGAAATAATCCTAATTTTGAAATAATTCTAATTTTGAAATAGCCATAATTGTGTATTTAATTTATGTAATTATTGTAAATTGTGATTTGTGAATTTGTGATAGATGATATATTGATATTGTGATAATGTTGTTTTATTTCCTAAATTTGTGTGTTCAATATCTTGGTAGGAAATGTATATTTATTTAATATGAAATTAGGGTATTTCAATTTGGGGGGTTGAAGTAGTTGATTTATGAGATTTTTTTTTATTTGTTTAGATTTCCAAATTGTTGTTGATTTGAAAGAATTTAGTTTTAGTGATTATAAAGAAATTTTTTAAACAGAAACCGAATTTGTGATCAATTTTTAAATGATTGTCTTATATGTTTTATTGAAAAATTAAATATTTGCTTAGGAACATTACAAATGATGATGTAATTAACGTTTTCAAAGTATGAATACGCGTAGAGGACAATTATGATTTATAACTTTACTAAATTTGTGCACCCGGTTGTGAAAATTCTTACGTCCGCCACTGGTTTCGTGTCCTATTATACTGATCTTATCATGTCATTTATCTATGTAATCGTATCGTGCTAATTCATATTATCGTATCGTGTTAGTTATTGTCATCCCTAGCTACGCCCTAATAGTTTATGGAACATAGATTGAAATGGCTTTGTCAATAAATATATTTACATAATTACTATTGTGACCATGAGATTTCTCATGTTTAGACTTTTCAAAAAAAGATTTAGGAGACGAGGATTGCTGTGTATACGTAATATTTACGGTATATATGAACAATTATTCAATGTTGAATACACTTCAAATTTCAAAGTGTCAATTGAGTTCCACCCAAGGACGTGCTTGGTCATAGGAAGATTTCGTAATAAATCTATGCTACTAATACAATTACATTTATGACCTTCCGTATTAGACGGTCCATATGATAATTGAAGACTGGAAATCTTCCTTTTTTTTTCTTTCTAATAATAATCAGCTGAGGACCTGAGGTAGAGTGCAAAATACTACCAAATTTATTTAAAACAAAAACTAAATTTACATCAAAAAGTAAAACGAAAACCCAAAAAGTTTGACCATGCTTGATAGTTCGTTCTCTTTAGTGGGTTTTTTTTTTCTCTCTTGATTTTGTAAATTAAATTTAAAAAAGTAAGATAGATTGAAAGATATATATATATATATATATATATATATATATGCAAATGTGTTTAGCACATCTAAATATAACAAGATCTCGCCAAAATATACTTCTCAAAAATAGGAGGATATATATAATGAATCAATGATAAATATAATTTGTTTATCTCAAAATTGCTAGATAATCATTTTAACTACTTACAAAATAAGTATTATATCTACATATGAACACATATACAAGTATTGATAAGAAAAAGAAAAAATATATAAAAAAACTGTTAAGAAATTAAAAACCATCAATTTAAGAGGGGAGATCTTTTCTCTTTATTCCAATATGCAAGGAAACAAGAATAACAATCTAAAAACTCATTATACTATAATGTCTTTCTATATTTATATTAATTTACTTGTGAACTTTTTCAAGACAAATTCTATCATAGGAGCTAAAAAACAAGTACATATAGTGTAATATAATTTGATGAATGACTATGGATCCTTAAAGTCTCTTATGTCTAATTTGATATTCAACAAATATTGCTTACTCAGTCAGAAATATGTTTCCTCCTTTAACATAAATGTTTTGTGACCACTTTTGTTGTCTATAACCAAGTAATTTCACCGACAAAAGTAGTAGCATCAGTTATGAAATATTAGATAAGTGGATTTTTAAAGATCAACATGGTCCTGATGAGAGGTGACAATATCATCATTACTGGATTTTATTTTTGCTCCTTGACATTGTAGAAAAGCGATGATAAATATGAGCAAGTAAATCATAGTCTAATTGCTCTAGGAACATGTAGAATACTCGAGGTGTGATAATGTATATGGGCGAGTATATCATACTAAGGTACAATGAATTGAGAACAACCATAGTCTAAATGTCTATTTTATTGTTTTTTGAATTGATCTTAAATATTTGTAGATATAATTGTAATAATTAAGTAGACATATTATCAGTGTCACCTCATTTGGGTGACACTAGCTACTAATGAAAAGGCTTTTCGAGTCGGGGACATTTTGGTCATTTCGGAGGAGGGATGTCGGTAGGAAGTATGTAATTTGAGTCGCTATTCATTGATTTATTCTCATTTGAATTTGCGGTGCAATTTTTATCATTTAACAAATATATGTTGTATGTATGTATATATATATATATATATATATATATATATATATATATATATATATATATATATATCGTGCGTTTAACACAGGGGTGTAAAGTTGGTTGTGTTTGATAATAAGAGAGAAAGTGAAAAACATCAAAACTTCAAGAAGTATAGAACGAACAGTCAATTTCTAAATCTTTTTACGTTACTTTTATCATTGATTTAATTACCATTTTAATTGATAAGAATCACCATTTTAAGATCAGATATGATTAATAAGTTGAATTATCTGATGTTTTTTACGCAATATGTGATCTTGACTAATAGCACAAGTTACCTAGATAAAATCGTTATCCTCTCACTAATTATATCAATGGGGAGGATGATATTATTAGCGCTCTCGTTAAAAAATTTTGGAATTAAAATTTATATTTTCAAAACTATCATTGATATTGAAGTGTGAATTATTCCTTCCGTCCCAAAATTATTGTTTTGCTTTCATTTTGCGTCCGTCCCAAAATAATTATCTTTTTTGAAATTAAAGTTTCTTTTATAGGACATCATTTTACCTTTTTTTTCTTACTTTAATTTTGGGTCGCATATTTATGGACTTTAAAGGAAACTACATATTAGTCCAATATTAATACTCCAGTTAATTGTGTTTTTTTAAACCGTCCGCCAAGTCAATCCAGACAATAATTTTATGACCGAGTGACTAATACTTAATAACAAGAGTGTTAATAATACTGAGATTAATAATATTATTTATCATTGCCCAAGAACACATCATCATAATATTATAATAAATTCAATTATTTTTTCTTAATTTGTATATTAGGTTAAACATAACACTCTTTTAAGAGCGAAAGAAGTACTTTTGGTTTATTACTTAGTAGTGGGACCCACAGTCAACCAATGAAGACGAAGTAGTGTCGACTAACTTGTATAAAAATTATGTGTTGATGTGACAAAAATCTAGTTTGAGTCGTCCGTTTGATGCGTATGATATATGAGCTTGATTGTATGGATTGATCTCATTCATTGAACCTGCATAAGAATACGAAAACACCTTAGTTGGAGTGTAAGGCTTGGCCTCGCGAAACCACTTCGGTGTGAGAATAAGTATTGTTCGAGTCAAAAGAGAATTTGACAGAGGTATGAGGTTCAAAAAAGTGTATGTATCTTGTTTAAGATTTATGGAGGAGTATTTATAGGCCCACCATATCATATAATCCTTACGAGATTCACTTCCATAGTTGCCTAGTAGTTTTAGAAGGAAACTCCTAAATTATATACATGATAGGCGGCTGGCCGCGAGAATGTTGGAACAGCTAAAACAAGTGTTCTGCTCGGCTAAGGAAACCTTTGACATGTTTTGGAAAGCAAGTATATGAGATTTCCTTGCTCGATACTTGCCCAGGTGAGCATGACTCTGCCCAATTATGTGATGCAAGTCTGATGATGATGTGTGACTCTCGGGCATGGTCTCCTGGTCGAGCATGTAAGGCCGGTGTTGGACCAGATTTAGACAGAATATAAGCAATTCTCTACTCGGGTATATTGCTAGCTCTGCTAGCTAGACCTGTGGGTCCCTTACTGGCAAACTCATGACTGGTACGTGATGATCTATGGTGTTTTGCTCGTGACCGGATTTGGATCGGACACATCATGTATATTTCTCATATTCTTAAATTATTGTTTTGTTTGAACTTTTTAAGTTACAGGAACTATTTTTCAAATGAAAATTTGACATTATTCATAATTGAACTACGATTTAAGTGTTTTATAATTTTTTTAAAAAGTAAAATTAAATGTTAAATTTTTATTTAAAAAATAATAAGTCAGACAAGACAACAATTTGGTAAAGAAAGATATATATTTTGTGGTGTCACCCTAGCTTTAATACGAAGAGTCCTATATTTTGGTCGAATTCCAAATGGCCTTTGCTTTGTAATATACTCGACCAAAAATGGAGAAAAGAAAGTTGACATTTTTGAATTTGGAAAATGTACTATTTGGAGAGTCGTTCTATTTGTAGTAGCAATTAATTGATTTTGCAGTTGAAGATAATAAATGATAGAATTGAAAAGACAAATAATATTACGAGTTGGAGTATTAGAGACGTTAGATGATTAAGTTGATGATGATTTGAAATGTTCATATTATTATTATTTAAAAAAGAACATATTTAATCTAATAATATAAAGATCTAAGTAGATTTGATCTAACGACACTAATATTAAAACTTATAATAACCTAAAAAAGAATCTAATATTGCAGCATTATGTGTTTAAAGATTTCACTAATTTTTGCTTTATTTGGCAAAACAGAGGGAGTCGAAGTTAAGTTTTATAAATCATAAATGTATACTGATAAAGAAAAATTTAGGGTGAATTAAATTTAAAAAAGGAAGAAGTTGAAAAGGCGGGGGCTTGTGCTTGGAAGAAAAATCAAGCGTCAGAAAATGTGATTTTTAAAATTCAATGCAAAGAAAGTCAGTCAATTACTTTTCTAAAGACGAAGCAATAGATTGAAAGTCAGTGGGTAGGTACCTCTCTCTCTAGACTCTAGACTCTAGGTGACTAGGTCTTCCTAAAAACTAAAAAGTAAAACCATAACCTTTTGGAGAAAGTAAATACGAGGTTGATTATGGTCGGTCTGATTTAATTTATTAATATGTGTTGATGATTTATTACTTATAAATGATGATTTATTATTTGTAACTTATGACTGATGACTAATAACTAGTGATGTTTGATTTAGTTTTTTAAAAGTGTTGATTAGCTTTTATAAGTTAATATATATGTTTGATTAATATGTTGAAATAATATTGAAATAAAATATAAAGAGTAAAATAACATCATCATAAAATATGATTTACATTATTATGATTATTATTATTATTATTATTATTATTACTTTTAATCATATTATTATCATTATTATTTATTTTATTTATTATTATTATCACTTTTTATTATTTTATTAATATTAATAAAAAATTATCACTATTATTAATTATTACTATTATTATTATCATTATTATTGCCTTTATTATTATTATTACTATTGCCTTTATTATTATTATTATTATTATTATTATTATTATTATTATTATTGTATTAACATTAATATTACTTTTATTATTATTATTATTACTTATTAATTTTAGTATTGATTTTATTATATTAATAATAATATTAATTTTATTTATATTAATATTTTTTACTTACTATTATCATTGATTTTATTATTATTAATATTATCTTTTATTATTATTAATTATTATTATTACGATTATTTTTACTATGTTATTATTAATATTTTTTAGTATTATTATTATTAGAATTATTAATAATTATTATTATTATATTTATCATTATTAATACTATATTTATTATTTTTATTATTATTATAACTATTATCATTAGTCATATTATTATTTATTAATATTATAATTCCTTTTATTATTATTATTTATTATAATTATTATTCATTATTATTTTTATTATTTTTATTTTTATTACTATTATTAAGAAGGATAATATTTGAATATATAAAATTTCAATAAAAAAGAGGACTCATATGTTTTTGAAAAGTATAATTAAGTACTAGGCTTAGTGTTTATAACTTATAACCTTACATGTGCTTTAAGTGGCTTGTACATGACTTATGACTTATCTTACCAAAAGTGAAATCAAACGCTTCAAAAACAACTTATGATAAGTCATAAGTCATAAGCACTTCAAGATAAGTTAAATCAAACATGTCCTAAATGACTTGTACATGACTTATGACTTATCTTACTATAAGTAAAATCAAACGCTTCAAAAACTACTTATAATAAGTCATAAGCACTTTCAGATATGTCAAATCAAACAACCCCTAAATCACCCAATGAATTGATTATATAGTCCGTCTCATTTCTCTCAACATTGTAGACTCGAAAGAGTTCGTTTAAGAAATTACCCAAGTCAAGAAGGTAAATTGAAAAGATGAATTACTTTACTAAATTGAATTATGTACATGTATATTACTCCATGTTTTAAGAGAGTTTTTTTGTTTCAAAATAGATGATACTTCATACTTTATAATTTTCAACCAACTTTTCCATTTTTTCCACCAATTCTATATATATTTATTGACTTCATAACTAATTAATGTTTGAATGGACACAATTTAATCTTTACAACATATTTCCTTGATCTGTATGAAAAATCACAAAACGTTATATTATTTTTGAGACAGATTTATAGGAATTATGATGAATTCTTTCGTATCATCTTTTTAAGCATTTTGTGGGGAATAGCATACTAATGTTGTTGGAAGGAATCATACACCCAAAAAAATGGTTCCATACACCCAAAAAAATGGTTCCATTTACTCTTCCACTCTACAACCAAAAGTTAATGCAGTGGATGTCTATTTAATATTTAGGACAAACTACATGATTGATCCATCCATTTTACGCCTTCTTCGGATGTCGCCCCTCATCTCGCAAATGGTCACTAAATTGAATTTTTTTTTTACACAAATGGTCCTCCCGTTTAATTTTTTCAACGTTTGGCCTTTAAATACGCTAACATGCCACACACATCCATTTGTGAAAGGGTAAATAGACATTTCGTCTTACAAAAGTATAAGGACCAATCATGAAAGGCATTTGTGAATAAACATCAATAAGCAGAGTAGTTTATATAGGAAAAAATCTCGTTAAAATTTTGTTTCCCAAAATAAAAACTCATATTAACAAAAAACAATAATAAATTCTTTAATTAAATAATTCAAGAACTCCTTGGAACTTCTACCATCAATTATCTCAATTTGCACAGTTTTTTAATTCTCAGTTGTGTCAAACGGAAATGAATCAACACATTGTAAATGATGATTAATGAAAATGGATTAGTCCACATCATGTACCTATCAAATATTGAAATATTATACTCAAAAAATCAAGTAAATCAATAAATATCCAAAATTTGAGATGTAAAAAAGCATTTACAATTTTGAAATAGTATGAAATAAAAATCACAAAAAAAAAAATTTATCTTTCGAGAATACTAAATGATTAAACCAGTTCAAAGATTTATCTAAAAGTAAAAAACAAAAACAATGTATAAAAATATTAACAAATTCACAATAGATCCGAATGTCTATAATGTTTTTTATACGAAATAATTAAACAAAATGTTTTTATATGATTTCATTAGATCCGAATGAAAAATCACCGAATAAATATAATCAATATTTTTCCCTCAGAATAAAGTTGGATATTGGAGAAAGAGAAATCGAGCGAGATATGGAGCGAGAGGACGAGAGTTTACTGTGGTGTGAACGGTGAGTGTAAGAGAGATCGCCAGTGAGAATAAGAGATATTTCGTTAGAGGGATAAAGAATAAGGGAGATTGCCAGTAGGGTTTCATATTTTCCTCTCCTTCCTTCTTATTTTTTTGTGTGTAGTTAACGAAAGATTATTGAGATACCACGATAACATTTCGATTTCATATTTTCCTCTCCTTCCTTCTTATTTTTTGTGTGTATTTTTCGAACGAAAGATTATTGAGATACCACGATAACATTTCGATTTCTTCTTGTGTAGTATATTATAATTAGCTTTTCTTCTGTATTTTAATTATTTATTACTTTTTCATATAATGCAATTACTATATGATCATATATTCACCATATTTTAATTTATAACTGAACTGCTCGGCCCAATAGGCCTAAGCCATGAGTCACGTGCCAAGCATATGGGTTTCGTCCGAACAAGCGAGCAAAGGTTTCATGCAAGCAATCGGGCAAAACTTTGGTTTCTGTCAAGTGAGTTGCCTGCGAGCTGGGGGCTCCGCTAACGAACAAAACCGGTACGCGAGCATGGTTACTTGTGCTCGCCAATGTGAGTCGCCATCAGTTGAGGACATCCATGTCCGGGAAAGGTCAAGGTGTTAGTTGAGGGCGGTCATGCCCGAGCAAGAGTTCTAGCCAGCAATAATGATCGGGAAATTCTCTAGTCAAACCGTTGTCATTAGTGGGCTCGTTAATGTGTCTCCCATTAAAGGTCATGACCGTTTATGGGGCAGTTAATGACATTTATGGGCGGTTAATGAAGACCATGGGCAGTAAATGGTGATCATGGGCAGTTAATGTCAGTGATGGGCGGTTACCTATGGTTATCGGCGGTTATGCCCATCGGAAAGTATAAAAACCTCGGAAAATGAAAGGAAAAGGTATGCGCAATCTAATTCTCTAGCTGAAACTCTGCCAAATTGCTTACTTATTGAATCATGTACTGATTCTCACGCCGGAGGGCCTTTGCTGGGAGTGCCCCCTGCCTAGTTTACGTTTATTCTTTCCAATTGCAGAGTTGGGCTTCGAGGGTTCACGGACACGTTGAAAGCCAGGTGTTCAGATTGGGCTTCTAGTGCATCCAGAATTCTTTGGACGCATCAGTTGGTTCCGTTGCCGGGAAACGAAAGTTTTTCGGTGATAGAATTGGTAAACTTTTGATAAGTTCTTGTTGTTTATGAGATTTTGCCAATGGCGGAAAACGGAGTTAACGGTGGTAGTGGCAGTCGTAGGGAGGAGGTACACCCGAATCTCAGCCTTAATCAAGTAGCTTGAAACAATGTTCCTCGCCCATGATGCATGCACGCTTAATCGAGGGGGAGTCGATTCATTGGCTCAAGTCTTTGCCGCAGTTGGCTCATGGCTCATGAATTTCGTGAAGAGGCTCTCGCGCCGCCGGCTATTTATCTAGGCGGATCATCAACTTAACTTACAGTTGATTGCGATGGGTAAGCCGCCATTACCCATTGAGCTAGATCCATTACCAGCCTTGTCAGCACCAAGCCAGGCGGCCGGGGTGTCACGTACTGGTGGGAATCAGATGAATCCTTTGCTCATTCATTCTCGACCTGAGAGGATCTAAAGGGCGCGGAGAGGCGATAAAGCTAGCCATAGGGTGGTCCCAGGTGTTCATTCAATTTGGGTCCACGAGTTGGAGAGGATTCGGCTCAATCTCGATAAATCGTCGGCGTTAGCCTCTCTACAGGTCGCATGCTCGCGATTTCGTTCACGCCGGCGGCGATCTCGTGCTCATAATTAAGTCGCTCGCGATCACGAAGGGTCTTGCGTTAATCGGCAGAACTCCCTCCCTAAGCGATCTCATCATTCTCATCATTCCCGAGGAAAAAGGGACTGCGTCAATCAATCATTGGGCACCTGACTCATTGGGGCACCTCGAGCTCGGTGGCGCGGCAGGAATTCTTTGCATTGGGCTATGGGACCCCAGGCCCTCTGGCTGTGTACCTCGGCTCGGGGTGGTTTGCCTCTGACCATAAACATGCATGATTTTGAGGAATTGAAACGTCGAATGGAAGCTTGGGAACAAGGCAAGGCTCTATATGGCAATTTCTTAGGCACATCAGCCAGCCCACTCGCTCCATGGATCGAGAATGCTCCACCAACACAGGGGCTTATCTTCCCGAATATTAAGGAATATACAGGCAAGACAAAGGCCAGGGATTGGCTAATGTCATTTGAATCACAAATCGGCTTGGTGACTTCAGATGAAGCTTTGAAGATTAGGGCTTTTGTTGGAGCACTGCAGGGGAAAGCTCTAGCCTGGATGGGGGCCTTACCACGGCGTTCAATCAACAATTGGTCTGATCTTCGAACAAAGTTTTTGGCTGATTTTGGAACGGCGGGAACATTGGCGAAGACAAGGGTGATTTGTCCAAGGTTAAGCAAGGAGCAAGTGAATCTCCGAGTTATCTAGGCGGTTCACTAAGGTGTTGGAGCGGGTTCGGGGTTGGCCAGAGCGGGGAGGTGACCTATGTTTTGGCTGGATTACTTGAAGGTGAAGGTGGTTTGCGGTCAGAATTAAGCATGCGTGAACCAAAGACACAAGCAGAGATGCTCATGCGAGCACAAAAATGGTGTGCCGGGGAGACGGCGAAAAAGGAGAAGAAAAAGGAGACTGCTGAAGCAACTGGAAATTCTAAGGGAAATGGTCAGATGGGCAGTGGTGGCTACAATAAGAGCAAGTCTCGGTATGACCGGCCAAAGGAATTTCTTCGTGAATCGGATTTGACTCGCTAAAACACATTCTTGAGGACATTATGTGCGAGATAAGGAGCAGCTTCTAATCCACCTCGCATGAATCGGCGGCTAGCGAAGGGATCGAGGCAGGCGGTGTGCTTATCATGATGATTATGGGCACACTACGGAGGAATCTTGGCCATTGAAGAAGGCCATTCGAGATTGATCAATGAGGCGGCTAGATCGCTTCAAGCGGGATAGCGGTAACAGAGGAATGCTCTGGCGCGAAGCCAGCCCAGATTAGGGGGTGATCAATGTGATAATGGATGAAGAGCTTACAACTCAGCTCGGGAAACAAATATATTCCTTGTCCAAGCGGTGGATCGACCTACTACTGCGGGATGGAGAAGCGAGCCATTCGGTTTACTCGCGGTGGTGGCGGCGATGTATGATCGGCTTGATCCTTGTAGTCTCGGCATTAGTGGATGGTGGGTTGTCCAGGGATCTTAGTGGGCACAGGGGCATCTTAGAGATGTGATATATTATTCTTGTTTTGGGGGCTTGAGCTAAGTGATGACCGGTTGAAACCGTATGCGAGGGCATTAGAGGTTTTATAAATCATAAGGTCAGGTCAAAACCTTGTCGAGCTAGAAGTGTTCATCGGTGAGGAAGCAAGACCGGAGTGAAAAAGATTACCTTCATGGTAATTGACACAATCTCACTTACAACATAATTTTGGGTGTGCCAAGTATGGCCAAATTTCAAATGGTGGCATCAATCCCGCATCGGCGAGCTAAGTTCTACAGGCCAAGGAGTTGGGACTGCTTGCCAGAGAAGCGTGCTTTCGAATATGTGCTGCGATACTCGAGAGGAAGAAGAAGTTGACCTTAGAGGATGGCGGCAGAAGATTCTTGTCGGTACTAAGGAAACTTCACATGTGGTATTGGGACCATCGGTAGTTGCGATGGTACAAGAGGATTTAGAGATGGTTGCTGAAGCTAATCAAGGCCGATTGAAGTCGGGGGAGCGAGTCAAAATGAAGCGGAATCTGAGAATGGCGTGAGCAGGGCCGATGTTGAGACTAGTCCATCTTTGCCAACATTACGGTTAGTGGAGCAAGTTGAGCGAGAAGAGGTGGCCGTCTGAAGCCATTAGTAATCCTTTCGACATTGACGTCGGGGTTCGAAAAAATGAGGTCGTTGAGCACTGTGGATGATCCTTTGCCGGTATTGACGTCGGAGGGATTGGAAGAGCAGTGAGGCCGTGGAAGTAGATCGGCTTGATAAGGTAGAGGATCGGTGAAGAAGAGGATGAGAAGGTGAAGTGTGACCTGGCTCAAATGCGGGATGAGCGAGTTCGCGGCTCGGGATGAGCTCGAGGAGGTGATCGTTAGTTACGCCTATCAGGAGCAAAAAGATAAAAATTAGCGAGGGCCTTAATGGCGGAGGCAAGAGTGAATTTGATTACTTGATTCTGTGGATGCGGATGTTTTTGCTTGGCGGCTGAGGATATCTGAGGGGTAAGGCTGTGATTTGCACGGTGAATGTTGATCGGCTTTTCGACCAATCAATGGCGACCTCGAGTTTACTCGGTGGAGAAAGGATCAAGCGATCGGGGAAGAGGTCGAAAAGTTGCTCAAAGGCGACATAATCGAGGAGATACATTCACCCGACATGGTTGGCTAATGTAGTCATGGTAAAAAGTCCAATGGAAAGTGGCGGATGTGTGTAGATTTCACGGTTTAAATATAGCTTGCCTGAAGGAATTGCTATCCTCTGCTAGAATTGACAAGTTGGTGGGCGCCATTGCGGGTTCGAGCTACCGGTTTATAGATGCTTATTGCAGGTATCATCGGTGAAGATGAATGAGAAGGATAAGGCTCTATGACGACTTTCCGGCGAGCCAGGGGGTTATATTGTTACTGAAGATGATGCCTTTCGGCTTGAAGAATCTTTGGAGCTACCTACCAAAGGATGGTGAACAAGGTGTTTAGCTCGACTCGTGTGAGAAATGTGTAAGCTATATTGATGACATGGTGGTCAAAACTAAAGAGTATGCGAGCACATAGAAGACTTAGGCGAGACTTTTGCCAATCTCGGGAGGAATAGTATGAGTGAACCAGAGCAAATGTGTGTTCGAGGTAAGAGCGAGCAAATTCCTCGGTTTCATGTGACTGAGAGAGGAATTGAGGCTAATCTGAGAAAATCAAGGCATTG
This sequence comes from Codonopsis lanceolata, assembly GCA_013146195.2. Classification (NCBI taxonomy): domain Eukaryota; kingdom Viridiplantae; phylum Streptophyta; class Magnoliopsida; order Asterales; family Campanulaceae; genus Codonopsis; species Codonopsis lanceolata. The sequence goes on along the minus strand of CM028379.1, from coordinate 148,489,768 downwards.
GTCCTTTATGAAGCCCCCATTGCATTAAGGAT
>CM028379.1:148462811-148489636 GCA_013146195.2 Codonopsis lanceolata | reverse complement strand
GTAGCCATACATGAAGCTAACTTAATAACTTGATCTCGGCGTGAGATTTCCTAAATCTTATTTGCATGGGATTAATAAATGAAGACTATTTTTATCGAGGTACACACTGACACAAGTTACTCTAGCCTCCCAGAACAACGACTTTTAGCCTCACAGGGCCCTGGCACCACGCATTCCTATCTTGCCTCCTCTTTGACACTCCTATTCTAGACAAACAACATCAGAGTAAGACTTTGCACGGCCAGAACCTTCCAAAAGCTGATTTCCCACAATTGGAAAACCATGTGAAGCAAAAGCATGTCTCTGGTCTATCATCTCACTAAATGGCATGTGGAAGGTATTTCTCTACACCACCGATCAGGATCACCTTATCACTCTCGAAATATGAAATATGTCTTAAGCTTTACTAGTTTGAATAATAACTATAGTTGGGAAGCTTGAGTTTTGTGGTTACTTTCCATGCTAAAAGTTTTTGTTTATGGTTGTTCACCTTGAGCACAAAACCACTCTAGCCTTTGATATATATGTACAACGCTATGTGTTTCGGGTAGAAGCGAATACACTAATTATGATGGACCCCAGGACATGGAAAAGCAAATGTAGCTCTCCTTGTTTCTTGGTTTGGGTTCTTTCCTCCTCGGCGTGTCCTTGTGCCTATGCGTCGTGTGCTAGTGCCTCGGCTTGGGCACAATGCAGGCCTTTATTTTTTTCAGCGTGAGTTTAATCTCTTCTTCCTACGGTATGTTTTTGTACATGACATTCATAAATGAGTATGTTAGTTCATCAAGTTTGAAATTAAAAAAAGGGACAAAAATTTAAGCCAAACCGTTTCTGGCCCCACTTGTTGGAACATTTTGAAAAATGTTCGGCCCCTGTTGGAACATTTTGAAAATTCCGCCTCCGTTGGAGCATTAAAAATGTTCGATCTCTTATGTTGGAACATTTTGAAAAAGTTTGGCCCCTCTTTGAACATATTAAAAATGTTCCCAAGTCTAAGGAACAAATTATAAATGTCGCCCCCTCTGTCGACACATCAGGAACAAGGAACATCATCAAAATGTTCGAACTACTAGGTTCGAACATTTTGATGATGTTTGGACCCTATATACCGAACATTTAGCCCTAATTGGAGTTCAAGACCAAATTTTTTCCACACAAACATCCAATTTATTTAATATAATCAACAAAAAACGTGATTCTAGTTCATATCTAAACCCAACTAACAAATATATTGTATAAACACACCAAATCAAACTAAAATAAATGAAAAATATACATACATCTTTTGTCCATTTTTTGAACTAAGGAGGATATGAAGAATTGACACGTAAAATTGATGATTGGTTTGGCTTAAAGAGTAATAAAAATGATTGAGGGTTGTCACCGCTTAAAGTGGCTTGAGGAAAGAATGCGCCTGTGCCTTTGCCTTGTCGCGTATGAGGGAGGGGGATGGGTATCGATATTATGGGTAGTGGGGTATTGGGTGTTAAGGGTGGGTAATGTAACCTTGTGTGTTCAAAATTTAGAAAGGTAAAATAGGAAAAAACAGGGAGGGTACACTTATAGGTATCAAGTATTTTAAAATGAGGTGGGGGTCAATTTGGAGGAACCGTGAGTCGAATAAGCGACCCAATTAAATAATTTATTTTGAATTCCCCAATATAAATTAAAGCAATATGCCTCTCATTCTCAACAATAACGTTTTCTTAAATTACAATTTTAGTTTCAGGTACCACCATTTGAATTGATGAAATTTGTTAGCTAAATATCACATGACCATATTTATGTATTATTTTTATTATAAAATTTAAAATAAAGATAAGTAATCATTTATATTTAGAAGTGTAAGTCGAATTACTAAACCAAACCAAACCAAACTAGTCGGTTTGATTATATTTTGGTCCAATACAGTTTGGTATAGGTTACAAAAATTTAAAAACCGATCAGTTTAATTCAGTTCGCGTTTTTGATATCGAATCAAACCAAAACTTATATATTTTCATTTATTATTATTATTATTATATATATATATATATATATATATATATATATATATATATATATATATATATATATATATATATATATTTGAGTCGTTAAATTATCAAGATAATCTAGGCGATTGATGTAGTTATTCATATACATATAACAAACCATATTATTTTATAATGTTTGATGTTAATTCAAAATCAAAATCTTATTTGCCTCATTTTTATTGTTATTATTATTGTCGTTAAGTTGATTAAAATAAACTTATATTAACCACAAAACCGAATCAAACCAAACTAAACACAATCATTCAGTTCAGTTTGGCTCCAACCTTATTCGGTTTGGTTTGCTTTCAAAATTTTGTGACCAATAGGGATGGTATGTTCCACGGTTTTAACTTAAACCAAACCAAAGCCGAACAGTATACTTCCCTATTTATATTGATCATTTTATGTACAAAGAGGGTCTTAATACAACTGATACAATAGTCAATTAAACACACCAAAAGGATAGTACGGTAAAAGAAAATACATAAGGATGGTCACATGAGTCAATAGTCATATATGAACATTTTACGTTAACTCAAGTGATAGAGCCTAGGTAATATGGTACATTATTTTAATTAGTCACGATTCGATTGGTCGATACAAACACGACACAAAACAATATGGTTTAGACTAGGACTTATCGGGTTGTTATTGGACCAACATGATAAGACTATATAAAAAAACGAGTAGCTATTGGGCTAACGTGAAAAGTACGATAAGGGCATCTCCAACGGATACCCATTTTCTTCAATTTGGGATCCAAAGCACTCCAACCCATCCCCAAACCCTTTACCAAATTTGAGGTAGTGAATAGTTATACCCCAAATTTGGGGTTGCACTATTCATACCCCAAATTTGATATTGGTGGAGGACCCATGGTATATATTAATTTTTAATGTATTATTAAATCTCAAAATTGTTAATAATATGATATTCTTAATTTAAATGTATTAAAAACTAATAAATGTCTAATATTAGATAATATAAATAATAATAAAATAAATAATAATAATATTATGTATTTTAAATTATTGAACATTTTTAATTCAATAATTTATAACTAATTAACATTTTGAAAAATATTATTTATGATGTAAATAATATTATAAACATGAAATTATTAAATATTCTAAAATCATTAATTGTGCAATCTTAATAATTATTATTTAAAAGGTTAATAACAAATTAATATACATGTTGATAAATAGAGTAAAATAAATAAAAATAGAATATGCTAATGAATATTCTATTTGTGGAAAGATTTGTGGTTGTGGGTTGGAGTTGAAATAATGTTTGGTGCCGAAATGGATCAAATTTTAGGTAAAATCTGACCAAATTTGGGGTATAGCGTAAGAGATTGTCTAAGGCTCGATAACTAAAAAAGATATGTTTTTAAATTTTATTTTTTAAAATTTGTTAGGGATTGTTGATTGTTGTTCACTTCATTTGACAATTTTATGATTCATCTATAATTTTATCATTCGAACGTTTGTACTTTTAAACTACTTGATTATTTCTATTAATAATTTATTATAATATGTATTAAAAATAAAAATAATAATACATGTGTTATTGGGCTTAACGGGTTTAACATGCCTAAAAGGCCTTAGTAAATAAAACTAGCATTTTTCATGCTTTTTGTATTTTTGCGTGTCGTGTGGGTTTTAATTTTATGAACGATATGTTTATCGTGTCGCGATCGCGCCCGATAACAACCCGACGATTTGCCACCCTAACATTGATACTCCCACCATGTTAGGTGCACTTATAATTGTAATTCAACAGTTTTTAATTTTAATAATTAAAGAAAATGTAAGAAATAAATAAAGAGAAAACGTGGAACCGAAAAACTAAAATCACTAATATTAAACCTTGAATCACAGTAAAAACACGATTTCTATCATTTTCAATATGGATCCTCAATAACATATTCAAGACCCAAACCGAACCGATCTTTTGTTATCGGAGCTCAGTGTCATGGATTTAGAGTTTTTGTCTTAACTATGTTTAATCCGTGTGATATTAAGACAATTTTGTTAGTCTTAGTCGATCTTACTTCACTCTTCCTAACTAACTATCCTCAAGTATCAATCCTAAGTTATGTGACAATCACATATTCTAGGATTCACACTCATTTGAAAGCACTAAGTTAGAATGAAGAAAACATTCAAAAAGACTTAAAGAAGGAAATAAAAAATGTTTATTGAGATCTTTAGTGTTTCAAAGTTACAAATGAAGCATCACCTACTTATAGGCTACTACCCCTTAATCCTACAAACTTTTAATATTCTATACAAGTTTAAGATATTCTTACTATTTCCTAACATTCTACTCTAAAATACTCTACTAGAGTCTATTATATTCTAGAGACTTTTAGTAATTTTCAAAACATTCCAGAGTTCTCTAGAACATACTAGACGACTAGGGAGAACTCTTGTAACTTATAGAATATTTCGGAGTACTCTAGGGTATACTAAAGGACTCTAGAAGACTCCGCAATACTCAAAAAAATTCTAGGTGCGGGATATGACATCAAGTTTATAAAACACTAGTTTTAAAATCTATATTTTCTCAATGAAAAACTAACGCAGCCTAAGAATTGGAAAGCATCCAAGAAAATTATAAAAGTAACTTTAATTTTAAATATTTCCCCAACTCTTACTAGTATCTAAGTAATGTCAACTTTATTCAAAATACGAAGGTTAAAACATGTCTAGCAATGAAATACTAGCTAGTAGATCAAGTCATCTCATAAGAGTAGAAGAATAGAGATCATTCTAGAGAGTTCTTAGGTGAACTTGTGTTCACCATCAGCATGACATCAACCTTTTATGTAACGGTAGATTAGGATTGTTCATTTTCCTTACCGTTCACTCCATCGGAGAATGTAGTCATTGTCAACCTTCTTAATTCATTTTTTATACTCCCACCGTCCAATATTTGACCCCTTGGATTAAGAAAAGTAATTGGCTTAATTATTAATTTTTATATAACGTGTAATTAAGGGTGATAAAATAAGTGTTAGGAATAATTATGTGTTAGTTTAATTCATGTGCGTGTGATTCATAATTAAAATATGAATAAAAAGTAAGAGTAAACTGATAATATTATTGCCCTAAAAATGAAATTTTAAAAAAAAATATTTTTTTTGAAATAAATGGAAAAAAAAGTATAACAATAATTTTGAGACGGAAAGTATAGTTGGTGTAGTCTGTTAATATTTTTCATAATGACTGTTATGGCCTTATTAATTAGCTAGAAACTTCAAAAAAACATAGAATTTTTTTCTGATATCAAAATGAAACAAACAAAGTCTCTGTTTATAAATAAAAATATGTACTTTAATTCAGAAAAAACAAATTAAAAAATAATACTCCATCCGTCCCTAAATTATCATCCTCCTTTTCTTTTTTGTCCGTCTTAAAATAATTGTCCAGTTTGAAACTTACCTTTTTAGAACATTACTTTTACTATTTTACCATTATCATTTCAACCTACTTTAATTATGGGCCACATATATATGTGCTTTAAAGGAAACTACATATTAAATCAATTAAATTTGTTTTTCTTAAGGTCTCTCATCCCTCGTCGTGTGAACATGAGAGAATGTCTTTTCATCATCCTCTAACCCTTCGAATTTTTTTTAAAAAAAGTCATCCTCGACTTATCCAAAAAAAACCCTAACGCTTAATCAATCTATCATATTTAGATCTTTAAAATTTACTTTTTTTTATATTTTAAATAAAATTTTGTTAGTTATATGCAGTATTCAACTTTATATTTTGATTATTTTATAAATGGTAGTGCTATTTATATGTTCTATTACTACACTTTTATAAATACAGTTTAAAATACATATATGTTATTTTCAAATATAGATATGTCATTTTGGATTTTTTTTTAATATAGAGTTGTTTTGTTCCACCATTAATTAAAAATACTTTTGTAATTGACAATGTCCAATGTACTTAATTAACTATATGGACAAATATGTAGTTGTTAAAAGTTTGGTTTGCAAAACAACGCATGCTTTCTCGTGTGAGATTTGTCTTCCTTTTATTGTTTACTAACAAAGTTTAAATTAATAATTTGTTTCATTAATATTAAGATATGAAAATTTTAGATATTTTTTTATTAGATCTATTTTTATTTTTATTTTTATAAAATACATCTGTTATACAATACTGATCTCTAATTTTTAGACCTGTTTTTTAGATTTCGAGTAGAAAAAAAATCTCCAAAAAATGTTATTTGTATTTATTAGATATGTTTTTATAATTTATTTTTAATGTAATTCTTCTATTTTAAAATAAAGATCTTTAATTTCTAGATCTTTTTATTTATATTTCAAGTATAACATAAAATAAAAATCTCTAATTAAGATCTGTATTTAATAGATATGTTTTTTTTAAAGTACATATTTATAAAAGAGGTCTTAAAATTAAAATCTTGCAATGATTTTATATATTTTTTAAGAACATCTTTCGTTTATCTTCCACTCGAGTTGTAAAAAATTCCAATAACGAAAAGACGGCCAAGATCCATATTTATTATGATTGAATATGTATTGTATAACAGTATACGTCATGATCCATATTTTTTACAGCATACTGTTGAACTAAATTGAATATGTATTTTTTTTACGCCAGGCTCTTGAACTAAATTGAATATGTATTGTAAAAAATATAGACTGGTGCATTTATTTTGTTTACGACCAGATTTGTTTTATTATGATTTCGTTTATAAAAAATTCATATTTATTTTATTTATATTGATAGACAAAATGAAGTGGCTTACTTGCCAAGAAATGTTTCACCTTTTGGCTCCATTTACAAAGCATTCAATTAATTTGTTTAAAATAACGAAGAGTTTTCTAGTAATATATATTGAATTAAAAGGGGTAAAAAAAACCATAAAAACTTACATTTTTAAGGTAGGGCACAATTTTTGATACTTTCTGTTTTAGAAATGTGTTTTAGGTGGAAAAATGTTATATATAGTAGTGTTATGTGCTTTTCCTATATATATATATATAGTCACAGTGGTGGACGCATAAATTTTCCCAACCAGGTGCACAAATATAATAAAGTTACAAATCATAACTGTCCCCGTTTCTATATTTTGAAAACGTTTAATTACATCATCATTTGTAACGTTCCTAAGCAAATATTTTTCAATAAAACACAAAATACAATCATTTATAAATTGATCACAAATTTGGTTTTCGTTTAAAAATTTTCTCCATAATCATTAAAACCAAATTCCTTCAAATCAACCACAATTTGGAAATCTAGAAAAATAAAAAAAATCTCATAAATCAACTACTTCAACCCCCAAATTAAAATGCTATAATTTCAGATTAAATAAATATACATTTCTTACCAAGATATTGAACACACAAATTTAGGAAATAAAACAATATTATCATAATATCAATATATCATATATCACAAATTCATAAGTCACGATTCACAACAAGTACATAAATTAAATACTCAATAAGGGCTATTTCAAAATTATGATTATTTCAAATTAGGGCTATTTTAAAATGAGGGTTATTAATTTTTTTTAAAATTTAAATCACAATTATAATTTGTTTTTTATTTAGGTGGGAGCAAATTATAGAAATTTGATTCAGGTGGGGGCAAAATGTACAATATAACATATTATTATTATTATTATTTTAAATTCCTTCACAAAAAAAGCCCCAAGTCGGGGCAATTGCCCCCATACCCTATGCCTTGTGTTCGCCCGTGTATATAGATTGATAGGTACATGGACAAAAAGTCAATTATGTAATGCTATATCCAATTATCCAGCGATATCTATCAGGTTTTCTAAGAGCATCAGTAATGGGGGAATTCTTGAGGAATTCCCCATTAATAATCCACCTCTCCCCATTGCAAGCAATTCTTCAACAATTCCCATTTGGGAATTCCTCACCAAAATTCCCAATTAATAATCAACCGGGCAAGAGAGAGAGAGAGCCGCGGGAGGAGCAAGTGAGCGCCACGGCCAGCCAGGCGTGCGCGGAGGGCGGGCGTGAAGGGTGGCGTGGGGCCAGTCGAGATTTCAATTTTTTTTTTGATTTTTTTTAAAAAGTTGAATTTTCAACCATTTGAAAATGTCTTTTACTTTTTTTTGAAAATGTAATGTTTTTTTATTTAATTTTAATTATGTAATATTTTTATGTAATTTTAATTATGCAATGTTTGTAGTTAATTTTAATTATTCACGTTTTTATATAATTTTAATTATTAACATTTTTAATATATTAATACTCCCTGCGTTTCGGGCAAAAATTCTATTATTCCATTTAGATATTTTTAAAAAAAATTGCAAAAAAATTGTAATTTTCTTAAAAAGTTTGATGATCAAACGGAGACTCTTTTCCCGGAACGGATGGAGTAACAATTTAAATTGTCTGCTGATGGCTTTTTATTGAAATTTCAAAAATTTCAAAAAGTTCAAAAATTTCAAAAGAAAAAATATTTGAAAATTTCAAAATTTCAAAATTTCAAAATTTCAAAATTTCAAAATTCAATATATTAATAAAAATTTATAAACGAAATAATTTATTTATATTGCATATTTGAATATTCAATATATTAATAAATATTATAAACGAAATAATTTATTTATATTGCATATTGGAATATTCAATATATTAATAAAAATTATAAACGAAATAATTTATTTATATTGCATATTTGAATATTCAATTAATTTGAGGAATTATAAACGAAATAATTTATTTATATTGCATATACATATTAATTAATTTATTTGCAAAGTATAAAAATAAAAAGTGGTGTAAATAAAGTGAATGATGTGGTAGTGGGACCCATGTAAGAATTGTTGAAGAATCAAAACCATTGTGGGTGAAAATTCTTAAGAGAGAGAAATTATGAAAATGTATAGTTGGCAGTGGGACCCAGCTAAGAATTTGTGGGGGAATGTGGAGCATTGTGGATGCCCTAAGAGCACCTCCATTGTATGATTCTTAATGGATTCTTCCATTAAGAATCCAAATTTGTTCCCCAATGTACAATTCTTATAGGATTCTAAGGAGGAGAGAGAAAATTGGTTTCTTAATTAAGAAGCCAATTTTTGCTGAAGAATTGAAGTCACAAGGCTGGAGAGTGGGCTGCACACACGCATTGTAGAGGGCGCGTGTACGACACGCGCGGAGAAGGCGCGTCCAAGGCGGTGGAGCCTGTGCCAAAGAAAAACGTTTTTTTCTTTTTTTTTTTAAAAAAAACAATGTGACCATTTGTACAAAAGAAAAGATTAAAAAAAATTCTTTTAAAATTTAAATTATAACCGTTTCTTTTTAAAAAAATTTTCTTTTTTTAAATTAGAAAAGATTATTATTTTTAAATTAATTTTTGTCTTAATTTATAAATTTATTATTTATACGAAATATTTAAATATGAAATATATAAAATATTGTGAAATAAATTTATTTGTTGAGAAGTATAAAAATAAGAATGAAATGTAAAGTTAATGAGGTGGCAGTGGGATCTAGTTAAGAATATGTTAAGAATCGTATACAATGGGAAGATGAATTCTTAAGTAAAGAAAAAGAGAAAAATGTGTATGTGGCGGTGGGATTAAGAATTTATGGGAAGAATTTGTACATTGGAGATGCTCTAAGTGAACAAACAAAGTCTTAGTCTTTAAAAAAAAAAACAAAGTCTTAGTCTTTAAAAAAAAAAAAAACAAAGTCTTAGTCTTTGTTTATTTGTGTCCTTATATATCCTCCAACCTCAGTTTCCCTAACCAGTAACCACACAACTCAAGAAGCAGATTTCAAGATCATCATCCTTCACTGCTTAAATGTTTGATTTCTCCTCCAACTATTTTCTTGTCATGTTTAGCCTATTGAATAAGTTGTTAATTTAAGTAATTTTTCAGAGATTAATGGAGGAGTTCACTGGGCACCCTTTTAAATTGTAACAATTGCAGAAATCCGATTGCTCGGCAGACCTCCTTTCTAAATCATTCAAGGTGTGGATCATCAATTTTGTACATAATTAGTTGTTTAAATTTGATTATCATATTCACATCAGGCGACATGTTTCTCGATGATTTTATAGGCAAAATCTGGGCAAGCCTACTTGTTTTCTCAGGCGATGAACATTGTGGTGGGCCCAAAACGGGATCAACAGCTTATAACCTGGTCGTTTCACTCAGGTTTGCGATATCTGCCGAACCGTGGGGAGGTGATGGGTTGGAAATATTTGCGAGCTTTTGATAGCTTGCAGAAATTCAAGGAAGGCAGATTTATTATCGAGAAAGCCAAGATTTTGAAGGAATATTAATAACTATATATTGGGATTGGGAGCCTGGGAGGGAGGGAAATGCAATTAGGGGATGATAAATAAAGGCTTAAATAACAATTTGGTCACCCTACTTTCCAGCTTTTTTCATTAAGATCACTCTACTTTTTTTTTCTCAATTTAATCACTGCACTTGGCCAATCAAACCAATAAGGTCACTGAGGATTATTTCCGTTAGTTAGATGGACGGAAATGTTTAAAATGACCAAAATACCCTTACTAATAATAAGAGTTTTCAGTTTAAACCCCTCCTGCTGTGAAAAAAAAAATCATATATCTACTACTTAGTCAAGCCCTTCCCTCCCGGTCGAGCTGCGGATTTTAGATCCTGTACTTCACATTCCCAACAGAAACATAAATCAAACCAAACCCAGTTGACTTTTCACCTCCAAAAAGGATACGAAACTTTCTGGTTCGGATCGTCACTGCCTTGTTTGCCATGGTTGCGTCGTTGGGATAGCAGTCACTCGGTAGTGGAGCGAGAGAGAGGGAGATCTTGAAGAAGATATTCCTTCCTTCTATCTACCGTGTCTAAAAGTTCTTCAAAGTGAGTGGGATGATACCCAAACGATTTCATGGAAAAAATCAAATGTGGTTTTGATTTTGTTTTAGATCTAGGTTTGATTTGAGATCAAGGTTTTGATTTACATCTGCAATTGTGGTTTTGATTTGAGATCACGGTTTTGATTTACATATGCAAATGTGGTTTTGATTTTGTTTTAGATATGGGTTTTATTTAAGATCAAGGTTTTGAAATCAAAAGAATGTTTACTTTTTCTATGGTTCGTTTTCGAAAGTAAGCATCCAGTCTCTCTCCCTCTCTCTCTTTCGAATGTTATCTCTCTTTCATAAACAATTCAGCCCAATTCTACAATAAAGTGAAATTCCTATAGGAACTGGTGGTGGGCAGCCGTGTAAACTGTAAATGGACTAATGGAGAAGATGGCTCATGTTTTGTATTTTCATATTTTATGTTAAAAGCTCCATATATATGAAGATATATATACATAAAATCGTTTTAAAAAAGTTGTTTTCCGTATCGTTTCATTATCTTGGAAGAAGATGGAGTCTTCTAATCGTTTTGAAGATGAAGTTTGAGGTGTGAGTAAAATGCAAAAGGACCAAATTGTGTTGAGCAGGGGCATTTTTGGTTTTTTAATTTTTTTTAAAGTTTTTCATCCAAAAAATTGGATGGAGTGATGAACGTGAGATATAATGCCAAGTATAGTTACCAAATTGAGAAAAAAAAAAAGTAAAGTGATCTTAATGAAAAAAGCTGGAAAGTAGGGTGATCAAATTGTTATTTAAGCCATAAATAAATACTCCAAGTGTTAAGTGTACCCTAAATAGAATAAAGAATCCAATTTATTTTATTTGATCGAGGAATTGGCTTGTTTTAATTAAAAAGATATACATATTTTGAGACATTGCCAATCTTTATGATCATCTAATGAACTTTCAAGAGTGAACAAAACAAATCTTTTAATGATTTGACTCTAAATTGGTGATGATTTGGAAATTTTGTATCATTACTTTTAAAAAAATATATTTGATCTAATCATATAAAGATTTAAGTAAATTTAATCTATAAAAGAAATGAGCCTTATGGCTCAGTCAACAGGTTAGTAACCAAATGCATTCCCAAATTCCGCAGCAGCTTGTTTGGTAGTCAGACAAGGATAAGCAGTATTATTATTTCCAGTACTATTAGTGTCCTCACTATTAATCATCACTTGTATATCGGGGGTAATTTTGAGATTATAAATGTTAATCCCAATTTTTTTTAATGAGGGCGCTAATAATACCACCCTCCTCCTTGGCATTAATAGTGTGACAATAATGACTTAATCCGGATAACTCGTGTTATTAGTCCTGACCACTTATTGTGTATCAAACATCAGGCAATTCGGCTTATTAATCCTATCTGCCTTTAACCCTGGCTACCAAACAGCACCAAAGAGTATACTGATGATTTATCCCTTATTTAGCGACAAAGAAAAGGATTCTTTCTGTTGGAAACTTGTTTCCATAAAAGCTTGAATAAGGGAGTTATGTAAGTGTATAATGTGGGAATCCCACATTGGGAACAAAAGAGGCAGGTTCAGAAGTTTAGCCGCCAGAAACAGTTATGTTGTGTCTCTTCAGACAACCATAACTGTCTCCAAACGATTATGCGAACGATTGTGTCTCTTGACCATAATCGCCATAGCGCCAAGCGCCAGCGGTTGTGTGCATTTGCCCAACCGCCTTCAACCGCTCCCAACCGTCATCCCCAACTACCACATCTGACCAAAAGCGAGTTTTCGTAATTGAAATTACGCTCGTTTTACACCCTTTACGCCTACAAAGATTACGCGTGCCTTGATTCGGCCGTGTGCGAAGAACGAGAGGGCGCCCTCTTCAATCACGTAAGTATCCACGAAACACAGGAGACACGCCGATATATCCCGTCGATCTCTTAACGGGTCTTTTTTGTCTTAAGGAAAGAGCTTAATTGCTCGAGGATATTAACACTCTATTCTTATACAATCGGAAACGTAAATCAGTCTTACCCCAATAACAATCTTAAGACAAAGTTCATTTTGCCTTGATTTTTTTCGTTTAATCGACGTATGCTTAAGTCCCACAATCGGTTACGTATGCTTAAATCTGCCATCTGATTCGGGCAATACATATAACTTGTTTATTACGGACCACTTATCTAATCTGTTACAAATTACGTTTATTGATCACTAGTGTTCACAGATTAAAACAAGTTCCAATACGTTTGTTAGGATTAACAAATTTAATTACGTGCTACACATTCGGGCCATACATTTTTTACATAGTATGCCTCGGTCTTCTAGTTCATCACGAGAATCAAACGAGATAACAGCATTATATTCGATCACGAAATACGCATGTAACAAACTTAAACTGATTACGTGCATTAAAGCTGAATTTTGCTCTTTTTTATGTCTTACGTATAGCCAAATGCACTCTTGCATGCTACATAATTACGGACATTTTCGGCTGTTCAAAACTTGTTCTGGCGAATATAACTTGATTGCCTTTCATTTCGGTTCTGTTTGACTCTATTTGAATTTGCTTCAAGTTCTGACTTCAATCTAAATCGTGTTCTTTATATATAGTCTGTGAAACTAGAAATCTGCTATCGAAAAATTCTACTCCTTGTGTTTATAAGCCTGCTCACAGATTTTGCAAACCTATAACTACGATTAAGCATCAATTACATTTGCATGTTAGAATATAAAATGCATTTACGTTTAAGAGGATTCAACATTATTACTGTTTGATTCGGTTTACGCCTTTACGCGAATTTGCTTGTCTATTTCAGTTTTGCTACAATTGTATCTCACTTCAGTTTCTGCACAGTTTCTGCATACTTAGCAAAAGCGAAGCGCATGTTGAGAATATAAAATCGATTACGTGCTTTAAACTGCTTTTGGTTACTGCATGAAATCACACCTAAACCTGATTCTGTGCTTTAAACTGCACATTAAAATCTGGACTTTCAACTTCAGGTTTTTAATCTGTTTGGTATATTTCCAAATAGAAATTACAGATTCTGGTTTCTAATCGATTCACGTTTAGGTCATAATACGGTTAAAACAGGTTTATATCTTGTTTTAAGCGTAATAGATTGACTGGGTTTTGGCAAAGGCATTCAAACCTATTAAGGCTATTCTAATTAATACTTAACTGTATTAATAATAAGTGTTTTAATAAGACTACATAGGAGAGTCTATTAAAAGCGGTTGCTAATTATATAGAAACAATAGTGTTTCATATAACTTAGCATAATCTTGTTTGTGTGCAGCATGGCTTCCAATTCGGAAAAGGAACCCGCTGCTGTACAACCGCCCATGGCAGAAATCACGCATACCACCGTTCACACTCACGGTGAGCGCCCCGAAAAGTTTGTAGGCAAAGAGTTCAAGAGATGGCAACAAAAGATGCTCTTCTACCTTACGACGTTGAACTGTCTAAGTGCACGAAGGAATCAACCCCTATCTTGAAAGAAGGGAAAGCGGATCGCACCAGTGGCATTGTCGAGTCATGGAAGCACTCAGGCTTCCTTTGCGGGAACTACGTTTTAAATGAATTTGGATAACTCATTATATGGCGTATCTGACCCATTTAAACGACGAGACCTTTGGGAATCATTGGAAAAGAAGTACAAAACCGAAGATCTTAGGCTCGAAGAAATTAAGTAGTTGCTAGGTTTTTAGAATTTATGATGAATGATTCCAAAAGTGTTGTGACACGGAGTTGAACAACTCCAACTTATCTTGCGAGATAGCGTAGAAGGGATGATAGTTTCGAAGCATTCCAAGTCGCGGCAATGATCGAAGCTACCTCCGCGTGGAAAGACTTCAAAAGCTATCTCAAGCATAAACGCAAAGATATGTCATTGGAGGATTTGATCCTAAGGCTCTGATTGAGCGAGAATAACAGAGTTGCCGACAAGAAGCGACTTCGCCCCATAGAAGGGGCGCATGTGGTCGAGCAAGGCGCCAAGCACGGGAAGCGTAAAAGCTCAGGGAAGGGGCGTCTACGCAAGGAAAGAAGTACAAGTTCAAGGGCAAGTGCTTGAGCTGTGACAAGAACCTAAAGCTGCGGAATGCCGAGGCAAAAAGCGGGTCAAGCGTGAAGCCAACATGGTTGCGAAGAGATCGGCATGGTATGTGTCGTCTCAGAGACAAACATGGTTGGTGGCCGCATGAGTGGTTCGTGGACACCGGCGCGGCAGCGTCATATCTGCTTGGCGATGCCAAGATGTTCTCACCTACAACAAGGTGAAGTCAGGAAAAGCTTTTCATGGGCAATTCATCTACTTCGAGTGGAAGGCAAAGGCCAAGTGACCACGAAAATGGCGAGTGGGCGGGAGTTGGTGCTAACCAATGTCCTTCATGTTCCCGACATTCGCAAAAATTTGATCTCGGTTCTCTTTTAGTTAAACATGGGTTTAAATTGGCTTTTGAGTCGGACAAATTTATCTTAAGTAAGAGTGGGGTTTTTATTGGTAAAGGTTACCTCGATGAGGGCCTTTTTAAATGTAATGTAATGGTGGTTAACAGCGTACAAGATTGATAATAAAAGTGCTACTGACACCATCTTCTTCTTACTTGCTTGAGCATTTCAATATTTGGCATTATCGATTAGGTCATGTTAACTATGACTCTATGAGGCGATTAATGAAAATGGAATTAATTCCTCCAAGTCGCATTAATAAAAATAACAAATGCCATACTTGCGTTGAAGCTAAGCAAACAAAACGTCGTTTAAGACAATCGGCGTGACACGACACCATTAGATATGGTTCATAGTGATCTATGTGACTTAAAATCCATAGAATCTTATGGCGGAAACAAATACTTCATCACCTTTATTGATGATTGTACCGGTTTTGTCACCTCTATCTCTTAAAAAGTAAAGTTGAAGCCTTGAAGCTTTTAAACTTTATAAAAGCGAAGTCGAGAATCAACTTTCGAAAAAGATAAAAATTCTTAAGTCGATCGAGGAGGTGAATATGTTTTTCCCTTCAAAGACTTAGACCACGGGATTATTCACAAAGTTACACCCCATATAGCCCACAATCAATGGGATTGCGAAAGAAAAATCGAACCTTAAAGGAAATGATGAGCATTGCTTCAATCCGGTGCGAAATGTGGGGGAGGCGGTGCTCACGCCAATTACTTGTTAAACAAGCTTCCCACAAGAAATTGGACAAAACGCCCATGAATTATGGCATGGTCGAAAACCATCCTACAAATACCTCAAAGTGTGGGGGTGCCTAGCTAAAGTAGGCTGTCCCACCACCTAAAAAGGTTAAAATCGGTTCCAAAACCGTGGATTGTACTTTTATTGGTTATGCAACCCATAGCGGCGCCTATCGGTTCTTAGTCCATAAATCGATAATCAGGAAATCGAGGTGAATACCGTTATGGAATCAAGAAATGCCACGTTTTTTGAAGCTATCTTTCCTCTAAAAGATGATACTTGATAAAAGCGCTCATTTCCTTGGTCAATTGACGAACAAGATAACACCTCACAAGCAATAGTCCCTATGGCTATTGATCAAGGTATTCATCAAGATGAAGACATTGATGAACCTCGTCAAGCAAGCGAGCTCGCCGAGTAAGACCTTTGGACCAGACTTTGTGACCACGTTTCTCGTGGATAATGAACCACGTGCGTTCAAGGAAGCAATGTCTACTCGAGAGGCTCCACAATGGAAGGAAGCCGTCAACGGCGAAATATCTTCCATTATGCAAAACCACACACAGGAGCTCGTCGACCTTCCCAGGTTGCAAACCCCTAGGGTGTAAATGGGTCTTCAAGCGGAAATTGAAACGATGGGTCCATTGATAAATACAAGGCCCGGCTAGTCGCGAGGGTTTTAATCAAAAGGAGGGTGTTGATTATTTTGACACATATGCTCCGATTACTCGGATTACTTCAATTCGCCTCTTGATTGCCTTGGCGGCACTACGGTCTCGAGATACATCAAATGGATGTCAAGACCGCTTTCCTCAACGGTGAACTTGAAGAAGAAATCTATATGAAACGACGAGAAGGCTTTATTGCTCCGAGCAATGAAACTAAGGTCATCGCGGTCAAATCTTTATACGGTCTAAAGCAAGCACCAAAACAATGGCATAAGCGTTTTGATGACGTTATACTTGCTAATGGCTTCAAGACTAATGAATGTGACAAGTGTGTATACGCTAAGAATACACAACAAGGTTACGTCATTATCGTCTCTACGTTGATGACATGTTAATTATTGGTAGCAATAATAACATGATCAAAGATACTAAAAGATGTTGGCCGATAGATTTGACATGAAAGATTTAGGGTTAGCCGATGTCATCCTAGGTATTAAAATATCTAGAACATCCGAGGAGACCGTTTTATCACAATCTCATTATATTGAGAAATTGCTAGAGAAATTTAGCAACGGTGATACAAACATTGCTAAGACTCCAATCGACCCTAACTTTCATCTCAAAAGAACCTACACGAGGCGTATCTCAAATTGAATACTCTCGAATCATTGGAAGTCTTATGTATCTTACGAGCGCAGCGCCACGACCTCGCGCAAGCAGTTAACCGATTGAGTCGGTTTACAAGTAATCCGGCCCGATCAATGGAAAGCCATTGTAAGGACTCTTAGATATCTTCGATACACTAAGGACTACGGGTTGCATTACTCCAAGTATCCGGCGATTATTGAAGGATACGGTGATGCTAAGCTTGGATTTACGATACTAACGACTCCAAGTCAACAAGTGGATTTGTATTCACTCTTGGTGGCGGTGCCATTGCATGGAAATCTTCCAAAGCAGACTTGCATTGCAAGGTCTACTATGGAATCGAATTTATCGCCTTAGATAAAGCGGTGAGGAAGGCGAATGGTTACGTAACTTTCTTGAAAATATTCCAGCATGGCCACAGCCAGTGCCAGCCATATGCATCCATTGCGACAGTCAAGCCGCAATTGGAAGGGCACAAAATAACATGTATAATGGTAAGTCCCGCCATATAAGGCGACGACACAATACCATTAGGCAACTACTCTCAAATGGCGTGATCACCATCGATTATATTCGATCTAAGGACAACCTAGCGGATCCATTAACTAAAGGATTGTCCAGAGAGTTAGTATACAGTTCATCGAAGGGAATGGGCCTTAAGCCTATGAAATAAAGAGAACCTTTAGCGGAAAACCCCACCTAGTTGATTGGCAACCCCATGGTCTAGGTTCAAAGGGACAACCAAACTAATTGATCTCACTATTAACACTAACGGACTCACACTCCTACTCATTCCTATGGTGAAAACACTAGTGTTACCTGTCACGGTTTAGGATAAGCACTGCTTTTAATGATTCTTGTGACTTGATTTGATCAAGCGGGGTACTGACAGGATACACCCTTTATAAGAAATCACCTATGTGAATGTAAGACTGGCCGATCTTATGGAAATTTTGAGGCAAAATTTTCTAACAACATTCACAGAACCAGGAAGCGTTCAGGGCCAAAATGAACACAACGTAGAATCAAAGCGTTGTTTAGAGGCAGCTATGTGAATACTATTGTCTTGGTTGACATCAAACACCAGTCAGTTCAAGACACACCAGTCACTGATTAGTAAGTCTTCCCGATAGTAACTCATAAGGAAAGGTTCAAAGCCAAAAGCCACCTCTTCCACTCTAGCTACTCTCAGTTGTATCTCTGTAAATATCAATATGTCATCAACTTACATGATATCTTATTCAATGTGGGGGATTGTTGGAAACTTGTTTCCATAAAACTTGAATAAGTGAGTTATGTAAGTATATATGTGGGAATCCCACATTGGGAACAAAATGAAATAAGCTCTACCTTATAAGGTAGAGCTTTGAGGCTTTACTTTCAGGCCCTTGGGCCACTACACTTTTGTGTAGGAGGGAAGACCTACCTAGGTGTAGGTCCAAACACAGCCGCCCGCCGCCCTCGGCTCGGGTTGGTTGGTTGGTTTGGCCGGTCGGCCGCTCGAACCTATCTTTTGCTACCGGTTCATTTAGTGTGTGACCCCTTTTCAAAGATGAACCTTTTGTGTTCGAAAGTCCACGCCACGCATCGCTTATGAAGCTTGTGTCTCTTCGCATGCACATAACTGCCAACGCCAACGGTTGTGTGCATTTAGCCAACCGCCTTCAACCGCTCCCAACCGTCATCCCCAACTACCACTTAAATACAGCCAAAAACTGAGTTTTCTGGTATTGAAATTCTGCTCGATTTTACACCCTTTCTGCCCCCTATACAGAGATTACAGCAGTGTGAACCTTGATTCGCCGGTGACTGAAGAACGGAGGACTGCCCTCTTCAATCACGTAAGTATCCACGAAACAGGAGACATACCGATTATCCCGCCCGCCTCATAACGGGTCGGCTTTTTTGTCTTAAGGAAAGAGCTTAATTGCTCGAGGATATTAACGCCTCTTTCCTATACAACTGAAATCAAAATCGCCTTACACTTCCTAACAATCTTAAGACAAAGTTCATTTTGCCTTGATTTTCGCTTTCCAAAGATCGTTATAATGTTCAGATGCTTAAGTCCCACAAAATCGCTTAAATACGTATTCAGCAATACATATAACTTGTTTATTACGCACCACTTATCTAACTGCTACAAATTCGCTTATTGATCACTAGTGTTCACAGATTAAAACAAGTTCCAATGCTTGTTAGATTAACAAATTTAATTCTCGTGCTACACATTCAAAGCCATACATTTTTTACATAGTATGCCTCGGTCTTCTAGTTCATCACGTAATCAAACCATAACACCGTTATATCTCGATCCCGAAATCGCATGTAACAAACTTAAACCCGATTCGTGCATTAAACCGAATTTTGCTACTGCTTTTATGTCTTCTCAGATAGCCAAATGCTCGCATGCTACATAATTCGACATTTTCACTGCTCAAAACTTGTTCTGAAACTGAATATAACCTGATTGCCTTTCATTTCAGTTCCTGTTTTGACTCTACACTGAATTTGCTTCAAGTTACAGCTTCAATCTAAATCTGTGTTACTGTATATAGTCTGTGAAACTAGAAATCTGCTATCGAAAAATTCTACTCCTTGTGTTTATAAGACTGCTCACAGATTTTGCAAACCTATAACTCTGATTAAGCATCAATTCTGTTGCATGTTACAGAATATAAAGTCTGTTTCTGTTTAAGAGACAGATTCAACATTGTTTCGATTCGGTTTCGCCCCTTGCGAATTTGCTTGTCTATTTCAGTTTTGCTACAATTGTATCTCACTTCGGGTTTACGCACTTAGCAAAAAAGAACCGCATGTTACAGAATATAAAATCTGATTCTGTGCTTTAAACTGCTTTTGGTTACTGCATGAAATCACACCTAAACCTGATTCTGTGCTTTAAACTGCACATTAAAATCTGGACTTTCAACTTCAGGTTTTTAATCTGTTTGGTATATTTCCAAATAGAAATTACAGATTCTGGTTTCTAATCTGATTCACGTTTAGGTCATAAATTCGGTTAATAGATTCGTTTTGGCAAAGGCATTCAAACCTATTAAGGCTATTCTAATTAATACTTAACTGTATTAATAATAAGTGTTTTAATAAGACTACATAGGAGAGTCTATTAAAAGCAGTTGCTAATTATATAGAAACAATAGTGTTTCATATAACTTAGCATAATCTTGTTTGTGTGCAGCATGGCTTCCAATTCGGAAAAGGAACCCGCTGCTGTACAACCGCCCATGGCAGAAATGATGCATAC
Organism: Codonopsis lanceolata; assembly: GCA_013146195.2. Lineage (NCBI taxonomy): Eukaryota > Viridiplantae > Streptophyta > Magnoliopsida > Asterales > Campanulaceae > Codonopsis > Codonopsis lanceolata. Next base: position 148,468,953 of record CM028379.1, on the reverse strand, counting down.
CACCGTTCACACTCACGGTGAGCGCCCGGAAAAGTTTGTAGGCAAAGAGTTCAAGAGATGGCAACAAAAGATGCTCTTCTACCTTACGACGTTGAACCTGTCTAAGTGCCTGAAGGAATCAACCCCTATCTTGAAAGAAGGGGAAACGGATCGCACCACCGTGGCCGCTGTCGAGTCATGGAAGCACTCCGACTTCCTTTGTAGAACTACGCCTTAAATGGACCGGATAACTCATTATATGACGATACAGCCCATTTAAGACGCCAAGGACCTGGGAATCATTGGAAAAGAAGTACAAAACCGAAGATGCCGGCTCGAAGAAATTCGTAGTTGCTAGGTTTTTAGAATTTATGATGAATGATTCCAAAAGTGTTGTGACACAGGTTGAACAACTCCAACTTATCTTGCACGAGATAGCAGCCGAAGGGATGATAGTTTCCGAAGCATTCCAAGTCGCGGCAATGATCGAGAAGCTACCTCCCGCGTGGAAAGACTTCAAAAGCTATCTCAAGCATAAACGCAAAGATATGTCATTGGAGGATTTGATCCTAAGGCTACAGATTGAGCAGAATAACCGAGTTGCCGACAAGAAGCAGCTTCGCCCCATAGAAGGGGCGCATGTGGTCGAGCAAGACGCCAAGCACGGGAAGCGTAAAAGCTCCGGGGAAGGGACGTCTACGCAAGGAAAGAAGTACAAGTTCAAGGGCAAGTGCTTGAACTGTGACAAGAAGGGCCACAAAGCTGCGGAATGCCGAGGCAAAAAGCGGGTCAAGCGTGAAGCCAACATGGTTGACGAAGAGATCAGCATGGTATGTGTCGTCTCCGAGACAAACATGGTTGGCACGGGCCGCGAGTGGTTCGTGGACACCGGCGCGACGCGTCATATCTGCGGCGATGCCAAGATGTTCTCATCCTACAACAAGGTGAAGTCCGGGGAAAAGCTTTTCATGGGCAATTCATCTACTTCGGGAGTGGAAGGCAAAGGCCAAGTGACCCTGAAAATGACGAGTGGGCGGGAGTTGGTGCTAACCAATGTCCTTCATGTTCCCGACATTCGCAAAAATTTGATCTCCGGTTCTCTTTTAGTTAAACATGGGTTTAAATTGGCTTTTGAGTCGGACAAATTTATCTTAAGTAAGAGTGGGGTTTTTATTGGTAAAGGTTACCTCGATGAGGGCCTTTTTAAATGTAATGTAATGGTGGTTAACACCGCGTACAAGATTGATAATAAAAGTGCTACAGCACCATCTTCTTCTTACTTGCTTGAGCATTTCAATATTTGGCATTATCGATTAGGTCATGTTAACTATGACTCTATGAGACGATTAATGAAAATGGAATTAATTCCTCCAAGTCGCATTAATAAAAATAACAAATGCCATACTTGCGTTGAAGCTAAGCAAACAAGAACGTCGTTTAAGACAATCGAGCGTGACACAGCACCATTAGATATGGTTCATAGTGATCTATGTGACTTAAAATCCATAGAATCTTATGGCGGAAACAAATACTTCATCACCTTTATTGATGATTGTACCCGGTTTTGTCACCTCTATCTCTTAAAAAGTAAAGTTGAAGCCTTCGAAGCTTTTAAACTTTATAAAAACGAAGTCGAGAATCAACTTTCGAAAAAGATAAAAATTCTTAAGTCTGATCGAGGAGGTGAATATGTTTTTCCCTTCAAAGACTTCTGTGCTGACCACGGGATTATCCACAAAGTTACACCCCCATATAGCCCACAATCCAATGGGATTGCCGAAAGAAAAATCGAACCTTAAAGGAAATGATGAACGATTATTCGCTTCAATCCGGCCTACCCGACGAAATGTGGGGGGAGGCGGTGCTCACTGCCAATTACTTGTTAAACAAGCTTCCCCACAAGAAATTGGACAAAACGCCCTATGAATTATGGCATGGTCGAAAACCATCCTACAAATACCTCAAAGTGTGGGGGTGCCTAGCTAAAGTAGTTGTCCCACCACCTAAAAAGGTTAAAATCGGTTCCAAAACCGTGGATTGTACTTTTATTGGTTATGCAACCCATAGCGCCTATCGGTTCTTAGTCCATAAATCGATAATCCGAAATCGAGGTGAATACCGTTATGGAATCAAGAAATGCCACGCTTTTTGAAGCTATCTTTCCTCTAAAAGATGATACTTCAAGAAAACGCCATTTCCTTGGTCAATTGACGAACAAGATAACACCTCACAAGCAATAGTCCCTATGGCTATTGATCAAGGTATTCATCAAGATGAAGACATTGATGAACCTCGTCGAAGCAAGCGAGCTCGCACGAGTAAGACCTTTGGACCAGACTTTGTGACCACGTTTCTCGTGGATAATGAACCACGACGCTCAAGGAAGCAATGTCTACTCCCGAGGCTCCACAATGGAAGGAAGCCGCCAACGGCGAAATATCTTCCATTATGCAAAACCACACCGGGAGCTCGTCGACCTTCCCAAAGGTTGCAAACCCCTAGGGTGTAAATGGGTCTTCAAACGAAAATTGAAACCTGATGGGTCCATTGATAAATACAAGGCCCGGCTAGTCGCCAAGGGTTTTAATCAAAAGGAGGGTGTTGATTATTTTGACACATATGCTCCAGCATTCGGATTACTTCAATTCGCCTTACCGATTGCCTTCGCGGCACTACACGGTCTCGAGATACATCAAATGGATGTCAAGACCGCTTCCTCAACGGTGAACTTGAAGAAGAAATCTATATGAAACAGTAAGGCTTTATTGCTCCAGTGCAATGAAACTAAGGTCCGCCGACCGGTCAAATCTTTATACGGTCTAAAGCAAGCACCAAAACAATGGCATAAACGCTTTGATGACGTTATACTTGCTAATGGCTTCAAGACTAATGAATGTGACAAGTGTGTATACGCTAAGAATACACAACAAGGTTACGCCATTATCTGCTCTACGTTGATGACATGTTAATTATTGGTAGCAATAATAACATGATCAAAGATACCTAAAAAGATGTTGGCCAAGAGATTTGACATGAAAGATTTAGGGTTAGCCGATGTCATCCTAGGTATTAAAATATCTAGAACATCCGAGGAGACCGTTTTATCACAATCTCATTATATTGAGAAATTGCTAGAGAAATTTAGCAACGGTGATACAAACATTGCTAAGACTCCAATCGACCCTAACTTTCATCTCAAAAGAACCTACACGAGAGCGTATCTCAAATTGAATACTCTCGAATCATTGGAAGTCTTATGTATCTTACTTAACCGCACGCGACCTCAAGCAAAACAAGCTAACCGATTGAGTCGGTTTACAAGTAATCCCGCCCCGATCAATGGAAAGCCATTGTAAGGACTCTTAGATATCTTCGATACACTAAGGACTACGGGTTGCATTACTCCAAGTATCCGCGCTATTGAAGGATACAAGGATGCTAATCGATTTCGATACTAACGACTCCAAGTCAACAAGTGGATTTGTATTCACTCTTGGTGGCGGTGCCATTGCATGGAAATCTTTCCAAACAGACTTGCATTGCAAGGTCTACTATGGAATCGAATTTATCGCCTTAGATAAAGCAAATGAGGAAGTCGAATGGTTACGTAACTTCCTTGAAAATATTCCAAAGATGGCCACGCCAGCCTATATGCATCCATTGCGACCAAGCCGCAATTGGAAGGGCACAAAATAACATGTATAATGGTAAGTCCCGCCATATAAGGCGACGACACAATACCATTAGGCAACTACTCTCAAATGGCGTGATCACCATCGATTATATTCGATCTAAGGACAACCTAGCGGATCCATTAACTAAAGGATTGTCCGAGAGTTAGTATACGCTCATCGAAGGGAATGGGCCTTAAGCCTATGAAATAAAGAGAACCTTTAGCGGAAAACCCCACCTAGTTGATTGGCAACCCCATGGTCTAGGTTCAAAGGGACAACCAAACTAATTGATCTCACTATTAACACTAACGGACTCACACTCCTACTCATTCCTATGGTGAAAACACTAGTGTTACCGTCACGGTTTAGGATAAGCACTGCTTTTAATGATTCTTGTGACTTGATTTGATCAAGCGGGGTACTGACAGGATACACCCTTTATAAGAAATCACCTATGTGAATGTAAGATCGCCGATCTTATGGAAATTTCGAGGCAAAATTTTCTAACAACATTCACGTAACTGTGAAGCGCTCAGGCCAAAATGAACACAAACGTAGAATCAAACGCCTGTTGAGAGGCGCTATGTGAATACTATTGTCTTGGTTGACATCAAACACCGCCCTCAAGACACACCCGCCATCGATTAGTAAGTCTTCCCGATAGTAACTCATAAGGAAAGGTTCAAAGCCAAAAGCCACCTCTTCCACTCTAGCTACTCTCGCTTGTATCTCTCAGAATATCAATATGTCATCAACTTACATGATATCTTATTCAATGTGGGGGATTGTTGGAAACTTGTTTCCATAAAACTTGAATAAGTGAGTTATGTAAGTATATATGTGGGAATCCCACATTGGGAACAATGAAATAAGCTCTACCTTATAAGGTAGAGCTTTGAGGCTTTACTTTCGTGCCTCGGGCCACTACACTTTGTGTAGGAGGGAAGACCTACCTAGGTGTAGGTCCAAACACACGCTGCTGCCGCCCCGCCCTCCCCGACTACTGGCCGGTCTGGTTGGTTGGTTGGTTGGCCGGCCTGGCCGGCTTGCCCGCCTCGAACCTATCTTTTGCTACCGGTTCATTTAGTGTGTGACCCTTTTCAAAGATGAACCTTTGTACAAGTTCGAAAGTCCGCCACGCATTACGCTAATCGCTTATGAACAACAGGTTCTTCGTACATAATCGCTAATCGCTAACGGTTGTGTCTGCTTGCATACCAACCGCCTTCAACCGCCTCCCAACCGCTATCCCCTAACTACCACTTAAATACGCCAATTAAAAACTCGAAGTTTTCTCGTATTGAAATTCTGCCGATTTTACACCTTTCTCGCCTCCTATACGTAGAGATTACAGCAGTGTGAACCTTTGATTCGCCGGTGATCGAAGAACGGAGGATCGCCTCTTCAATCACGTAAGTATCCCGAAACCCTGGGAGACATACTCGATTATCCCGCCCGCCTCATAACGGGTCTTTTTTGTCTTAAGGAAAGAGCTTAATTGCTCGAGGATATTAACGCCTCTTTCCTATACAACTGAAATCAAAATCGCCTTACACTTCCTAACAATCTTAAGACAAAGTTCATTTTGCCTTGATTTCGCTTCAAAGATCTGCTATAACTGTTCTCAGATGCTTAAGTCCCACAAAATCATAAATACGATTCAGCAATACATATAACTTGTTTATTATGCATCACTTATCTAATCTGCTACAAATTTCGCTTATTGATCACTAGTGTTCAAGATTAAAACAAGTTCCAACTGCTTGTTAGATTTAACAAACATTCATACACATTCGGGCCATACATTTTACATAGTATGCTCATCTTCTAGTTCATCACGTAATCAAACTGATAACATCGTTATATTCTCGATCCCGAAATCGCATGTAACAAACTTAAACCTCGGATCGCGGCATTAAATCAATTTTGCTATCGTTTTATGTCTTTCTCAGATAGCCAAATCATATCGCATGCTACATACTCGGACATTTTCACTGCTCAAACTTGTTCCCAAACCAATATAACCGATTGCCTTTCATTTCAGCCTGCTTTTGACTCTACACCTAATTTGCTTCAAGTTACAAATTTCAATCTAAATTGTTATCAGATATAGTTCATGAAACTAGAAATCGCTATCGAAAAAATTCTACCTGTGTTTATAAGGATCGGCCACGTATTTTGCAAACCTATAACTCGATTAAGCATCAATTTTGCTGCATGTTACGTATCATAAAGTCTGCTTTCTGCTTAAGAGACGTATTCAACATTGTTACAAACTGCTTGGGCTTCAAGCAGCTATTTCAGATCAATTTGCTTGTCTATTTCAGCTTGCTACAATTGTCTCACTTCGCCGCACAGCTACAGATACTTAGCAAAAAACGAAAACCGCATGTTACGTAATATAAAACTATCTGCTTTTAAACCGCTTTGGTTACCGCATGAAATCACACCTAAACCTGATTCTGCGGCTTAAACCGCACATTAAAATC